>OX637864.1:785000-1185000 GCA_951802705.1 Netelia virgata | reverse complement strand
TTCGAGATACGTTTTCTTCTCTTCTTCTTTAATTCCTTTATCTCGAAAATTCACCGATACATAACCCCTCGCACACTTAAATCAGAGAGATATACGCGCGTGCGGACAAACAAGTATCGAAAAATCGCGTAAACACCAGTCAGTCTCGCCTCTGTCTCGCGTTATAGTTCGCGATCGGTCCACGTGCGTGAATGTTTTGTGCGTTTTAGTTATTGTTTTTTTTCTCTACATTGTTCATAACTCGATCGTATCTCGATTCTCGTGCTACAGTGCGCGTCTCGACGATAATTCCAGAGTGTGATTTATTGTTCGTTCGACGAACGTTGCGTCGGTTTTTCGTTGTCGACTTTACTAAACGAAAAAAACAAAATAAAAATAAATAAAAAAGAAGAAGAAAAAAATTACTGTTTTTTTGGTGAGAGATTAAGAACAGAGCTCGAGAGTGGGGAAGTTGTGTGTCGAAGCGACGCTCGGAAAAAAACGTCGTAACAGGTGAGTGAGAATGCGATACGTACCCGTAAAATAATTCGCGACTCTCGTGACCGTCGTGAAGCACGGACGTTGTGTACGCCAACCCTAGCCACCGCGATTCCCTCTGTTTAGTATTTTTCATTCCGATTCACAATCGCTATCTTCCTCGTCGTCTCTCGCTATCGCGCCAACCGATCGGAATTTGTACACGCTTTTATGTACCTATTATCTACGTACGTTTATCTATATATATAATCTACTCATCTGGATATATATGTATACGTGTGTGTGTAGCACTCGTCGGTTGCATCGAAAAACAAACGTAGTGTCGTACACGTGCTCTCGCAGAAATTCCCGCCATTATGCGCGCGAGAAGCTTCTCGTGTCTCACGCGCTCTAAGAATTTCGAGCGATTAATTAATTTTCGTCGTTTATCGAAACCGATTGGAAACTTCGATTTTCATTACGACCCTCCACTTTTATACTCGCAAAGCTTGTATACTCGTTCCGTCGTCGTGTCCCCTCTCTTCTTAATAATTTCGTACATCGCAGTTCGAAACTCTCGATGACTCAATATAATGTGTTTACCTTGAGGGAAAAATTCATTGTGACGAACATATATTTGGAGACGTCGCAGTAGGGACGAAAACGAAGGACTCGAAGATCGTCTAATCTATAAACACCTACCTATATATATATATATACGTATAGTCACTAATACCACGAAACCATTACTCATTTTTCGTGCTCTATCGGTGGTTCGGTTTGCTTTCACGGCCACTTACCCTTTACCTCCCGCTAAGAGTAAGCGCAAGAGGGATAGAGAGAGAAAGAGACAGAGTGATGGAGAGAAACTCGTCGTACATTAATACCATAGAGAGACCTATCTCTCGGACCACGTGGTTCGCACGCTTGTGTGTCCCTTCTCTCGGGCTCGTTCGTTTCAATAATATCTCTCTTTCTCTCTCTTTTTCTCTCTCTCTCTTTCTCTCTCATCATTCGCCACTATATCTTTTTCTCTTCGACGGCGTTCCCCTAACTCGCTAGTCGAGCGTGTCCTAACCTTAGCATTCTCGACACACGCATACTAACATCCACACGCAGGCGTATTACACACTATATATATGTATATATATTTTATATACATATATACAATATAACCCACGCGCGCACTTCCCACGTATTACGAAATTTAAATAACGTTACCACGCATACGCGAGCGCGGCTCCTGCCCCCCCCCTTCCGCCTTCCACCACACACACTGTCTCTCGCGCTCTCTCTCACGCGCTATCCCCCCACTCCCGCCATCTTGCCACCGCTACACATGTGCTGACTGGAGCGCGCTGCCCTCTATCGGCCAGCTCGACGACGCGACAAGTGCATATAACTCGGCCGAGCCACGGCGGACCGAGGGCAGCGCGCACGTTTACTCGAGGGCTAAAAATCGCCTCGTGCGCATCTCTCTCTCTCTCTCTCTCTCTCTTTCTCTCTCTCTCTCTCCCGCGATATATCATTGTCCCGTTGAATTTCTCTCTCACTCTCTTTCGTTCTGTCGCACCCTCGCGTCCGCTCGTACGTTTCTCTACACACACATATATATATATTTTTATACACGCATTATCATAACAGTGTGTACGTGCGTCTCGCTACTGTGGGCAGAGACTGCCCCGATGCGACCGGTCGTGTATCGTGTATGCGCGTTCGAGGGCAACGGAATTTACATGCGGCTTCCTGGCGGGACGAAATACAAGGAGAGATCGGGGGATCAAAAGTGGCATGACGATTTTTATCGGTAGGGAGATAGAGAGAGAGAGAGAGAGAGAGAGAGAGAGAGAGAGAGAGAGAGTTTTAGTAGTACGAAGCAACAGGGTATGGGAAACCGGGGGTTGATGGAGAGACCCTTTCGACAATAATGATGATAATATAATGGCTTGTTCGAGGGGCTGTGATGCTCGTCATGAGCGTGGGAGGGGAAGGGAAAATGAATTCCCTCGTCTCCCCCTTTTCTCTCTAATGTCCTATGTATATATATTATATATATGTATATACAAATTGTCCCTGGTCAACCCCCGTAACGCTTTTGCCACTCACGCGAAATCTCATTTGACGCTTAATGGCCCACTTAATGGGGGCCACCCCTATGTCGTTTGTGCCGATGGGATAATACTCGATCGATTAGGAAAAAAATCAACGAAACACACCCCGTCCCAGACACGACGCGAAATTTTCGTCGAGTCATCGACGATATTCTTGTACGATTTCCGTATTTGACGCATCGATTATTTCGCACTCGGAATTTTCCTGCGTTAAGCATTTTTAATAAAACGTCGTTTCGACGTTGACTCGCTTTGTCCGGGGGTTTTTGAAATTATTCTTGGATGGGGGGAGGAAATAAATTGAGGAAATTAATGTCAACGCATTTATACAGAAATTTAATTTCTTTTTTATCTTTTTATATATATATATATTTATTTTTTATTTTTTTATTTTTAGAGAAAACGAGTCACGTCGTTTAAAATCGATATCTTTTTTCCCCTCCAAGTAGTAAAAAAGAAAATTGTGAAATCTCTAAAAATAAACATACGGTTTAATCCACAAAACGTACGAAGTTAGCCACACGGACGACGTTTCTTTTTCCCTGTTTTTCGAGTCGAAGGAAAAATATTTATGGAAACGGAGCGCGAACGAGATCAAGGTCGAAAGATTCATATCGCGCGCGATTCAAAGATATTCGTGCATAATTAATTGAAGCTCGTGGTTCTCGCGGATCGCGTGTAATAAATATATATACATATATATATCATCGAAGGTGACGACTAGACGCACGAGAATATCGAATAGGGAAAAAAAAAGATTGAAAAAAAAAATAACAAGAATCATATTAATCGTCGAGGTTTCGTGAAGCGAGAAGGAAAAAAGAAAAAAGGGTGTCCCACGAAGCGAGGAGAGTATTTCCGTGAATGCACCTGCAGCGGGGAAACGAGAACGGACTATTATGTAGCGGTGCTGGTGCACGGGGATTCGTTCTCAGCGGAGTACGAAACGCGCTTTGCTCGTGTGTGTATTTTTTTTTCTTTCTCTCTTTTCTTTTCTTTCCCTCTTTTTCGTTCTACTCTCTCTCTCTCTCTCTCTCGACTTCACGCTCCCTTCGTCCGCACACGACCAGTCGATGTAAGGTAGTCTCTCTCTCTCTTTCGCTCGCTCGCTCGTTGTTGCGCTTGCTCGTTCACCGAGAGAGCCAACAACCCCTCTTACCAGGGGATTGGGTTCTGCGTCGACTGCCGGCTAAACGAATAACCCGTGTTATGTGAAAATACACCTGCTCTCTTTGACTATTTTGACACGAGTTGAAATTATCCGGTTAATTTATTATCGAATTTTTATCGATCGATTAATGATGATAATAAAATTAATAAAATTAATAAAATTAATAAAAACAAAAAGCTCGTAGGGAAATTCGTTTTTATATATTTTTTATTTTTTGTCGACGCCAGTTTAATTCGTGTGTTTTTTTTCCTTTCTTTTTTTCGTTGCAACTCATTTTCGAAGCGACATTATTGTTTTTTTTTTCTTTTTAATTCAAAGTGGACATTCCTTGGAACGAATTCCACGAAGCACGCGTAATGAGTCACGAAGGATGAGGAGGTGGATGATGACGAGACATTATTACAATGGCGGAAATCGCCACGTAGGGCCATCGTGTTCAAGATTTCACAATGTATATCTCCGCTAATATTAAACATAGGCGCGCTATTTCGTTGAACGGCGGGACACGGGTCGAGCGATAAAAACCGTCCTCTAACCCTCTCTTCTCTTAGCATTATTTCGCAGCCCCGTGGTCGACGCGACACAGTCCATCGGGGATTATGAATCATTCCCCGCTTAGCTCGACGATATATTGCAGACTCGTTGCCCTCGCTGCTCTTTAATCTCTTCTTGTAAAAGCTGACTCTCCCTATTACACTACGTTTTATATTTTTTCTCGTCGTTTCAACGTTTCTACATTCTTTCGTTAACAAAAATAAATTTAAGAAAAATTGATCGATCGACTGAAAATTAAAATGATTATAAGGAAAAATATATTTATTTTTCCACGTAAGAAATATAAATTCGTAAAATAAATGAATTAATATTTATTTACGAATCGATAATGTTTTGTTATTTATTTTTTCTAATAATTCGAATCAAATTATTGATTTATATCGTTAATAATTAAAATCAATTAAATTGGAGATTAATTAAAATTCATTGAATTGAAAAATCATTGATTAATTATTTTTCAATAATAATTAAAGAAAAAATGAAAGAATTATATTCGTTTTAAACGTCATTACATTTTCGTTACACGCACGTGGGCTTACGCGAGTGTGCTTCGCGCCCCAGTTACACCTGCACAGCACGGTTATGCGCGTTGCACTTGCGGATTGAATTGCACCAGTGAATCGCTCGTGGAATTTGCAGTTTGTTATCATCGTCGTCGTTCGAGCAAAAATACAAACGCACATTTTCACACACAGGCGTACGTTCGCCAATTTTCGTTTATTTATTTATTTTTATTTTATAATCCTTTTTCATTCCCTAATGTTCGCGAAGTAACGACAATTACCAAGTATCCTAATTGCTAATTAATTGCCATCCGTCTCGTCTCGGTTAATTAAGGTAATTGAAGAGGGGGCGATGCGTCGTACGCAGCGTTATGTAGGGGTGGAGTTGTGATTGGTAGGGCGCGGGACCGTGAGAGAGAGAGAGAGGGGGGAGAAGCTAACGATAACTATGCTCGTTAGTCGATAATTGGTGATAGGCGGTGCGTTATAAAAATTTTCTTTCTCCTTTTTCTGTTTGTTTTTATTCTTTTTTTTTTTTAATTCGTCTCCGAGGGAGTAAAAACATAAAAAAAAAATTAAAAAAAAACAAAGTAAAGAGGATTAAACGAGTTCGTGAACGAGGGAACGTTACCAATTTTTATTTTTTTATTTTTCGTGCGACAACACGGACTCGACGCCACTGAGCTTGCCCAAGAGCCACAGGTCGAGGTCGAGGGCAAAATAATCGAGTATGGGGCGCGCGAGAGGGAAGTACATATATATATATATACTCGCACCCACACATACACACATATAACTGTGCATACTACGCATATACCTATATATTCATATATATATATATATAAATTCCACCAGCGAACGGGACGCGATTTGTGTGTACTCTTCTCTCGACTTTGCTCAAATAAAAATGTGCCTCGCTCCGTCTCCCCAGCTGTAAGAGTCGAGTCATTCTCCCGTCGGGGTTGACGATTTTTTTATTTATTTTATTATTTTTTTTTTTACGTTCGAGCAAGACGACGCGCGAAGGAGCGAGCAAAGGAGCGGGGGGTTGGGGGGGGGCTGGACGCTAGCCGGGCTCAAAGGTCGAGGGCAACTTTTTCGTCGTTCGCACGACGTTGGGGGAGGCGAGGATAACGAGTTCGCCGGGAACAAAATAAAAAGTCGACGATAAGCGTGCACTTTTTTTTTCTTTTTCTTTTCTTTATTTTTTCTCCCCCTCGAAAACAATTTTATATTGTTATCGTTATTACTATTTGTTCGAAGCGAGTAATAATTATCGTCGTTGTTACGATTTATTAATTTTTATCTCTTTATCGTCGATGATATTATTATGAGAACTTTCATAATTTTTATTCTCACTTTATTGACGCCTTATCGTTCCTTCGATTCTTTTTTTTTCTTTCTTGAAATCGTTCGAGATACAAAAAAATGCTTCATTCGTCGCGTATCAATTCTGTAAAACACCCCGAGTCAACGTCGAAATGCGCGTGTGTGTGTGAGTTTATCAGTGAAATCGTGGAAACGATTATGTCGCTCTCTCTCTCTCTCTATCTTTCCCTCTACAGTGAAAAAAAAATGCGGGTTCGCCACGCCAATGGGTGCGCCGAGGTCGAGAGAGCTCTCGGGCAAAGCGTTCGTCGAGTGTGCGATAGTTTCTCTCTCGCGGGGCTCTAGGCTCTTGCGTGGCAGAGACGACGAGGGAGAGAGCGTTGGGGGAGCAGCGTTTGTGTCTGGATGCGCGCGCATGTATGAGAGTGCGCGAGAGAGAGAGAGAGAGAGCGCAAACGAGCGAGCGAGCGAGTAGGAGGGAGGGTGCAGGTCTCGTCCGTCCGTCGGTCCGTCCGAGAGTTGGCTTAGGAGTTAGATAGAGAGAGAGAGAGATAGCGAGTGAGAGAAGGGGTACGAGCGCTCGTCGCGGTGCAACCCGCGAACGTCGCGACGTAGGAAACGACGTCGACGAATGCTTTTCCACCGTGAGGACTCTAAAGGGGTCGAGAGGTACGGTGGGGTAGCAAATGCGCGAGAGGGAGGCGAGATGGCCAATAGGAACGGGGCTGGACTCGTCGCGACGTGCGTGATCACGCTCGCGCCCGCCGGGGACCCTCTCTTCGCATTTTCGCATATGTGTTTGGCCTATGGGTCTCCGGTGGCGCGCATGCGCGCCCTCCCGTCCGTCTATACGCGATGCACGAGGCGAATGCGTTCCGCGCGGAGCTCCCTCGCTCCCTCGCTCGTATCTTTTCGGTACTGAAAAATATGCGGTGTTATATATATATTCTTCGTTGTTCCTGCGAGCGTGTATGCGCGCGCCTCGTACGATCCGTAAGGTTGGCGAGCCAGGCTCTCTCTCTCTCTGTCTCTCTCGTTTTGAGAAACGCGGGAGGAAACCTGTGAAAACAAGGGACGAGCTAAGAAGGAAGAAAACATTGACGCTCGACGAATCGAACGTTTGTCACGCGTAACTGAAACGTTTCTCGCGTTACGTCGAGAAGAATTATTTATTAGGCAAAGAATAAATAACGAAAACAGAATGAAGAAAAAAAAAGTGATTCGTCGAGACATCGACGGTTTTATCGATCGCGTTATCCCGACCTGTGAGATTGTCTCGGATACAAAAAAAAACAAAGTAAATCGATAAAATAAATGTGAAAAAAAAAACAATATTATGCGCGATTCCCGGAATATAATTTCCGACTTCGAGGAAAATATCTTAATAGAAATATATAGGATCGCCGTTGTAAGATAACCGCGATAAAGTCGAGAGATATAACGTCGCGGTAATGAGCGCCGGAAGGTAAGAGAGATAGACGATCGGATCGATGCTCGAGCTCGTAATCCTGAAATTAACCCGGAAGTCCGTTAGGAGATGGATATATAATTCGTCTTTCACCGCGTGTATAACGCGAGTACTATCGTCGTAACGGCGAGAGAGCAATTAAATATGGGAATTAAATTAATGTTAACCCCGGTCTCTGTTAACAATTTTATTCGCGCCGAGGGTTTCGTCTCGCACGATCGATAACGATTGTTCGTGACTCGAGACGACCAAATCGAGAACGAGAAATCTTACAAAACCTTCCTGGATACAATTTGTTTCCCCCTCTTCTTTTTCACACGATTGAAACAAGAATCAACCGGGGGGAAAAAAAGTATCAAGAATATAAATCAAAGATAAAAACGTTGAAAAATTCATCAAATTTTCGTCCCCCGTTTTTATGAAAATTGACCTCGAAACTTTTCACGATAAGAGACTCAAAGAACAACAAAAATTCAAAATCTTTCCATCCGTGCGCCCTTCGTTCTTCGAGAACTTTTTCGTTCAAAATTTTTCATACACGTCACGCGCATCCTTCGTACCGTATTCACCGCGACTTTACGACCGAGAATGTTATTCACATTACGAAATTCACTCTGGTCTCTACTTGTTGTACTGTGATAATCTCTCTCTGGCGCTCGGAGCGAGAGAGAGAGAGAGAGAGAGGCAGATAGCACTGGGACTGCGATATAAGCGAGCTGGATAACTTCTCACGTACAATCTATATATATATATATATACACAGAAATAAATGTATGCTGTGTATATACATATATATATATATAGGACGTACGTTATAGAGTAAATGTAGGAGAATCGAGAATGCACGCACATCGTAGCAGCCCCGGGGGGCTGCTACGATGGCGTGGCACTCTCTCGCGTGTTGTGTGTGTGCGCATGCGTGTGGACGCTCGCTCGCTACGCGCTAGCTCGACTCCGTAGCCCCGTGGCTCTCTCGCTCCTACGAAGGTTCTAAAATGTGGGACACGCGCACGCGCGCGCGCGAGCGCACTGCCGTATAACATTGCTCTCGGGTGGTGGCTCTCTCGGTTGAGGCAACTGAGGAGTGAGAGAGAGAAAGAAAGAGAGAGAGAGAGAGAGAGAGAGAGGTCGTCGACGAACTCGCGCGATGTGTACACATTTCTCGCGGCGATGCGCCGTAATCCGCGCGGCTCGTGCACCTCTTCTTCCTTTTTCTTTTTCTTTTTTTTTTTTTTTCTTTCCCGATGCGCCCGAGACTTCGATTTCGTATTACGGTGGATTGCCGTTCGAACGAAAAAAATCCCAGACGGATTGATCGACCGAACGTTCCGAGGGGGAAACAAAATTAAAATCTTTTTAAAAAAATGAATAAAATATGGGGAGAAAGTCGTTGATTTTTTGGAGACGTTCGTGCGCAGAGCTTAAACGCGCACGTCTTCTACCGAGTCTCAAGGTCATTGACACGACCAGTTTCACAAGCCTCTCTCTCGAAGATCCTCTCGAGATCGATTATTTCGAAATTGTGAAGATCTTTTTCCCCTTTCCCCTCATAAACGACAAATTATGATTTTTTTCTTTTTCGAAATCAACGTCTTTCTCGGAAATTATTATTATTGCAATTCTGCATTTCGTGAAATGCCGAAAGCGTTGCCAGAAAAGTTTACCACAAACAATGATTCTTCTTCTTTTTTTTTTATTTGTTTGCGTCATCAAAAAAAAAAAGGAAGAAAGAATTATGCCGAGGCTATGGATAAATAAATATTGAGAAAGCAACGTCCATATAGAGTGAAGAATGTGAATATTAAAAAGAGGAAGAAAAAAAAAATAGAAAAAAAGAAAAGAAAAAACAAAAAAAAAGAGAAGAAAAAAATATGTTACATGATCGAGCCCCCTTGAGCATCGGGTCAGATATTACTCCACGCAATGCCACGTATACACCAAGGGGGATACGAATGGACGGATGGACGAGAGAACGGGCAGACCGCAGTGCGAGCTAGCTAGAAAGAGTGAGAGAGAGAGAGAGAGAGAGACGGAGACACCCACACACATACACGTGTGTAACTTATGTGTAGATATGCAGCCGGGGAACAGCCTCGAATCTCTCTCTCTCTCTCCCTCCCTCCCTGCCCCTCCCCCTCCCTCTCGCGCTTCACTCGTTGCTGGTGCTGCTGTGACGCGAGATCGTTCCAAGCACATCCTGGCACTCCCCCAGTGCGCGGGGTATCCGCGCGGGGGCAGAGACGAGCCATGCAGGGACATAAAGCATACGCGCGAAGCTAACCAGAAACATAGATATCCGAGCAGAGAGTCGACAGAGAGAGAGAGAGAGAGAGAGAGAGAGAGAGAGAGAGAGAGAGAGAGAGAGAGAGAGAGAGAGAGTGATCAGCGGAACGCGGAGAGTACGTACTCGCGCGCATACTGACGCGCATGCGCCCGCGCACGCGCGAGACACGCACATATACGTACAGTCGTGCACTGAGCATGCGCGCTCGCTACTACGCACACTGAGGCGCATGCGCGTGTGTTATATCACCCGGGTTTGTCTCTTCTTCTTCGTATTTGTCGCTCGGTGACCGTGTGTATACGCTAAGTGCGCGAGGTAATCTTCTTTCTTTTTTTTCCTCGTATATATACGTGTATACACGCGTGAGAGAGCGAGGGAGAGAAACGAACAAAAGTCACCGGAGAGCCAACGCCTCTCGAGGGGGCTGAACGCGCCGGTACTCATCGCTATTCAGAAATATTCAATTGTGTGTAAATAGAAATTGATGAAATTTTGTATTCAAGAATTTAAGGGTTGGATTATCGAAGAATCGAGACTCTCGAGGATTAAGGGGGTCGAATTCGAGTTTTAGATTGATTATTCGAAATTGCATTTTAAGGGTATTTTATTTTGTAGTTTCTACTTTTTTTTTTGTTTTGGTTTCTTGTACTCGTACTTTGATTTTGTTTTAGCTTGTCGGTAAATCTTTGTAGAAATCGCATTATCGCGTATTCTTGGTATCGGGGCCGAGGGGAGGAGTTCTAGCTCGAATCGTGTCCGCGTTCGCCTCGAGCGCTTCCCCGTGCGCGCACTCGCTTGGCTTCGACCTCGATCGCTAACGCCGCGCTTACCGTGCCGATATCCCTGTGTATTGCAGATATATGAGAGTGAGAGAGAAGGAGAGAGCGAGAGAATGAGAAAGGGGATATAAGAGGCCGAAGAGGTTACGAGGGAGGAAACGAAACGTAGAGAAATTCCAGTCGATCGATCCAGGATGGCCAACCCTCTTTTCCCGTGCTTTGGCGTTTCTTAAATATATATATATGTCCATAAGGAGTTATAGTCCAGCTCCTACGTGCGCTCTATTTATCGTTGCCTCATTTCCTCGGTAAGAAAATTTATCGATACAACTCAACGTTTTACAAATTTTCAAAAATATAAAAAATAAGTAAACGATGAAAATTTATTTGCCGAAAATATATTTGTTGCAAATTAATTTACCATAAATTTATTTAATATAAATTTATGAATGAAAAATGTATTTAACGAAAACAGCCAAATAATACGTAGAAATATAAATATAAATGAGCGAGTATATTGTCACCGCCGCACCCCTCGCTCGTTTCGTCCCACGTTCCAAACCATCCGTCGCTGATGCTTCGCGGCCTCTCGCACGCACAGCCCGTAGTTAAAACCCGAGAAAAAGATTTCGTGTTCGAGGACGACCTAACTCAACCCTCGTCGTACCAGCACAATTTTCCGTTTCTCGAGTCTGGCTCGCCCCTAATCAAACCGACATCCCAAATTCCCATCGTAGGGTCGGGGGTTGCCTCGAGGAGAAAGAGAGAGAGAGAAAGAGACAGAGGGTTGGACGAGACTCCCCGGACCGCCGTTTCGACGAGCTCCCCCACACGATGGTACAACCCTCGACATGACAAACGCATCCCTTAACTCTCCGACGCAACACGGACAGGCTTCTTCTTCCCCCCACGACGAGACTCTCGAGGGTTCTTTTTTTTGCTCTTTTTTCCAACCCCTTGTGCCTGCCTCAAGAGTAATTTTACCCCTCCGACCCCCATTCGACCGTGGAAACAATTTTTTTTGTCGAGGTCAGGGACGAGGGAGCCACGGAATTTATCGTTTTCACGTTCTGTCGCTCTCGACGTCCTATACAAAATAAATTATCATTAAATTTTGAAATTTCGTTCAACGAAATAACATAAATTATTCAATTTTTATCTTATTTACGAAAAATTTCGTTCGTATTGAGACGAATAATATTGTCTTAGTTATCCGATCGGAAAATTGTATATCTTTATCGCGTTTAACCATTTTACAAATTGGACAATGATATACATATTTACGTTTACTCGTTCTCGCGCTGGGGCATGGCCTTCGAATAGACGAGAAATTGTTTCGAAAATATAATTTTACGATCGAGCAGAGAAAATACAGTAAATAAAATACTATTAATTTTTTTCTATTTTATACAATTAATATTTCACGATGAATCACGGCCTTAAGAAACGATAATAATAATAATAATAATAATAATAATAATAATAATAATAATAATCTAATTCTCATTTCGACATTGATCAATGTCGACGATTCTCGTGACTCGAAAGTTACATCTCCTTAGGAGAAGGGCCTCTCGTGTATTTTTTTTTATTTTTCTTATTTCGACGCTCTCCGTTTCGCCTGTAAATCCAAAGTAACGTACGCTCTAACACACGAGTTCCCGGTAGGGCTGTGAATAATGTAGGAAACGCTCGAGACTGGAGACTCGGAGTTCGAGGATAAACAGAGTGACGGTGCGAGAGTGAGAGAGAGCGATAGAAGGAGCGAGCGAGGGGTAGGCAAGGGGAAAGATCGACTCTGCCACACAACGACGTAGCTCAAGGGGATTTTTACAGTAGGTGTTCCGACTACACAACGAAAAACGAGGCTCGAGGCGATATACACACGGCTGGCCTGAAACCGAGAGACAACAACACACGACGACTCGGCATTATACGTTGACGTCTCTACGTTTCTCAAACGCCATTTTTATTCTTTTCGTTCAACCCACTCCATTTTCTAATACACGCTTATATTTACGCTTATATATATACATATATATATATATATAGCTACCTACGTCGAGTGAGCAAAAACAATAATACAAATTACGTGACACGGACAACCCTTAGGGAAGATTTTTTTTTTTAAACTCGTCCAACGTTTTTCGTTTACGAAAATATTTGAAAATTCTGTCGATCGTGAACTTACTAGATAATTATACAATAAAGACATAATGAACATGGTACATGTTGAACGATGATCGTTATTACCCCCTCTACATCCTTCACCCTAGAGAAACCAGAATTTTACTCGTGGTGTCTTCGATATGTTGTGAGGATCGTTATGTATCGCCGTAGCCTCGCACACACACACACACACACACACACATGGCGAAAAGGCACACTCGCGGCAATGAGGATTACGCAATGCGTGGTGGCCGTGAGAGTGCCCGAGTCTCTTGTGTCGTAGGTTCTACACATTTGTAAACACACGCACATACACGTGTCTCTCTGTGTGTCGAGCGAACGACGCCGCTACACCGTGACTCGTCGTCACGTACTTCGACTTCTTTGACTTCGTATTACTGTGGTACACATTATGCGCGGGCGACGATGTATTCATATCCTTTATGCATGTATATATCGCTTTCTCTCTCTCTCTCTCTCTCTCTCTCTCTCTCTCTCTCTCTCTCTCTCTCTCTCTCTCTCTCTCTCTCTCTCTCTCTCCCCCTATATATATATATCGCTTTCTCTCTCCTCCATATATACATCTATATATATATATTTATGGGAGAGAGAGATAGTGTGGCTCGGTAATAGAGTCTGGAAGAACATTCGCGTTTTGTTTGGTCGTGTCAGCTCTTCTCTCGGTTCTCTATCCTCGGCTTGGCGACGATACGAGACCTCGCGTGTTGAGTTTTAAGTTCTATAGTTATAACTATATATATATATATATATGTTTATGTATACGCATGTATGAGAGTAAAATCGACGCAAAAGTCACGTTATAGGGATAAATAAAAGAGTGGCATACGTGAGAGCAGCGCGCGGCGTGCAACTCGGCCGACTCATCGCGTATACGTATGTGTGTGTGTGTGTAGCGCGGCGTTGGCGGTACGACGGAGAGTCGAGGCAGCGCGGGGAATCCCCGCTAACCTCGCGCGCTCCGCCTAACCGCAGCGATCGGGGCGCCGCGCCACGGGGCGCGGTGGCGATTACGTGAACGCCGCGCACCCGTCGTTGTTCCTCGCTTCGAGGACGACGACGAGGCGTATTGTAATGAATTTTACTGTACTTGTGTATATTTATGTATGGGTGAGTGGGAAATCTAGCGATAGAAAACCCACGGGGTTTTACCCGCGGCAGGATATCGCGAGATTCTCTCTTTTTTTTTCTGTTTTTTTTCTCTTTCTCTTTTTTTTTTTTGCCACCTGTATGAATCGAAAATGTCTTTAAAGCTTGTTAAGGGTAAAGCTTGACCCTTCGGCCTTTAAGGGGGTTTCCACTAGTGCGATCGCCCTGAAAAAAGGGGATTTTTGAGAATTTGTTTTTAAAAAAAACTACTGCATGGAATGTTTTAATTTTTTAAGGATATATTGGGGGATGTATAATAAAGATATGATTAAATTTTTAGCCGTCGAGAGTTTCGACGGCTGTAACTCGAAAACCATTTGAGATACGAACTTGAAATTTGAGTATGTTATTTTTAAAGCTATAGACTATCGAAATATCCACCCAAAAAAACAATTTTTTCAAAATTTCACCCTAATGAACCGCTTCAATTCCAATCTTTTCGTTATTTGATTATTATTATAAAATTCGATACTTATTACAAAAAGCATTCAATCTTCTTTTTTTTTTCAAAAATAAAAAAAAGGGGCGCATTATTCGCATCGAACGAGGACGAATAATTCGAAAACTCTTGTTCGACACAAGAGACGATGAAATAATGAAAATGAATAATTTATACGAACTCGCGTACGAAAAGTCGAGCGTGTATGTAAACGGTGCGAGCTCGCCAAAGGGCCTTACGGTACGTGCGAGAGTCGACGTCGACGGGAATACCACGTCGACCTCCAATATATATAACATACGGGATATATATATATATATATATATATATATATATATATTTCGCGTTACATCGACCACCTGTAAGATTCGAGGGAGCGCGAGGCAAAGTGAAAAGGCGAGAGAGAGAGAGAGAAAATAGAAATAAAAAATAAAAATATAAAGATACAAAAAAAAACAGAGAAAGAGAGAAAGACGAAGAAGAAGAAGAAAAAGAAGAAGAAGAAGAAGAAGTTTGCGTTCCAGTTCGGCCATGGGGTCTCGGCGGAGATGAACCGTTAACCGCGCGGACCCTCCATTACCGGTTGCCCAACGCGAGATTCAGCCCAGAATCCACCACTGGACTTTTCAAGAAAGAAAGAGAGAGAGAGAGAGAGAGAGAAAGAGAGAGACTCGACACGAACGAGGCGCGTTCGCTCGTGCGTTTTGTAGAATTCTCTCCAACCGCGATTCCCTCTCTCTCTCCCCCTCCCCCAGTCTCTCGAACCACACCGGAACCGTTCAGAAAATCTCGGTAACGATTTTTAAAAAAATATCCAGGCCTAACGGTAATTCTCCCTTCGAAAATTTTATCGTCACGTTCGTTTATTTATTCGTCGATGATAATAAAACAAAATTTAAAAAACGACGGGAAATTCGATATCGATAAAATTTGATTGGAGATCGAGGGCGCGTGTATTTGCGCGTACGGATTTCAGAATAAATTATATATATACATTTATTCTGATCTCTCTCTCTCTCTCTATATATATATATATATATATATATATATATATATATATACATAATCTGGATGCATTCCGGTCTCCCTCATTCGGATCAAGGCACCGTTATAACTCGCAAGAGCCTCCGCTGTTATGCGCGGCTTTCCTTTCCTTCCCGAGACGAGAAAAGAGAGAGAACGGAGACGGCGATATACCTACCTACGTTCTCGATTTCTTGATAGCTTCGTCCCTCCGGGTAGGCAAAGAGAGAGAGAGAGAGAGAGAGAGAGAGAGAGAGAGAGAGAGAGAGGGAGAAAAAAAAAGATTAGGTCTACGTGAAACGGGAAATGACGGAATTTCGAACTAGACACCACGTTGTTCGTACGAGAATCCTGTTCGTTCGAACAGTTATCGCTCTCTCTCTCTTTCGACGATTTCGAAATTATATTTATCGATCATCGGCCCAAGATCGAGACTCTGCGCAGGAGAGCGTCGTTTCACAAGAGCGTGTCCAACGTACATGAAAATTGTGAAAACAAAAAAAAAACAAATCTCGAATCAAAAACTTTCTCGCTAATTATCATTATTTTTTTTAAGAATGATAATTTTTTAATAATTCACGTAATTAAACAATTTTTTACATCGATCGTTTCTTCATATTAATATTTATCTTGATTTATATTTATCGTCGACGAATCGACACGGAACGGCCCATACGTTGAACAGTACGAAAAAAGAGGATCGTCGGTCGAATCGAGCGATCGAGAATCCAAAAAATCCACCAAATTATTATTACGAAATGAATCGAGACGAATGAAATTATCGTTGTTATGAAAAACACGGTTTTTTTTTTTTTTGTAACAATATTAATCATCGATCATAATCTAAAATCGTTACAAGTGCGTGTGTGTGTGTGTGTTGTCGAGTCGTCAGTGCGGTTCTCGTTATTGCGCAATCACGTGTTCCTGCGAATGCAAGAAAGAGAGAGAGAGAGACAAAGAGCGAGAGAGAGAGAAGGAGAGGGTGCGAGAGAGAGGGAGGGAGGAGATATTAGCGGAGGTTCGAAGGTTCGCACCGTTAACCGTGAAACGATCGAGCTTCCTCACGTTGGAATTAACGAGGTCGTTCAAGGTCGAGATTGCTACCGGCCACGGCTTGTGCATGAGAGCCGGGCGCACCTCGAGAAATCTCGGCTTTACTTCTTCCTTGCCCGTCTTGCCTACTGCGCGCGCGCAACTCGTTACTGTACTTTTGTGCAACGAGAAAGACGGAGACGGAAAGAGAGAGAGAGAGATAGAATGAGAGAGAGAGAGAAATACTCGAGAAAACAAACGTGGAAGAGAAGGACGCGCGAACCGGGTCTCGGAACGAACCAGGCTTCCACCTGCACTTGTAGTTCGATAATTTTATATCACCGTGTCGACTCTATTACGTATTGTCTCGAGCAGGTTATACGTTGTTTCTTTTGTTTTTTTATGGAAAACGAATTTACGTATTTTCAATAAACGAATAATGATTTTTCCCGAAATTTCGAGAAAGGGTAAAAAGAAGGGGGTTTTTTTTTTTCTTTTTTAACGGAGAATTCGATCCGGGATTTTCAAGAGCTCGACGAGAAATGATTATTCTCGTGAGAAATAAAGTGACTGGGATGCGAGCAATGTTGCGCTTTTTTTATATTGATTTTGGAATTCTAAATGGAATTCGACCCTAGAGACTGCGATAGAGAGAGAGAGAGAGAGAGGGAGAAATAGTAGAGGAGAAGGCCGGTTGCCTGGGGCTATCGATTCGAATGCGTATAGAAAATGCTATTGATTTCCGTCGAGCGGGAGGGCAAACGAGAAAGAGAGAGATGAAGAGAGAGAGAGAGAGAGAGAGAGAGAGAGAGCACACGGGGGCCGATTCCGAGAACGACCTCATCCGCGACGCGGCCATGGTTGCCGCTGCGGGACCAAAAAGCATCAGCGCTGCCGAGCGGAGAAACCGGGAATTAAAAAAAAAATAGAAAAAAAAAGGGGTGAGATCTTTTGCCTCTTGCCCAAGGAAGGGAGAGACGAGAGAAAAAAAAAGAAATAAAAAGAATCGAGCGTCGAGAGTCCCTCAGCTTTTTGCGCCCTCCTCCCTTCCTTCGCCAACCCTCTCTCGTCCTTCGCCTTTTTCTTCTCTTTCTTCTCTTTCTTCTTCTTCTTCTTCTTCTTTTTTTCTATCCCTTTCGCGCTCGCACGAACGCACTCGTCGCGTTCACCTGCTTTTGATCGCGAGGGGGTGTGTAGCACCGGCCAAAGGAGCGAGGGGGTGAATTCCAGACAGAGAGAGAGCCAGGCTCTAGTGTGTCTGGCGGTCGAGGGAGTCTGGTTCTCGTCTGGCTTCACTCCCTGCTTTTTCGAACTCTCTCTCTCTCTCCCCCGTTTGAGAAATACATTTTCAGAACTTGATATATAATCGTGCAACGAAGACAACCCTCTCTCTCTCTCTCTCTCTCTCTCTCTCTCTCTCTCTCAGTCTGCACGATTTTATTCCATTCGGTTTACAAATCTATATTTATTTTCGGTCGAGCAGAAAACCTGGATCGAATTTCACCATTGAGACTATATCTATATATTTTTTCATATAAGGGTGCATAATAATAATAATAATTCTCTGGAGTCGAGAATAATAATTCTGTCTCTATCTCTGGACTATTCTCGTTCAACCTACGCGTCCTCGCCATCAGGGTCGTCCAAGTAAGGTGTAACCACCCACGAGCAACGTCTCGCGGTCTCGGTAGCAAAATTCACCCAACCGACCATCGATAATTTACCTCGTCTCGCAAATCGTAACACGCGGGCAAAACTCGTAATATTATTAATGCGAGATTGTATTGTTGCACGGATTATACGAGAAGTCGTTGATACACGAAGGAGAGAGAGAGAGAGAGAGAGAGAGAGAGAGAGAGAGAGAGAGAGACTAGTTTTGCTCTAAGGCGTTAGCGATTGCCTCGCGCCCACGGTTTTCCATTTCTCTTACCTGCTGGAATAATCGTTCTATCATTATTCATCAAGGCTGAACACGGGTGATCAACCATTTCGACCTGGGGAAAGAAAAAAGAAACATTCGTCCTCCATGAATTAACGACATAGTCTTTATTTATTTTTTTTATAAATATATATATATTTTTTAAAATAAATTTCTAGAATTACGAATTGGATTAATTTTATATTTGTTGTTTATTTTATTTTATTTTTTTTTGTTTTCTAGGTCACGAGGTATAAGCGAGCGATGAAAAAAATTGGCCGATGACGAAAGGATCGAGATTATCAGTGTCAAGAAGAGGTAGCTGCAGCCGTTGGAAAGCCGTGGATCGCGCGGAATATCAACGGCACAAAAACAGGCAAACATTGGTGGTCTGATGTTAGCTGACATAAACGGCAACCTGGCGGATCTGAGAAGCGAAGCGATGGCGTCGCAGAGATTTTGTCTGCGCTGGAACAACCATCAGAGCAATTTATTATCCGTATTCGACCAATTACTCCACGACGAGTCGTTCGTGGACGTGACGCTGGCCGTCGAGGGTCAGTTACTCAGGGCACACAAGATGGTCTTGTCGGCGTGTAGTCCCTACTTTCAGGTGAGAGAGAGAGAGAGAGAGAGAGAGAGAGACAATGAAATTTGAATTATTATACAAAATTCTTAAAGGGTTAGGTGGATTTCGAAGCAAAAAAAAAGCATATTTTCTCGGTTTTTATTTTTCATATTATATATTAATTATTTTATTCAAAATATTAAGTACTTCAAAGACTAACGTTTGAAAGTATTTTAAAAAAATTTCAGAACAAAATGTTGGAAATTCAGCCAGTGGTTTCCGGAGACCTCTAAAAAAAAGTGTCTTTGCGATGGACACGATAACTCGTTATGATTTTATCAGAAATTAAAAAATCAAATATTTTCTGTTAGGAGATAAGTACAGTTAGTGATTGAACGAAGGATTAACAAAAAAATTTGAATTTTTAGCAGATTCGTGTGCAAAATAATACATTTTTTGGTACAATTTACACTACGTATAGACTTGTAAAATTAGATGTAACAAAAAAAAAAAGACAAATCCTTGGTTCAATCACTAGTCGGTGCTATTTCGAGGAAGTGTGCAAATTTTCAATAAGTTCGATGCATTAATTAGTGAGACATCGTGTCCGCCGCCTTGACAAACGCGATTAAAGCCGCCAGTTTTTCCTACCCGAAGATTTTCTAAAGGCTCTATCTTCTAGAGTTTCATTCCGATCGATTAAAAAGAATTGTCAAGAATATTCCAGACATTTTACTAAAAGTTAAAGAAATAAAATAAAAATTGTTTTTCTAAAATTTCCAAACCCACAAAACCCCTTAAAATAACAAAAGCACAAATTTCTCAAAAAATTGTCAATAAAATATATATTTTTTCGTTTCAACAGGCCCTTTTCACCGGTCATCCCGACAAGCATCCAATAGTCATTCTCAAAGACGTCCCATACGTGGACATGCGCAGTCTCCTCGATTTTATGTATCGAGGGGAAGTCAGCGTCGATCAGGACAGGCTTACGGCGTTTCTGAGGGTCGCCGAGTCACTGAGGATAAAGGGCCTTACCGAGGTTAACGAGGACAAATGCGATCTACCGAGTATCACGTCCTCGTTGCTCGGCAATCAGAACACAGTACCTCCGCCACCCCCAAACCTTCACAGAATAAACCAAATCGGGCCTCATCATCACGTATCGCAGAAGAGGTTCCATCATATGTCGAGTCATCCGTTACTCGGCTCGGCTCTTACAGCCCCAAAGAGAAAACGTGGCAGACCGAGGAAATTGAGCGGTTCGTCCGACACACCCCTCGGCGAGACTTCGTCCCTTGGCCAAGAGCTGCAAACTTGTTCGGGCTCGGATCTCGTTCAGGGTTCGCCAGAAATGATGGAAATGAAAATGGGAATAGACTTTCAGAGCGAGACGAGCGCGAGCGGTGGACCAAACGCAAATAGCGCTAATTGTACGACACCAACGGGCAATAATCATCCGAACGCTAGCTCGACACCGGGCTCGGCGTCCTCGAGAAAGGATTCCGACGAGCCGACTGAAAACGGTACCGATCCACCCGAGATATTGACGGCGAGGGTCAAGCGAGAACCCGAACCGACACCGAGCACATCTGCGCAGGGTGTGTACTTTTATATTTATTTAGTTTGTTTTAATTTTTATTTTTGTAAAAATAATGCCGAATAGTATTTTTATATTTTTTAATTCTTGGTTTTCAGCATCCGAAGAGACGTTCGCGCGGCCACTCAGTAGACAAGGAAGTGAAGGGTTCAAGCAAGGTAAGAGCGCGACGATATTTATCAAGAACTATACAAAGAGTGAGAGAGAGAGAGAGAGAGATTTATCCGCTGGCCGGACAAACATTTACGTCGATTGTTTATTATCGCCTTATCGAGAGGCTGAATGGAATCGACGATAATCGCGCGTGTGTACCACCTTCGTTTTTATTTTCTGTTCCAACTATAAATATATTTATTTTTTTTTTTTTCGAACTTAACCGTTAACCAAGTATAACCAAGTTTTACTTCTTCTTTTTTTTTTTACGTTGCATCTCTAATCCCTCGTGCGGAATTAAGGAGACCGCACGCAATTTGTGGATCGAGTCGAATATTTTATCGGAGAATTCGTCGCTCTTTGGGAAAATTGACGTTGAACGTGAAAAGAAAAATATTATTTATTTTATCAATTTTATCGATTAATTCGTGTTCGATCGATCGATTTATAATGTTGTGTTTCCATAGAGGCGAACGAACTCTCCGCTTTCGACTCGGTGCAGAGAGAGAGTTGCATTTTTTTCCAGGGAAGGAGGAATGGGCCCATGACGTTTTGTTTTTATTCAGTTTTAAGAACGACGTCGTCGTCTTCGTCGTCGTCGTCGCCGTGGAGTTTCACGCACTCCCCCTGCACACGAACAACGGAAAAAAACGAAAAGAGACGGAACGAACGAATTTGTCGTTGCACCTGCAATCACGATTTTACCTGCCTGGCGTTTGAAACACGACCTACGTTATTATTTTTTTCATACGTTCGTTTTCAACTCCAAGAAGCATTACATTTTTTCCGTCAACGGGTAAAAATTTAATTATTTATGAAAAAAAAACAACAAATTAATTTTATAGATTTTTCATTCGAAAGTTTATTTTTTTTTGAAGACGAGGAAACGATGAAAAAATATTTCAAAACGTGGGTCGAGTTGATACGCCTCGTATTTGTGAATTTGTCATTTTTATTTATTTTTATTTTATTTTTTTTTACAACAAAACTCCGGTCGCACCGCGAGCAACGAACGACCAGGATCCACTTTGAATCGAGCGGATTCCATCTGACGCATGAATCCGGATTACGCTCGTCGCTCGATCGCTCGAAGAACAAACGATTTTCTTGTTCTTCCACGATTTTTTAACATTTTTTATTTATTTTTTTTTATATATATTTTTCTCTATTCGAGGGAAAAGCATCGGTGTGGTTTTTTTTTATTTTGTTGTCACCCGATCGTGTGTGTATCGATACACAGTCGTCGTGCATGACGTGTGATTAAATAATCATTAATTCGTCGACGTGTAACGATCAAATTGCCGAGCCCTTCGTTCGAGAAGACAATTTATTTCTTTTTTTCTTTTTTATTTATGTTTTTTTTTTTTTTTTTTTTTTTTTTTCAATTTTCTCGAATTTACTTGGCTCGAAACGAGAGTAAGCTCGGGACGAATGAATGTACGTGTGACCGAGATGTATGGACGGTGCGAGAAAGAGAGAGATTTGCAAATATCGTCTCGAAGCTCGGAGGTCAAAATTCAATTTTTGATTCTCCTTTTTTAACGCTTTATTTCGTATTTAAAAAAATTTTTTGTTTAAAATCTCGTTTCTTCGGTTTTTGTTTTTCCTTGTTTCGCATAAAATTCTCGAAAGCAGAATACCTACCTACCCCCCCAAGGAGGAGAGGAAGAAGAAAAGGAAACGAAATAACGAAATAGCACCCCCAGTTTAACCAAAGATTTAACAAAACGATGATTTTCACAAAAAAAAACAAACATTTTAAAAAACAAAAGAAGAAAGAATCATAATTTTCACCCCTACAAAACAAAACAAAAAGAAAATGATAATTTTCACGCTTGGCCAATGCGCAGCGTGAACGCGCGGTTATTAAACAAAATACCCCGATTATTATCCTTGCAATATCTGCCAACACTGCATTTTTTTGTTCTACTTTTTTTCTTTTTTTTTATAATACGAATTAATCAATTGCCAGACCCCTATTTTTCGCCTACTTTTTTTACATCTCACTTAATTCTAATTTCTCGTACGATTAGCCACGTAGACGTATCTGACGAATTGTTTCACGTTTTTTTTTTATTTTTTTTTTTTTATTAATATTTAAAACAAAACGAAAAAAAAAACAAAAAATTTCTCTATCTAATGTATTCTCCCTGCACAACAAAATAACGCTTCGCTGCCATTGGCCACTGGTAAAAGGAGGGGGTGGAGCCAGTTAGCGGTGCTTACTTTTTTTAAACGCTGGTTATAAATTAAAAAAAAAGAAAAACAAAAAAAAAGATATATATACATATAAATATTTTCTATGCTATGTGCCTATATACGAGTATACGAATTTATTTATTTATACGTACAAATATATATGTATATGAGTTTCGTTTCTGAGGGAAAAAAAAAAAAAAAAAAAAATAGAAATTTAAATGGACAAAACGGCGGACGGATATATTTTCGATATTTAAAAAAAAAATGAAAAAAAGAGAAGCTGCGTCCGAGGGCAAAAAAAACGGAAGACGCACTCGCCTCCGTCGTCGAACGTCGCTTCCGCCTTCTCTCTCTTTGCGTTATCGTTATCGCCTTACACGACAAATATATATATATATATATTTTTTTTGTTCCGAGATTGAAGAAGAACCGTTTAGAAGGAAGAAACTGAAAACAAAACAAAAAAGAAAACAAGCGGAAATTAAGGTATGACGAGAGAAACAAAAGAAAAAGAACAGCGGACGAAGGAAAAAAAATCAAAGTAAACCAACAAAAAAAGAAAAAAGAAAGAAAAAACTTCCGAGTGTGCGTGGGTGTATGAGAGAACGGGAGAGAGAGAGAAAGGAGCGAGCGAGAACGATAGAGAGGGAGAAAAAGTGCGGATCGGTGTGCGTGAGAGAGAGAGAGAGAGAGAGAATGGGAGAGAGCGAGAGAGAGAAAGCGAGCGAGAAAGATATGTCTAACGTGAAAAGAGTTAAACGATGACGTGAAAAAAAAGGATAACAACAATTGTTAGAAAGGAAAAGAGGATATAATTTTTTTTTTTTTTTATTTTTTTTCGTTTTTTTTTTCTTACATCAAAGCCGTGAGAGTGTGATACGTAGAAAAAAAAGAGGAAAAAGAAAAGAAATGAAAAGAAAAGAAAAAACACGAAAGTGCTCGAAGATCGAAGATCCGTTCGATAGTGACACGTGAATTACTTTTTGTCTATTGTCCAGGTGAGTTGAGAATTTGAGTCACCTTTGATTCTGACGTTACAAAAAAAAACAAACAAAAAAAAATACAAAAAAAAACCAATTGCGCGGGGAAGCGGAGGACTTAGGGGAGGCCAGCCGTTAAATAAATAAATAAATAAAATAAAAGAAAATAAACAAAAAAAAAACAGAAACAAAAAAGAGAGAAAAAAAAGAAAATAGGAATTTCTTGAGCCAAAAAAAAACACAAATCACGAGAACAACTCAGAGATTAACAAAAACAGCCACGTATTTTTCGATGTACACGCCAAAGATTCTTTTTTCATGTCTCTTTCGTAGCGCTTAATATCGTTTAGGGAAAAAAAAAACAAAAATAAAATAAAACGCGCGAACGTTCAGAGATTCGATGAAAAAAAAAATAAAATAAAAATAAACAAAAAACAGAAACGTTGCAATCGCGAGATATAAATAAACGATAATCGAAGAGGAGAAGAAAGGATCGACGGTCGATGTTTAACACTGTGGATCTTGATTCTCAAAAAAAAAAAACAAAAAAAAAGCATTTTTTTTTCTTCTTTCCCACAATTGCGCGTCGTTATATTATCGAGAGATCATCATCGTACCATGACGCTACTTACTTGACCGTGGGCTCGGGGGCGGGTGAGGTGTGTGTATACACGAAAAAAAAAAAAAAAAAAAAAAAAAAAAAAAAAATCAATCATTTATAAATATTGTATATCTCTATATATACATTTTTTATACCGGGACACACATACACAACAGAGCATGAGTGTGGGTGGTGCGAGTGCTCGCGGGCTCGTGCGAATGTGTGGTGGGTGTCTGCCCGGAAAGTTACAAAAGTCAGCGAGATTGTGGAGTGAATCACGGTATTTTTAGAGAGAAAGAGAGTATGGACGTTGATGAATATATATACGGTACAGAGATCGTGTTCGTGAGAAGAAATTCGTATGAGAGAGAAAGAATAAAATTGTCGTTTTTTTTTTTTTTTTTTTAAAGAAAAAGAATTTTTTATTTTTTGTTTTATTTTTGATCGAAAAAAAAAAGAGAGAAAACTGTTTTCGTAGAGAGAAAGAGGGAAGTCAGAATGTAAGAGAGAAAGATAATCGAAGGGACGAAAGGTTGGGACCGAGACAGACGGGCGAGCATGCACACACACACGTATACAGTCACACAAATTCATGTGAGACACACACATATGACACAAAAACGCACTTCTCACCTCAATGTGGTACACATGCCGCACACCGCCTACGGTTTTTTTGCGTCCGAAGCAAGGAACGAGATACGATCATTGGCAGAAAAAAAAAATAAATAAAAACAAACAAACAGAAACTGAGAAAAAAAATACAAATTATGAGAAAATATATATATACTTTTTTTTCCTTTTTTCAAGTACTTTTGCGTAGAAAAATATTTTAAAAAGCAAAAGAATCGAAACGAAAAAGATTTAGACGAAAAAAACGGTCGAAAGAGAGAGAGAGAGAGAGAGAGAGTAAGAAAGAGAGAGAAAAATTATTAATTGACTCTTGTGAGTTGCTGGCTCCACCCTTCCTCTTGCTTCCCCCCACGATAAATGAATTTATATATTTATTTATTTATTTAAGAAAATTGTCACGGTGTTAGTACGCCGTATGGTCGTTTACCGGGTGTTTCGTAATCCACGTGGAGATCAAATTTCATACCCGTAAATATGGGATGAAAATGGGGGAAAAGAAGAAAACAAATTTTAAATTAATTTATCTTTCAGTCGAATCCATTCGGAGGATTTTTTTTTTGTTCTTTATTTTCCCACCACGTGAGACGAACCAAGACACCCCGTAAGTCTCCATTGTCGATTCAATCTAGTTGTTAATGGTGTTGTAGAAAAAAAAATATAAAAAAAAAACAAAGTAAGAAAAGAAAAAAAAGAAACGACGATACGAAAAGTATTTATCGTTTTCAGACACGGAGGAATCGTCGAGCGGTAGCGGGGCGCAGTCTCCGGCTCACATAAGAATCAACTTCGAGCGTTGCTTTCGCAAGGAGTACAGCGCGACGACGTTACAGCAGGGAAAATCAGGTGGCGCTGGCGTCGGTGGCTCGGCGGCGGCAGCCTCCAGTCACGGATCGTCGGCCGCCGCGGCAGCAACGCCGAACGACGAACAGCAGAGCTCGGACAACGAGTCCGAGAACAAGGTGTCGACGAAGGAACACCTAAGCAGTAGTGCCATATTTAATCTGGTCGCGGGCGAGTCCGAGATCAGTCAGAGCGACTTCGAGGCTAGTTTCAAAGTCGAGAACGAGAGAACCGAGGGTTCGGTTCGTGACTTTTGCGTGAAAGAGGGCGACGTTTATCGTTGCACCGTCTGTCATCGTACATACACACACATAAGCAATTTTTGTCGCCATTACGTTACGTCACACAAGCCAAACGTCAAGTACTATCCGTGTCCGGTGTGCTTCAAAGAATTTACACGCAAGGACAACATGGTAGCCCACGTCAAGATAATACACAGTCTTAAGCCACACATGAGCCTTGGAAGTTCGAGCATGGGACAACAGCGATAGGCACGCAATACCCGTCGCACGCTCGCTGTTGGCTCGATTAACATCAAATAATATTTCCTAACGAGAGTTTACGGATCCTCGATGGTGGCTCGTAAACCTCGAGAGAGATTCATTTTTCGTTCTAACCTCTCGCAAAGTGTCTCCCGAGTTATCGAAAGACATATTGCGTCAAACCGTACTCTGGTCATTAATTGGGCTTATCGTAAGCGCGATGTGAAACGAAAATCGAGACGTAGCGAGAAATATGCTCTGCGGAGGTGAAATAATACCCTCGAGGGAAATTAACCGGCGCAATAAACGCAAGCTCAAACGAACGTCTCGTCATTCAACGAGGCTACTCGTATACATAAATATATATATGTATACACAAAAAATACACACACACACACACACACACACACACATCCATACACGGTCAGTCACAATGTGGTATTTTCGATGCCAAGATACAATCATCGTCTCAGACCCCGAGAGGGAGGGAAAAATGAGAGTGGTTTTTGTTTTTCTTTCTAGATAGGTAGTTAGGTAGAGGTTATGTAGGATAGTGAGAGACGGAGAGTAGAGGCGGCGAGAGATCGATCGATCGATCGATCGATCGAATAGGTTAGGTCATAAGTTTGGGATTTTTAACTTGGGGGAAACAAGTGGATGGGGTTATGAAAAAAAAAAAACAAGGAACAAAATGGACGACGACGTGCAAGATACGTCGTACGTTGATATATGTTCGCCACGCACGTGCCTGACGAGCGATTTCGAAACGGAAGAAGATTATAAAAAGACGAGAAACACCACAAAGAGGAACAAGCCACGTCGATTATGCCGGAACGATCGATCGATTTTTTTTCTCCCTTCGACCGGGACCTTCGAAGACATGTTTTTTTTTCCTCGATTCGGCGACGACGATGGGAGAAAGATCGTCGGTCGTTTCGACGAAATCGTCATATATATCTACAAATATATAAAGAAACGATATATATATATATATATCTATCTATATACACACAAACAGAATATGTGTATACGGAGTGGGGGGAGAGGCGGACGTCGAGACGAGGCTGCAGCTAAGAGCGCGCACGCGCGCGGTTCGCGCATGCGCAGTTTTCATTCTCGCTCGAAACGGCGCGAGATACGAAACGATTTTCGGAATATTATCTCGAAAATGAACAAAAAAACACAACCTCGTGTCCGCGCCTTCCACCCATTTTTACACGGACAAATTATATCGTAATGAAAATAACAAAAACAAAAACAAACCGCAACGGGCATTAAGTTACGAAAATAAAAAATAAAAAAAATAAAATTAAACAAACGAACGAGCTTTATAACCGTTGGACGTACCGGAGAGATTCGGGCGTCGCGGATTCTACAATACAAAACGGGGAAAACGACGCGGGAGAGGTCGATGGTGATGAAACAAACAAAAACAAACAAAAAATGTTGTTAGATGCATACAAAGAATTTATTATACACAAAATCGCGAGTGATACAACCGACGATTCGTTCGCACCGTCTAACGTAGTTTTTTTTCGGCAACGATAACAAACCGGTTGTAAAAAATAATGAATAATAAAGGGGGGAAAAAACATATAACAAAATCACGTTCTGAAACGAAAAATCAAACGTTGCGCGAGCAAACACGATCGAGAAGAAGGAGGAAAGAGGTAACAAAATCCTCTAAAGAGCAAAAACAAAATCCTCAAAATACGATTGCAACACTTAAACAAAACAACAACAACAAAAAAACAGAAAATGGTAATAATAATCGTCGTTGTCGCAACACATTCGAGATGAACGGGGAGGACGAGAAAAGATATCAAACAAACAGAAGGAAAAAAAAACAAAAAACAAATATAAACAAACACAATATAAATAAGGAAACCACGTAGACTGAGTAAAATGCAATATATATGTACGACGACGAGGCGCGACCGTTCGCCATTTGTTGTTGGGCCCGTTTTATTATTTTTTTTTAATTTTTTTTTTCGTCGAGCCCCGATTCTAAATCGCGGGTTATGATTATTGTTATTCCGTAGCGTTATAATAGACGGATATAGAGCGAGCGTTATATATTTAAACAAACAAAAAATTATATTAAAAAAGAACATTTTTTAAAAACGTATGAAAACAAAAATCGACGTGCAAAAATCTTCGGAGGGAACAATGGAAAGAAAAGGAAAAACAAAATGGAAGGGAAATTATTAAAAAAAATAAAGAAAACAAAAACAAAAGCTTGTGGCAGCAGAGAAAATACGTTAAATCGCTAAAGAAAGAAAAGCAAAACAAAATAATTAAAAAAAAAAAACAGAAAAAAAATAATACGAAAAACGGAAAGTTAATTCCGAATGAAACGAACGATGAATACGGGATATGCAATTCTTTGAAAGACTGCAAGTGGGACGGTTTTATAAACGACACCAAATACAAGATAGTACTGACATTGGATAGACTGAAGGCACTTTAGTAGTAACTTAATCGCCGAGCCGAGCCGAAGCCCGATCGGTACCCAAAGAACCAAGCCACCCTCTCTCGCATCATCATACATACATACACATATATATATGTATATATATATATATATATATATATATATATATATATATATATATATATATATATATATATATATATATCCTTTTTAGAAAAATCCAAAAACACATATCTCAAACCGACTCGACTCGAGCACGAGCGAAGCCTTTTTTCACGTTCTTTTTTTTCCCGCCCCCGAAATAATGAAAAAAAAAAAAAAAAAAAAAAAAAAAACACGATCTCGTTCGCTATAGTTGCCATGTTATATTTCTATATTATTAGTCGCAGGGGTTGGGGAGGTTGCAAAAATTCGCAAAGGCGAAGGAAATTTTGCGAGAGACGAGAGAATAAATGGGGGACGGTTACATTTGTAAATAAACCAATGCGTAGCTTACGGGGAGGAGGGTGTGGGGGGGAGGGATAAGTTTTTTTTTTGCTACCCCAGTGGTAGTTCACGAGTTGCCAAAGTAGATAATAAAATAATCAGTCGGGATATATAAGATTTATTAAGCGGACTGCCTTAGAAAGTGCAATGTGTTTTATTTGTTTGTTTGTTTGTTTGTTCGTGATTTTTTTTTTAATTATTATTATTATTAATTTTCACTTTATTACTTAACCTCTCAATTTTTAATCGAATTATTCTTGTTGTTTGTTCTCTATATATAATGTGTGTTTTTTTTTTCATATTTCGTTCGACGAGTTTGCAAAAAAAAACAGAAAAATTTATCTTTATCGTTTTTTTGTTTTTTTCTCTTTCCTTTTTCGGTTTTAAATTTTCATCCCTCGAGTAGTCGCGCGCGCGTTCGTTACTTTCTTTCTTTATCCTCTTTTTAATTATTGATTTATTGTTATTCGTAGTTTATACGAAATGGCGTACGAGATAACGACGATCTTTTTCTTTTTTTCTTTTATTATTATTATTGAAAAATTATTATTATTTTGTTAAAAAAAATGTTTTTTTTTTAAATTTTTCTAAAGCACACGGAGCAGGGGCGGGACGGGTGTACCGATTAGGGGCGCTCCGGCTGATATTCGGCGACGGTGGTACAGAATTATTAGAGAGAGAGAGAGAAATAACAAATCAGAGGCTTGACAAATGTTTTTTTTGCAAGTCCAGCCACCGTACGATCGTAGTTTACTATATGTTGCACCTTACACTCTGTTCACAACGTCGCTCTCGACGTTTCTCGCGCGACGACTCGCGGCGATATTTCTCGGGCGTTGAGAAAATAAAAAAAAAATAAACAAACGTTTTTTTTAATTCAATCGACCTCACGAGATGGCGCTTCGTCGGACGTGAAAAAAACGTGTAAACGAGCCAAATAACAAAACGAAAAAAAAAACAAAAAACAATACTTTACACGGCCAAACGAGGCGAACAATAACGTTTTTTTTTTTTCTTTTTTTTTCGTCATGTCCAACGTCGAGCGATTCTCGTGCGATTCGTAAATTTGTTTTATTTATCGACGTTAACGGTGATATCGAGAGCGTCGACGCGAGATTAGTCGCGACTCGTCGGCTGAAACGACGAACGATTTGTATACAAATTTTTTCACTAGTTGGGCGTAGACGTTAAACGACTAGAGGCTATATTATTATTATTATTATTATTATTATTATTATTATTATTATTATCGATTATTATTAATAATATTAACTACTATTATGGAAGTATATTGTTAAATGAAGTACGAGGATCGCGGCCTTGGCGTGACTATATATATAAATATAAATATATTTATATATAAGGAGCACCGAGAATAGGGTACTCTTTACGATTAGTGTTCGAATACGATCCTCGCGGATGTCACATTCGCTCACTCGTTGTCACGTTTGTTACATCCACGATCGGTAGTGACAAGGGATGCGGTGCCCACTTTCTTTTTATCGCCAAATGAACGAGAGAGCTTTGAGGGAAAGCGCGAGTCGTAGTCGCGAGGTCAATTATTATAAATATTTGAAGAAAAAAAAGAACGAAATACATATTTTTTTGAGGATTTCACGTCAATTCGGCCGTGAGAAAAAAAAACGACAACAATAATTTGAAAATCACGTAATTTTTGTTTTATTTAAACATATTTTTCTCATTAATTCTGATAAATTATTCAGATTTTGTTTGTTTTTTTTTTTTTTATTTCGAGAATTAATAACGTTATTGACGGAACAACTTTTGTGGAAAGGAAGGTTTTGTTTTTGTTTTATTAAAAAATATGAGTATTTTTCTTTTATATTATATGAAAAAAAAAATCAACGAAAATTCGGATTTTTAGTTCGCATAGAAATGAGTTTTGAATTGTAAACAGCTGTTTTATTCGTAACGTCCGAATTTTTTGTCCTTTTTTTCGACGAATAATTTTTGTATCTTTTCTTTCGTTGCTTAGCCAAATTGACTCTTCTCGTATTCGGCTCGCGCGCTTCGACTCGAGGGAAAGATCCAGTGCGCGATAATAGAAAGCAAAAAAAAACAAAAAAGAAATAAAGAAATGAAGAAAGGGCGCCATCGGGTCAATTATCAAAAGTTTATCGATCGTTTTAAATAAGTAGAAGAAGAAAAGAAAAAAAAACCTTTAGTGGCGAACGTATCGTTCGGGGAGCAAGGACCAAAAAACCAACAAACAAACAAACAAACAAACAAAAGAAATAAGAATAAAAATAAACAAAAGTTTATAAATAATTGAAAGAATGAAAATAAAGACGAATGAACGAAACGAAGAGAAAACAAACGAAAAAAAAAACAAAACAAAAAAAAACAAAAAAAACGTGAAGAACCACCGACCGAATATTAATCGAGGCTTCTCGGATGAGATACGAAACTGTGTTCACGCGCTCGACCAGATTTAATCTTAAGCTGGGTGTTTAATTAATTGAGAAATAACAAAGAAAACAAACAAAAAAAAACAAAAACAAATAACGACGACGTGGAAGAAGAGAAAAAGATTTAATAATTAAACGATAATCGTAATGTTAATGAAACACGGGGTAATGAGTTGAGGCGGGAAAGGGGGGGGGGGCAACATTTTTTTCACGAGGAAGAAATGAAATATTTAGTCTTAAGGAGGCTATTACAGGTCCGCGGTACGTTCCCATCGTGGAACTTCGTTGTTTGATCATTGTGTTTTTTGTTTCTTTTTTTTTCTTTTTCTAATTTTATTTTCTATCTTTATTTTATCGCTATTTAACAGATTTTCTTTCTGTTAATGCGATTGATTTTCAATATTTTATCTTCTTCTTCTTCTTCTTCTTTTTTTCTCTCATCGTCGTGTCCGAGACGCGTATCGTTACATATATATGTATATACAAATACAACGTAGTTCATAACAAACAAAAAAACAATTAATAACGAAGGGACAAGAAAAGAAAAAAAAATAAGCAAATGCAAAAAAATGCAGTAAACCAAGGGCAACTACCACGCTACCAAGCGTTTTAATTCTACGAATCGACGTTGTCGCATTATTGTTCCGTAGTGTTAATCGTTTATATATACACACACACACACACATACAGAGTGAAGATTTAAGAAAACAAAAAGAAACAAAAAACAGACGCTAAATAAAAGAAAATAACAAAGTGGCAGCGGCTAGGACAGCTTATCGATTTTTTAATAGTGAAACAAATTACAAAAAGCGGACGAACGTGTCGAACTTTTATCGTTGAATAGTGAAGAGTAGGTAAAAAAAAAAAGAAAAAACGAGGAGGAGCTCGAAGGAGAAAGATTTAAAAAAAATATATATACGATAATACTGAATAACAAAAAATAAAAAGTAAACAGAAAAACATACACACATTTGATAATCACTGAGAGGCTAAGACTAACTCAATTTTAGAACGAACGAGAGGCTGAGAGCAGTTTGTTGTTGATACGAGGGTGGTTGATAACGTTTTTTTCTTTTTTTCTTTTCGTTCTTTATGAAAACTCGAGATCCGGTGTGACGATCAATATACAAATTATGTATACGAGAGCGCAGGGCCCACGGGTCGTCGTTGAAATGAAATTTTAGATTTTTTTCCTCCCACCGGAAGAAGGGAGTTGGTGAGGATTTTTTGGAAAATCGAAAGAAAATGAAAAAGAAAGAAGAAAAAAAATCGCCACAGGGCTTAATTACCTAGTTGGACCGGTGAATTTGTGACGAAGATAAATTTATTGTTCTTTTTTTTTCTTTTTTTTTTTTAATTGCAAACGCGATGCGCCGTCTTGGACGAGAGGCCAAAAGAAAGGTATACCGTGTAGGGATGGCGAGGTATGGGGAAGGGGGATTGGTTTCTAATGCTAGCTCGATAGATAATGATGAGAAAAAAATAATAATAATTAAATTTATAGAATATATATATATAAAATTGATAAATATTGAGTAAAAGAAGATAAAAGGTATAGAAATATTTATGCGGTGACTCTTGGAAAAAGGTGTCCGTGCCAAGCGATTCTTACACGTCATTTAAAACGTTTCCCCTTTGTAAAAGGGGAGCACCAGTCAATAAACGATTTATTTAAGGGGCTCATTTGGCACACGACGATTGTTTGCAAAAGTGCATACCTCCCCCGTCGTCGTCGTCGCCCCACCCCCTGCCCCTATGCCCTACCCATAACCACGTGTCACCCGAAGAGAGAGGTAAATTACGAGGCTTAAAAAGCAGACTGTACTATCGGATAGATTTTAATATATATATATTATACATTATACATATATATATTAAACTAAAACAAGCAAAACAGAAGCATAGTTTATTATCGCATCCAAACAAAACAAACAAAAAATGAAACGAAAACGAAGAAAAAACAAAAAATATAAATGAAAAAACAAATGAAGAATTCATGTTATACACGAGAGACACACGAAAGCTCGACGACACAATTATCACCACCATCACTACCACCACTACCACCACCACCACCACACATAATTAACGACACTTCGCGTGTACGGGCTGAATACAAGAGGATGATGATGATGATGATAAAAAAGAAAAAAAAACAAAAGTACATAACATATATATATATATATATATATATATATTATTATATATATATAAATATATATATTATTATATATTATTGCGATCATTACGATTATTAATTATGATTATTATCTCTATTATTATTATTATCATTATTATTATTATTATATATTATATATATATATAAACAAAAGTTATATCGAATATATTTTAGAGCTAGTTGGTAAATAATACCTATTAACGTCGTTGCAGTTTGAAGATGCGTCAGAAAAACGAATTTTTTGATGAGGGGTAAGATGAAGAAGAAGGAGGGAGGAGGAGGAGGAAGTAACGAGCAGGGAGGGGATAAGGAGGGTTGAGTTTTAATTTTATACGGCGTTGTGAAAAAAACAAAAAACAAAAATAATAATGCGCGAGTCAAGAAGGGAGGGAAAGAGAGAGAGAGAGAGAGAGACGCGACGCTTAAAAAAAACAGGGGCAAAAAACGTGATGACGTCGATGAAACAAAGAACGAAAAGAGAAAGGAAAACACAATATGGGAGGCAAAAAAACGTAATCGTTGAGACAAAGCAAAACAAAACAAAATAAAGAAAGAAAGAAAAAAACAAACAAGCGAAAAAAAAGAAAAAACGTAAGAAATTAAACATATTTCAGTGGGATCCAATGACGGTAGTCGAGAAATCCCCGGTTCGGTGCCTTTTTAATGAAAAAAAATAAATAAATAAAAATAAAAACAAAAAAAAAACAAAAGTAAAGTTAACGTAAATTGTTATGCGAGAACGTTGAGGGATGATAAAAATTATTAGCAAAAAGATGAAAACAAAAAAAAACAAAAACAAAGACAAAACATATTTAAAAAGAAGCGCTGGCGCGCGTGCGCGCGCGCGCCCTCCGCCCCCCTCGTCGAGAAAAAACCATTGTGGACTTGCGCGCGCGCCCCCGCTCGCCCGTCGCTGATAGTGCCAAATAAGTGAGACCTTGAGACGTAACGGGAGTTCGAAGAAGAATAAAAAAGAAACCTTAATAAACAAACAAAAAACAAAGAAAGAGGACAAAAATTATGAGAAAAGAAGAAAAAAACACAAAAGAAAATCAAGAAAAGTGGAGAAAAAAAAAATAATAAAAAAATAGGAGAGAAATATAAATGAAATTTTATAGGGAAACTTTTTTAGATGACGATGAAGAAAAACAAAAAAGAAGAAAGTCTTTTCTGACGCTGGGTAGAATTAGTATATTTTATATGCACTGATTGTTTGATTATGACTATCGATAATAAAAACAAAACAAAAAAAAATGATTAAAAAAAAACAGAACGGTGTTCAATAGATTGTAAAATTGATGGAGAAAACGAACAAAAAAACAACAACAACAAAAACAAAACGGTGTTGTCTCTGCTGCTACACATTTTTGTATTTCGATCTTCTCACGGTGGTAGTACGTCGTTCTCGTGATTTTGTTTTTATTTTTTCCTTTTTTATTTATTTGTACGAAAATTCGAAATAATTTTTTCGTGTGAAGAAAAAAAAACCAAGAATTACGTACGCGAGTGTGTTGTGAGTGTAAAAGTTAATCAAGATCGGCGACCGTACTTCTCCTCAGTAACAGCTGTAATCGACGAATTTTGTTCACGAGTACATTTGTTCTTGTTTCTTCTTCTTTTTTTTTGTTTTTTTGCATTTTGTAGTAACGTTTAATCATCGAAAGAAAGATAAGAGAAACGAAAGAAAAAGGAAAAACCATAACAAACAGAGAGACAGAGAGATCGTCGCTAATGCAAACGTTAAAAAAAAAAAAAAAAAAAAAGACCGAAGGGAAGATACACGATCGACTAAGAAAGAACATTGAAAAAAGAAAATCGAGGGGGCAAAGGTAACTAACCATCACGCTACAAAAAAAAATAACGATCAGATTGTTCGCAGTAGACAATTTTTTATCGTTTATTTCGTTAAATTTTTGCATCGTGACTGTTTGGCACTCGGATCGATCTAATGGAATTTGTGTTTTATTTTTATCTCTTGATTTTGTTTTTTTTTCTCGTAAAATTGCGAGAACAAAAATTTCACGTTCGAAACGATTGATAGTTTTTCCCGCGTCTTTCAAGCCTCTCGTCGTTAACGATCTCGCTCCGAGAACCGAGCAGTCAGCCAGTTTCTGTAAAATTTTGTGTTTTTTTTTTAAACTATTTATATACATCTTATATGTCATATATATATATATATATATATAATTCTTCCTCATTGTTCATGAAAAGTTTCACGCTCCGACTGATTTTTTTCTCAGACCGGGTAAACCTCGTTGAACATTTTTTAAAAATCGATGCGAGGTCCGGTAATCCCAGTCCTTCGCCTCCCCCCCTCCCCCACTCTCACACCCCGCCCCTTCGCTACGAAGCGCACCGTTGCTCTTAGCCAAAAATTATGTTTATTTAGTTTCGTTTTTTTTTTTAATTTTTTTTTTATTAAAGATCTATGTAAAAAAAAACGCGACGATGCTCGATATCATCTCGGGATTCGTCGAACTCAACAAATTTCCAAACGGATAGAAAATTCGTCGAGCATCGTCGCGTACGATTAGATTTTATACCATTGTAACTAAGATCCTCCGGGTTATTGTCGTTTTTGTGAAAAATGAAGGACGAAAAAAGAGAAATAGAAAGAACAGAAAAAAACGAAAAAGCATCGAGTCTCGAAGACGAAAATTTTTGTAAAATGCGACAATGACCGAGGATGGGCATCATATTAATTTCATAGGAATTTTGTTTTGCATGTTGAGTACACGCGTTGTTGATTTATAATAATTATAAATATTATAAATATTATTATTATTATTATTATTAATTAATTAATTATTAATTATTATTGACGAGAGCGAGAGGGCGCAACGGCCTGCTCGCCGAGTCAAGCGTACTAACGAGCTCGAGGATGAACTGAAAAAAGAATAAAAAGGTTAATTAAAAAGAAATTAAAAAAAAAAAAAAAACCCACGATACGCTCGGCCGTAAATTGCGTTTGGTTTGAAAATCGATGAGAAATCGTGACGGAGACGAGAGTAGAAGAATGTCGATAATTGATGTCAAGCGTGAAAAATTTGAAAAATGAAAATGACGATTAATTTACGTCCGTTACGGAGCGTTATCAGCCAGTACAAATGCAAAAAGTCAAATTTACGTCGGTAAATCCTCGAGTCGCGTCGAATTTTATTTTTGTTTTGACATACATTTTTTTTTTTCGTTTTTTAAAAATATCTTTTTCCTTCATTCTCGTTCGAAAAGCGAGAATTTGGGATTCTTGAACGACCAAACGTTTATCATCGATTTAAGTGTGTGAGACGCGAGGAATTCTTCGAGCTTGGTGTAAGAGAGAAAGAAAAGAAATATATATAGACACACACACATATATATATAATTTATATATTCTCTCGTCGAATTCCTCGAAAAACGCCTATGTATGTTTTTTTCCCTTCATACTTTATTATTTTCTTTTTTTTCTCTCTCTTTTGTTTGTAGATAGGCTATTGTGCTATGATCCTATTATTTACGCGCACGTACATAAACAAACAAACAAAAATACGACACTATTACAAAAACGTACGAGGCAGCACACACACACACACACACACACGGAGCAACACAGTTACACGCGACGCAAGTATGACACGAGCTTGGCACACGGTCATACGCGTTTGAAATGAAAAAAAAAAACAACAAATTGAAAAAAAATATAAAATAAAACGTATTGTCGCGCGCAATTATTAAAGAATGGTATATAATTTTAACACGTTTTACGTTGTATGATTTTTTTTCTCACGTTTCTTTTTTTGGACTCGTCCATGTTGCAATTATATTAGCCCAGAAAATCCTATCCACGTGTAAAATCCTGGCGATCCTATAATTTATTAAAATAATTCCCAATTATTAATTATATATATATATCTCGATTGCTCGTCGTCGTAATTTTCTTTTCGATACGCATCATCGTTCTATTATTAATTTCGATTATTTTATTATCTATTTCTGTCGTATAGCTTTAGTAAAAATGTCGTTCTTTTTTTTTCTTATATCACACAGTAGACATGGAAGTTGGTAACGTCGATTTCCCCTTTCTTTCGTTCTTTTAACGAAAATTCTCCCCCTCAAAAAAAAAGAAAAACTTCAAAAAAAATCATATTTCATCCCATAAAACTTGATTCTATCGTTCATTATTTAATCGACGTGGCCAGCTTCCGATAAATTTCGTAGAAAAAAAAATCCACGTTATTCGTATTGACAAAAAAAAAATTAAATTTAAAAGAAAAAAAAACAAAACAAAAACCTGTTTATATAAACGATTATAATTTTTTCCCCCAGACTTCGCGAACAAATCCGAAGCACCCGAGTCTGCGAAGACACGAGGAGGAGGAGGAGGTTCATCGTCGTCGGGGAGTGGCGGTGGTGGAAGCAGCAGCAGCTCGACGAGTTCACCCTCGAGTCAATCTCAGACGCAGCAACCGGAAACTCCGACGAAGCAATCGACCGTTGCTTCGTCGACGAGTACAACGACGACTTCGACAAGCAGCAGTAACGTCGTCGCTTCGTCATCGAGCGGGACAACAACAACGACCACAACGACGGTTCGTACATCGTCGACGCCGGCGACCGGCAGACAAACCGGTCAGAACAGCACGCCGTCGTCAGGTGGCGCCGAGGGCGCCATGTCAGCGCCCTCTGGCCGGCAAGTACCGAAGCGACGCATGAGACGTCGCGCGACCTCTCAATCTCAAGATCCGGCCGAGCAGCTGACCGAGATGTCGGTTCGCGGTCTAAATCTCTTCCGTTACGCCTCGATATCCGAGGGTGTTTATCAATGCACCGAATGCGCCAAGCTCGACATACAAAAGACCTTCAAGAATAAATACAGCTTCCAGAGACACGCTTTTCTTTATCACGAGGGACACCAGAGAAAGGTCTTTCCGTGTCCTGTATGCGGCAAAGAATTTTCCAGGCCCGATAAAATGAAGAATCACATGAAGACCGTGCACGATTGTTTCATGCCCAAGGATTGCGTCATGCCCTTTGGCTTTTTTCTCCCGCCTTAGCCAACGCGCCAACGATTCAATTTGCGCGACGGGAGAAATAAGAGAAGCGGTCGCGCGACGCCATCTGTGGGATAAGGAATGAAACAACGAGAATTAGAACGAAACGATTCGTGATTATTTTGGAATATAAGAAAGAAAGAAAGAAAGAAAGAAAAAAGAAAAGAAAAGAAAAGAAAAAGGGAGAAAGAAGAAACGAATTTCACGAATCGTTGCACTGGAAATTCGTTTTCAATCTCACGGTGGATTGGTCGCGTGCTCTTTCGACATTTTGTCTCTCTCTCTCTCTCTCTCTCTCTCTCTCTCTCTCTCTCTCTCTCTCTCTCTCTCTCTCTTGGTCGCGAGCGCGAAAAAGAAAACATATCTGTCGAGGGAAGAGCAAGCGAGGAAGGAAGAAAGAGGAATTATTATTGTTTAATAAGATTAGGAGAAAGATGCGTTTTTTTTGGTTTTTTTTTTATACGATGTAGAAGAGAGAAAGATGAACTACGTATACGAGAGATTCGTGAGCAATAGAACCGTCGAAAAGAAATAGAGAGTGTGGCTTGTTGAAAGAAAAATGTGAAGAAAAGATAAACGAAAAAAAAATAAAATAAAAAAAAATATATAAAAAAACGAGAAAGAGGAAACGCGGGATTAACGGTTTCGCGCGATAAAAACCGAGCGTACGATCCGACGATCCACGATTGAGAGTCTCCGTCCGGGTTTCGTATATTAAAACGATATTCGTAATTCCAATGGTGCGGGCGTTGGTTCGTCGTCGGTTGATCCACGCGTTAACGCCCCGATTTAAATCGTCAAACGACAACAACAACAAAAAACGATATTTCGTTCGCCGTACGCGCGCGCGCTCTCACGTCCCGGAAGTATGAAATACCACAGATAGATAAACACAGAGTTTATTATAGGGATTCAAAAAAAAAAAGAAAAAAAAAGAAAGAAAAACAACAAAACAAAAATGGCGAGCGCAACGTTCCCATTCGGATTTGCTAGATCTAATTGTTTGTTTGTTTTTTTTTCCTTTTTTTTTCTTTTGCCTACTTTCATTACCCGGAAGAACGGAGAAAAGAAGATGGGAAATGAAAACAAAACAAACAACAACAAAAATGGCAAAACGGAGATATAACAAATGAAATAATAAAAGAAAGGAAAAGAAAAGAAAATATATTATATAACGGAAGATTTGACGCGGAGCTTCTTACTGCCCAGCAGTATTCGTTATGTCTGTAAAGAAAACAAATTTTTCACGGTAGAATGTATTATATAGTCGAGGCGCGCCAAGAGCGTTGAAGAAACATATGAATTATTATTATTATTATTATTATTATTATTATTATCTCATAGATTATCGACTACTAAAGTCAGTCCACGCGTTTAGTGGCAACGAAAGCAACAATTATTAATTATTACTCTTTCTCTCTCTCTCTTTTTCCCCTTCTTTTTTTTATTGTTACTGTTATTATAACGGCTACTATTATTATTATTATTATTATTATTAATATTATCATTCATCATTAATGATTCGATAAGCCCTAAATATTAACTTTTTATCTACGCGGACAGTCGCGACGTGAAAAAAACAAAACAGAAGAAAAACAAATATTATGGCCGATCCGATTTTCTCGAGTAGATTCACCGCGCTCTTTAATTTTTGTTCTCCCCCCTCCCCCCTCCATCTCTCTCTCTCTCTCTCTCCACCTTCAAGAAGCGTTTACGCAAAATCGATATCGAAGAATACATTTGGACACAATCGTTAGACTCGATTCGAACCGAATAGATGCAAATTTTCTTCTTCTTTTTTATTTTTTATTTTTTATTTTATATATCGTTCGTTATCCAGAACGGCAATATCTTCTTTTCTCTCTCTTTCTCTCTATCTCTATCTCTTTCTCTCTTTTCCGTCGAGACACGAAATACCGAAAAAAAAGAAAACTCCGTGGCAAAATTTATTAAATTGTATTTTTGGTGCTGGGACATTACGATAGAACGATGAAATCGATTGAGGAAAAGTTAAAAGAAAAAGAAAAAAAGGACAAAGAAAAGAAACAAAAAAAAATATACGAATAAAAGAAAAAAAAATCTATATATAAATATATAATGAAAATTTCGCATTCGGCCGCCGTTACGATGGAAACTACATATAAATGGGACGAGAAACGAGGAGGAAAATCAACACGGCGTGTATGAGTGATCCGAGTCGCTAGTCGATTCACGAAAAAAAAAAATAATAATAAAAAATGCCTCATTATTAGTTAGACGCGACAATTTACTCAAAGTTTAGTAGCTCGTTATATATATATACCCGGACTTATATGTATATATATATATATATATGTTCATATATATCTATATCTATGTATAAAAAAATTAAAATCGAACCTCAACATTTTTCGAAGACAAACAAATTAATTAATTTTTGTGGTACTTCCGTTTATAATTTAACGCCGTTCGCGCGATTATTTTCTTCGTCAACCCCTCGCCCCCTCTTGCGTCTTCCAAAAACTCTCGCGATGCGCAGCCCTTGCACACACACAGTGAACGCGGAGTGAGACACTCTCTCGGACACATCGACGCGATAAAACGAAGAAAAAAGAAGAAATGAAGAAAATAAAAAAAAGATAATAATAAATAAAATAAAAAAATAACGGATACGATGCGAGGAGATCGGAAAAGGAAAACCCCGAGAATAAATAAATAATATAGTATTTTAAAATCCGATCGTCTTCCCTCCTCGCCATTGATTTTCTCTCGACCTCCCCCACAACGAGAGGGTCTTCTCAGTGCCCCCTCGCTGGCATCCGTGTGCTTCCACTCGTCACGAAAGAAACTTTACCATTTGTTTGTTCGTTCGTTTTTTTTGGTTTTTTTTTTTTTTTTTTTTCAATGAAGATATTTACGACAAAAAAGAAAAATATAAGAAAAATATAAATATATAGACGAGGGTCGATGACAACAAATTTAAATATATTATATGGCGGATGAGGAAGGGAGGGGGAAGTGCATTCGTCCTCGGCGCAAAGTGGCTCGATGATGGAAAAATAATAAAAATAAAATAACAAAATAAAAGCCGAATACCACAGACAGTGTCACAGGGTGTGCGCGTGCGTGTGTGTGTGTGTGTGTATGTGTGCGCGAAGCTTCCGATAATCGTCGATCGATCGTGAAGAAAATCGTTGTTTTTCGCGGGTGATATCGAACGGTACACGGCCACGATAGAGAGGGAAGATAACAAATAAAGAATAAAATTATAAACGACGATGGTAACCCGAAGGCACGACAATTATTAAAAATTAATTACGCATAGTTATACGATAATTATGTTCGATTTTTTTTGGTAAGGCCGACGTTAAGCACGGTGCGAGAGCGTCAACCACCGAAATGTTAAATTTCCATAATTTTATTATGTATATTCACACATTAACGGCGAATTTGGATGCACCACATTCTTCTTCTTCTTCTTCTTCTTTTTTTCCTTTATTTTTTTTTTTCACGAATTAAGATTACCTTTATTCTTACGTTTTAGTTTTATATTATTATTATTATTATTATTATTAAAGATACTATATTGCTATTATTAGTAGCTATATTATTACCCAATATTATTATTATTATTATTATTATTATTATTATATTGTCATCGTCGAGTAACGTTTATTATGTTATTTCTAATTTTAAACAAACAAAACAAAAAAAAACACAAAATGTAACATCGGGTACTAGTTAGCGAGTTAAGAGAGAGCTTTAGGCTTTAACACACAAAGTATAAAGAGTTTAAACAAACAAACGAAAGAAGCATATAGGGAGATCTTTTTTTCTATTTTTTTTTCTCTCTCTCTTTCTCTCTCGAGAAGAGAGATTACTAGCGCACACGAGGACACAGAGACAAGAAATCTTTATTATATTCACGATGCAAATATTTTATTTAACGTTAAATACGATTTGTGGGGTAATAATGGTGTAGACGATCGAACCCGACGTTTTCTTCCACATCTCTCTCTCTCTCGTTCTCGTTCTCTCGTTCCTTTTTTTTTCTTTCTTTTGTTCCATTATTAACGAAACAAACATTCTTGTTTATCATTTGCCCATGAATTATTTTTCAAAAAAAGATGAGAAAAATTTAAACGAATAATCAAATTTTTTGTTTATCGACGATACAGACAGCAAACAAACAAACAAAAAAGTAATTATTAGAGAGGCGAGTGGAGGGAGAGGGGGTTTTGCGCGTCGGGGAGGAAGGAAAAAAAGTAATTTAACAAACAAAAAAAAATAATAATAACGATTCGTTATTCACGATATGATAGTATTTTTCGCGAACGTATATTCGCTAATTTTCACCGTGCGCGACGACCGCGTAGTAACGTGATGATAAACACGCAAATAAACGTAAAACAAAAAAAAAATGAAAAAAAAAATGACAAAAAAAAACATGAAGAAACGACTACGCAATCCGACTAACTAGGGCCTTGCAAAGGACTCGTAGGTTCGCGACAGCACTAAAGCAATTGATATCCCTCGATAACGAGAGAAATAACGAGGATAGAGCTGTACAGAGGTGGTAATTAACAAAATAATAGAGACACACGGGAGTCTCGCGATTTTTTTTCGTCGCGTTGCTAGATAAAAAAATATATATTATATATATATATTATTATTATTATTATTAAACAATGTTATAATTATTGTCGTCCATTAACCACCTTCGGTGGATGACCAGAATCGAGGATTGACAATATTTTAAGTCGAAAGGACAACAATTAAAAGAAAAAGAAAAACAGAAGAAACGACGACAATCAAGAAAGAAACATTATTTTTCGTACGAAAGACAAAAAAAAATACAAAAGAGAGAACATTTTTTCACAAAAACAATTACCCGTTGACGAAGGAAAGAAATAATAATAAACGTTATATATATATACAGAACGAAGCGAATACGACACTGTCGTCGATCGATGCCTGTGGTCTGATAAATGTAATGTACGTATGTACCTATTACCCCCCCCCCCTTTGGTGCCTGGTGGCGATGCGGATATAAAAAAAAATTAATTATTATTATTATCTTTATTTGTTTTTATCTAATTGTTAGTTTCTTTGTAACTCTTTGTGATATACATTGCAATAGTCTACCCGACCGAAAGTTTTTCTTGTATCTACGAGCACATCCTTCAATTTTGAAAGAAAGAAAAAAAAACAACAACAAACATAAATATATGTATTTCTATATGCATATAACCTACAAAAAAAATGAGCGATGCAGCGAGAAGCTATTATCCTCGAATATCGTCGTATCCTTTCGTTTATGCGCGATCGCGCTATTTTCTTCTCGCTCCACGCATAAGCTGCAAGTGACTTCCGGTGAATCGCGAGAGACGATTCGTGATTCGTCGGCTCGGTTTTTATACGTGTTATTTCTTTGCGCATTGCTCCACGGAAGATTTTCTGTGCGGTATAACGCTTTACACGTTGCCTCTTCCGATAACGTTTCAGATCAGGTATTGCCAAATTTACCGAGCGACATCACTTTCGAGATCTGCACGTCGTCGTCGTCGCCGAGTCGTGAAACCGAAACAACGAATTTCTCGGAAACCGAGGGAACTTTCATAAAGACCGAGCGCATCGTCGGTGGCATGCACTTTCTCACCGATCAGGAAGAGGATCGCGGTGATTTGCTTGTGCCAAAGTCCGAGACTGTCGACAGCGAACCGGAAGTCAGAAAACAGGTTCGTTAGTTGCCCACGTATTCGAGCTGTCATAGTAATTGGGAAAAGCGAGCCAGACTCGCCGGTAGTCGAGTAGAAAAGGAAAAATATTGCGCGCGAAGCGACGATGTGAATATATCTGGACCGCGTGATTTATCCTTCCCCGAATTCGTTCATCAATTAAGCACTCTTGAATTATTGTTCCGAGTTTATAGGAGTCGATGCGTCAGTCCTGCCGGGGCACAAGCCTGTCCCCGTTATGATTAAAATCCTAACCTCAAAATGTAAATAAAAACGTTTTCTTTTGACAAGCTGCTGGAATATCTCATACAAAACGACGGTTCCGTAGTCTGCAAATGGTGCGGCGAGGTTCTACCTTCGCGAACACGTTGGTACAGGCACAAATACAAACTTCACGTCTCGACTCAGGTTACTCAGCCTGCGCCACTCTTCAAGTGTCACAGTTGCAACGCCTATTTCAAGTCTCGCAAAGGCTACATCGGTCATCTGAGCTCGAGGCACTCCGATAACGAGAACGACGAGAATCGCGAAGAGCCGAATAACAAGAAAACCCGAAGAACATCGGACGTGAGTTGCGAGGATAGATTTAAATTGGAAATTCAAGAGATGAATGGAACGTGATGCGATGCCAAATTTATCCTCCAATTTTATTGCATACTTTTAACGTCGTTCCTTGTATTTTGTGTTGGTTCGAACAGATGGGGAAAGGACCGGATTGGGAACAGCAGAGAGAAAAGGAGGAGAAGCTCGTTGCGGATATAATCGATCGTGTCAAGAGGGAGTGCGAGGCCCAGGGCGAGACGGTAACGAGACGAGGATACTCCAGACGATCTACCGTGATGAATAGCTAAGGCCGTAAGGTCTTGGCCGTACCTAGATCTTAATCATTATAATCAAACGAAGACGGGTGCCAAAATAATGTCTTCTTCGATGAGCGATTAGGTGACGAAACTCGAAAAAAACTTGATCGTAAACGATAATCGAGCGTCGTATACGAGATATATAAGAGTTAAAGGAGAAGAGGGGACGCTCGGTGCGAAAACCAAAGAACGAAACGAGTTCTGGTATAAAGTTCCAAATAGACGTATAGATATTTTGACTTGGTTTGCCGGTACTTTAGTGCAAAAAGTCTGTTTTGAAAGAGAGGCTTTCTCGCGAGCAGGCCTCGTCTCGATCCAAACGTAAACGATATTTATTTTGTAAATATACGAGATAACGATCGATACGACATTTTCCCCCCGAGTGGAAAGGTGAAGAATCTCGTCGAACATCGCGGCACGGGTCCTCCACATTTTTATCGGGTTTTTAGAATAGAAAATTTCCTAATTCAGTGCCAAATGTAAATTAGCCCCGGTGCGTAAGACGATTTTAAGCTACGTACTTCCCGTATGCGTGTAAATGTATTTATTATACGTATACGATTACGTTCGCTTATAATCGATGAGAATGGTTATTTGCTCAAATTCGCGACTGATTTTGTTAATTTAATTATATTTGTTTTCGTTTTTACGTGGTATTTGTCTCGTGACGCGACGCCACAGGCATGCGCATGCATCTATGTTACGATTCTGACCGATAGAGGGATACGGGCTCGAGTTTCGCTCCGTCAAAATAGACGGACGAATAGATAAGATGTTATAAAAGCGCGTTATCGATCGATGACACAAAGCGCGTTTAAGTCTGTCCAATTTTTTTTTCGAATATTTCGAAAGTATTTCAATCGCTATATAACGTGACGTTACGAAGAATTTCTATCTTTAGAGGCGCACATAACCTCTCGTATTTCAAGATTCTACGCATCCGCGTACAGATGTGTAACGTCAAACTTTAGATAGTCGAGATTTTTGCTCATCGTATATCCGTTCTCTTCGATGGTATGGTAGCGAGGGAGCCAACAGTATCTGCTAAAATCAAACCGATCTAAAAGTTACTAGATCCGATAAGCCCCCTGTTGGTTTATTGTTGGAACCTCCGACGATCCCGGTAATCGACTTTTATACAAGTCCCGGAAGTCGATTTTCAACGACCTGCAACCCAGCGACGATCAAAATCTTTATTCGAAAAAACGTTATTAAATACTTCGTTGAAACCGTAATATTCCCGTAAATCGTCCCGGACTCGGACACGAGTCGCTCGCCGCTACCCCACCTCTGCGATCGTCTCGCCGACGAAAGAAAAAAATCTCCGATTTTAAATCAAAAAGAGAGCCGAGTAAACGCGACGAGCCGAACCTTCAAAGCCCCACCTCGTTATTCCGAATCCTTTTAACTGTATAGTATCGTGTCGTTCCCGAACAATCAACAAATTATTAGTTTGTTCCGTGATTCAAATTTCCCGCCGAATATGTGTGAATTCCGAAATGTGCTCAAAAAATAATTCCGTGGTACGAGACGAATAGAAACAAATTTCGTACCCGTAACCCCAAAGAATTCTTCCAATTTCTTAGCGATATACTATACAGAGATGAAACGTATGATAGATTAATTTTTAATCGCTAAAAACAAACGTAGGAATGTGGTGATCGGGAAGCGTGAGAAGAATGGCTGGCTCGGGCGTGTATAACTTGAATTCTTCGTACGAAATCTTTCCGTGTACTATATATATATATATATATATATATATTGAATCTAAACGTGAATGAAGAACCGCAAGGCTGACCTATTTACTTTCGAACGCAATACGATTCAAGAACGATAGTATTCCGGAGACATATATTATATATATATAAAGTGATTTATTTGTTTACGATAACGATGGGCCGGATATTCGCGGTTTTTCGAAAACCGGAAGCAGAGTCGTGCGGGACTCGAGGTATATACACATACACACACACGTACATATATATATATACTGATAATTAAAATTGTACAGTGAGGGGTGTAAACTATATTTGAAAGTGAGATTTAAAAAGGGAGAATCCTCTCATTGCGGGCTGTTGATGTAAACAAGAGTGAGATGAGAAATGAGAGAAAAGTTCAAGTACCTATCGTAAGTAAATCGTCCAGGGTTGCATAACCTTTTATGAACCCCCGAGAACGTGACATCTAGCACGAAGTAACGAAATCGAAAAGTATTGCGTATTATATGTCAGGGACATCAAATAAAATCAAAATTAAGTGATCGATAATTCGACTCGATTATTTACACATTCCTTTTCATCCTCGATGACAAATTGTTGCGGGTAAAAAAAGTCACCGATATGGAAATTTGCGTCAAACAACGATACAATGTACAAATCTGCCTTACCTTCCTTTTGTATCGAACGAACCATTTACCACGGAATAATATTAGTGCACTACAGAAAGTGTCGAGCCACTTAGAGGGCAGCACTATGTGAACGTTTACCAATATAGCACATCGAGCTGGCTCTCTTCACTACTTTCTCCTCACAGCGGTCTGTTTACAGTGTTCAGCGTTCGGGTTTTCTTCGCGTCCATCAAAATCGTCCATTATCATTCATTCATTCATTCGCCCATCAAGAGTAGCGGTCCAAATCATTTAATATTCGCAAAGTTCGTGGTAGAGCAAGTACAATGAATCGTAAACTCGTAAACTGTTGACATTCCGGTCGAATAACACCGTTGGGTGTTTCGCACTCTCGTGGAATCAGGCCCGTGTTTTATTCGCGAGAATCTATACAGTGTCTCGGAATGACGGCGAGTGTCGTGCAATCGTTAGCGATTCTGTGCTGTCTATGGGCCGCAGTCGGGACGACCGGACTGGACGTACAGGACGAGCTCGAACATCACGGAAGATGCGAACCAATTACGATAAATTTGTGTCTAAATCTGCCGTACAATCAGACAATGATGCCAAATTTGCTCAAGCATCAGAAACAAGAAGACGCTGGTCAGGATGTTCACCAGTACGCGCCACTTGTCAAGATTCAGTGCAGTCCGGACTTTCGTTTCTTTCTGTGCTTGATGTACGCGCCCGTGTGCACGATCCTCGAAAAACCACTGCCTCCTTGCCGTTCAATATGCGAACGAGCTCGTGCTGGCTGCGAAAGTGTCATGCAAACATTTAGCTTTCAGTGGCCACCGAGTCTCGACTGTTCGAAACTTCCGGAGTACGGCGAAGATCCGGAAGTTTTGTGCGTCGGTACTAACGAAACTTCGCCCTCGAGATCGAGCACGACCTTCAAACCTCCGATGAGAATGCCCGATCCAGAATTTCAGACGCCCTGGCACTCTGGACAAAAACCCTACGGTGGTATACTCGGCGGTCGAGATCATGGCTTTGCCTGTCCCGTACAGTTTGGCGTTCCTCACGAACATGGTTATTCCCTCAAAGTCGGTGGCAAAGTTGTACACGACTGCGGAGCTCCTTGCGACGGAATGTTCTTCAGCGAACAGGAGAGACAATTTTCACGAATCTGGGTCGGAACATGGGCCGCTCTTTGTGCGGCATCGTGTTTTTTCACGTTTCTTACTTTCTTAATCGACACCGATAGATTCAGGTAAGAAAAAGCAAAGGACATTTCGGCACGAGCTTCGATTATGGAGAACATCATTTTTTAAAATAATTTTGCGCTAAATTCGTTAACATGCAATTATTTTTCCAGATATCCCGAGCGTCCAATAATCTTTTTATCGGTCTGCTATCTAATGGTAGCTCTAGTCTATGTCGTCGGCTGGGCAGCGAAGAACAACATAGCTTGTCGCGAACCGTTTCCTCATCCCCCGAACGTTCAGGTTCAGATGGTTTCTACCATTACTCAAGGCACCAAACACGAATGGTGCACGCTACTCTTCATGGTTCTGTACTTCTTTGGCATGGCATCGAGCATCTGGTGGGTGATTCTCACGCTCACCTGGTTTCTCGCCGCTGGGCTCAAGTGGGGACACGAGGCTATCGAGGCAAATTCGCAATATTTTCATCTCGCAGCATGGGCCGCACCGGCAATTAAAACCGTCACAATTCTTGCTATGGGCAAGGTCGAAGGTTCGAATAATTTGTATACAACTTTCAGCGACAGACGCAATATATATGTTCAAGTTCTTACAATATATTTTTAATTTCATGTCGATTTTTTAGGCGATATTCTATCGGGCGTTTGCTACGTTGGACTCTGGAACGTTGAGGCGCTGCGTGGTTTCGTTCTCGCTCCCTTATGCGTCTATCTGGTTCTTGGCACAGTGTTTCTACTCGCCGGTTTCGTATCGCTATTTCGTATACGCACAGTGATGAAGCACGACGGGACCAAGACCGACAAACTCGAAAAACTCATGATACGAATCGGAATATTTTCCGTACTTTACACCGTACCAGCATTAATAGTCATCGCGTGTCTTTTCTACGAGCAAGCTTACTTCGACAGTTGGATGTTAACGTGGAACATGGATCTATGTACGAGACCGGTGCCTCAGTCGCTTTATTCGATTCCATGTCCAATGGGCGAACGCACTAGAGACCTTGGCCGTCGGCCGGAATTCGAGGTATTCATGATTAAATATCTCATGGCTATGATCGTCGGTATAACGAGCAGTTTCTGGGTATGGTCGAGCAAGACATTAACGAGTTGGCGACAATTTTTCAACCATATACGAGGTCGACGAGCCGAGGCGTACGTCTAAGATATCTTTCTTTTTATATCGTCCTACTGTGCTCTCTCTCTCTTTCTCTTTTTTTGTTCGTTCGTGTGACTCGATCGTATTCGACTCAATCGTCCATTGGATTTAAAAACATCACAACGGTACGAGGACGATACGGGCTCGGTTCTACGATGAAAATTTAGAAAGAAACGTAAACAAAAATTCTTAAAAATTAATGAAAAACTATACGCATAATTTGCGATCGTGTGATGATATTTGATGTATTTTGGAGAAATGTTAACGAGGGTGAAACAATCGGAGTATCGTCCTTAATATCGTGCCAATTAATTGTTTTAAGTATATAGGCGCTCATCATTATTATTATGCCGGTTAAATTGCAATTAACCGCACGAATCTCGAGTGAAAAAAAATTTATAAGTAAAATACTCATTCCGTGGCCCGAGAAAAATTACGACTGACGTGCTTATCGGACGCATTTTATTTTTTACTCTAGAGTCTATCGGTATGACAAACGATATATATATTATATACTACTTATATCATATTATTGATACGAATTCATCACGCTCAAAATACGGATAGTTAAACGTGTTCAGAGTTTACGATTATGAGAAAGAAATAATGGAAGAAAAAAATATGTGTGTTGCGTCCAACGGAAGAGCGTTCCTCGAAACTCATTGTTGCGCTTAGTATTGCCTTTCTTTTAATTATTATTTGTCTTTTTGCAAATTGGAAAGTAAAATGAATAAGGTAAACAAAATTGACGATGGACGAGCGCCCGAGTAAACTCACGTATAGATTTTTTTACGATCGAAAGACAAACGACTTACTTAAATACTCACTAATAAGACTTTCAAGAGAAACACTTCGTCGAACAATGTTTTTTTTTAATTTTATACATATATATATAACTGTCAATTATGTACTTTTGACACTTTTTACTCGAATTTTTATCCGTAAAAGAATTTAAAAAAAAATCAATGTACGCGCCGGAATTTCGGTGGATCGTGACGATGTTCTTACGGGCAAAATAACTCTTAGACGTAACTAATCGTGTGCTGCTATTAGTTAGGTAATGTTGTATATAAATGCAGTTTTTATTTTGCTATGTACCATAATATATTATTAAATACTGGTGTAAATATTACTGTATGCGCGTCGGTACGAGCCGACCACTGTCTCTCTCTCTCTCTCTCTCTCCGTTTATTCGGTGCTCTGTATCGAGACGCGAAAAATGATTGGCGAGACTGGAGAAGTTTTACCAATTGGTGTTGTTCACCATAAAATTTTCTTTAATTTCATAATCAACGGTTGCGAAACTGTTGGTCTCGTTGGACTAATTAATAAAAATCCATTAATGTTTTTTCATAAATATTAATTTCATTGAACTGGAAAAAAAACTGTAAAAGTTGTATCATTTTTTTGCAGTTTTAATAACTTACGGATGACCATAATTTTGGGATCTCGATAAAAGCCCAGTAACTTAAGGATAATCAGGTTTACTTGATAGTTTTACCGATCTTTCTGGAATGTTATTAATTACCGTCCCTTTACGACTTGATTTCAAATTGAACAAGGCTCGCACGTGATCATACCTCCCCAGTCTCTCCTAAAGTCACTCAAGGGTGAAAATAAGTACTGAGACGCGAATTGACTCAACGCCTCGGCGAGCCTAAACAAATTACTCGAAAACCGCAGACTCGTTGCTGGCTATTGTAATGAAATAACGTTATATCGTTTTATCGGAAAACTAGCAGCTACTTGAATTTCGTCCATCGGAACTGTCGAGCTTTTTTGTGTATCGTGTAAGTAAAGAAATGGAAATAAAAAGAAACCGAGAAAATTAGAAAAATTCGATGCTGCTTTCTTGCTGCAAATCAGGTTATTCAATTCCGATCGAATTGAAGATAGACATAAGAAAAAGAGAAAAATTCTGGACATAACAAATAAGGTCGTAAGCGCGCTCGTTACGTTCGCGAGGCGCAGAATTTCGTCGATATACGTAACAATGTGTAAAATTAACGTAAGCCTTATTATATTCTTTATATCGTAATAAAATGAACATGATGTATACACATTAACAAACGAAAGCGTCGATGATAAACGAAGTAACAAGAATTGCTGAACGATTATTTCATTTATTGTTTCTTTTTCTTCGAATTTACAAAATTCAATGTAAAGAAGATAAGATTAAAATTGAAAAAAGAAAACCAATTACGTAGAAGCTTCGAAAATCCATCGTCACACCTGTTTTGGCATTTTTAGAATACGAGCTCGTCGTAAATATCTGACGATAAAAGGTGTCGCACCAATAGTTATCGATATCCTAATAGGGGCAAAGAGTTTATGAACGGCATAGGCCACGACGAACGTCGACGAGTTTGTCACTGCATTTTGAAAACGTTCGTTATTGAGGTTGGGTAGCATGTCGGCAAACGCGATGACGTCTAGTCCACTGAAAACAATGAAACAATTTATTTTTCGACCATTCCATGCGTCCATGTTTATGTTTACGAAGAATGTTTCAATCAAGCGTAGCTACATGCAACTTCGGATTTACTTCATACAGCGGGGATTTCGTAAGTAATCTCGAAAAAAATTGTTTCGTATCGCGCACTGCGTTAAACTGATAAAGTTTTTCTCTTAATTTTTGCGGAAGGACTGACCTAGACACGGCAACGTAACAAACCCCGAGTGATATCAGTGATATGCCGACATGAAAGACGATAACCGTTTTGCCGTAATCCTTTATCACTCCTTTTAGTCTCTCAGCTCTAGTTACGCCGACACCAGATTCAATTTTTTCCGTTTCGTTAGCTGGCGTTTTACTGTGCGTCGAGAATTCGACGCAACTTTGTGAGCTTGGCAATGGCGTTAGTCTCGTGAGAACGTCGTTAATGAGAGAACCTGAATGATAGAAAATATTACAATGGTTCTCACTAAAATAAGAGAAAGAATTTTGTACCTTCACCCCGAGTTCATGAGATTATTCATGAGGAGCAGGCGGGTGTGGATTTTTTGGCTTGGCAAATTTTGACCTTGTGTTCTTCATGTACCGACTATAAGAAACAAAAGTTCGAAAGAAAGAGTGAGACATTTTTTTAATTTTTTTTTCCGGTAATATTCGTAACTTAACTAACATAATTATTGAAATTTGTTTCTAATAGCCGTGAAAGAAGAACTCACCATCAAAACTCGATGATTAAGAAACCATAGTGTGCGCCCTAAAGCATAAACCGAACGTTGCCGAGATATTTGGAATTTGGAGGATAGAAAGTAGAATTATGTAGGTGGGTCATAAATGACAATTGTTTCCCAAATCCAAAAGCGATTGTCGCTTTGACTAACCGGTGGAGCGTCGTTTTTTCAGAAGCTCGCGAGCTTTGACGCTCGTGTAGTGTGACTTTTGCATATCCTCCGCGATATATTTGCTGTCGTTTGTCCACTGGCTACCCGGCATGTTGAAGTGCGAAGCTTTGCCGTTCGAGCAAAATGGTATCGGCACGTTGCTCTGCATCGAGCTGTTGAGACTGACAGCGCCGAAGCAATCGTACGAATCGACGTGATTATCACCGCTCGAGGTACGTGCTGGACCCCAATTTGCGCAATTAGCACTGAAATCTCCCTTTGTCTGGGGGGTTCCATTACCCTGACCAGTCACATAGAATAATACCGGCGCTGCTATGTCGCGAGCCCGTTCCGATGTAAAACGTCCGACCTCGTTGCCGAATATCTCGGAAACATTGCTCGGCAATGACAATCTCGGTGCTTCCGGATAACGACGTACACCAGACACATGGAAACTTGCTTTTGTCGCAGGTTTTGCAACTTTTCCGAAATCCAGCGCTCGTCGAATGTGAATTGCGTCTCCCAAGCATCCGTTCACTGAAAATCAAGACGCAAAATCGATGGTTCAAACTCTATTCGATCGTACCAAGTACGATTGCTCGCGTGTGAAAATAAAAAAATTGTTTCATTAAATAATGATTAATTTTGTTTGTCATTGTATCTCATCGACTAAGCTGCGCCACCAAAATAATATTTTTTAATACCCATTCGACCCTCGTGAGTCGAATGCATTCAAGGTCAAGGTGAACGTGGAAGATACCATATCGCACGTATATGTTGTTCAAGATCATTGTTATTTTATACCTTGATTGAAGCGTGACAAAATAACTGGCACATCTCTGGAGTGGCTGATACGCGACAGTGCCATGTTTGATTAATCCTCGAAGGATCGAGTTAACTCTTTCTTATGCACTATTTCTGTAATCCTGATACGTGTGTAATGACGTTTCGCGAATGAATGTTTGCGTCGCAGGTTTCTAGAAGGTAAAAGCGGGGAGAATCAACGTGTTTGTATTGGAGAATGAAAAAATTCGATTAAGAATAACAACATATGAATAGCCTGCACAGCCTTGACTCTTGAAAGTGGTTAAACCGGTTCTCGATGACTTTCGTTTCAGATTTGTTCAAGAAAATTCTGTGGATCTGGGTCGATTAACATTGTTAATTATCTGCAGATATCACGCGAGATTATAGCCGACAAGCTCATTTGTCCACACACGTATACAGTTGAAATATTCTTTTGAATTAATCGACTTGTCTGTCACATATCCCCGAGCTCATATGATTCTTCTCCGCCATGTTTATACATGACTTTCACACTTGCGCATCTATAGTTATGTATGCTACTTCACACATACGCTTGCTGTGCTCACAAAGTGTTTCACTCCGATATATATATATATATATATATATCAAAGGAATTATAAAATCTTATTACATGTATGTAACTGTTATACGATAGCTGCGTTCGTAACAAGTACTAGATAACATTACATAACTCCCGCACGGCCAACGGTGCTGGAACGCAACCGGCGAGATTAGCGGCTCGAGCAGTATATCGAGAATGTGGCGTACGATGATAAAAAGTACACGACCTATCTACAAACACTAGAGGGGAAGAAAAAAAGCCATGAACCGATGTCTTCTCTGTTTGTTCATCCTCCTATTTACTTTTATCTTTATTTGCGATAACCTTTGACTATCGGGATTGTGGCCGGCATACTTTCGTAACATGCGCATGTGCGAAACACCCATTGTCGCATTGTGAATATCCGTAGACGTCAGCAACGTTGACTACAGTACGGCAAGTACCGACGACTCGACGAGTACGACAGTAGCGATCGAACCCTCGTAACGGAACGACTCGCTGTTCGCACAGAAACACTGTAGCGCAATTAAATCTTAATTGAAACGAGTTAGGTGTGGTGTCGTTCGTAAGTCACCATGGCACAAAGCACGAGACTCGTTGCATTAACGAACGTCACGGGATTGTTTAAAAATCGCGGGAATGGAATCACTTCGTGCTCCTCGAGGCTCGCGAGGTTCGTATCCATATTCTCGTTGCTGTTCTTCCAGTAACGATAGCCAGGTCATGGACCACATGCTCGAATGACCTTTCTTCACCTCTACGAGTCTAACCCCGTTTACGATGATTTACGTAGCTCCTGGTGGTCGCAAGTGGAAATGGGACCTCCCGATGCCATTTTAGGCGTAACCGAAGCTTTCAAAAGAGATGAGAACCCTAAAAAGATCAATCTTGGAGTCGGAGCTTACAGAGACGATAATGGAAAACCATTTCTTCTGCCCAGTGTTCTTAAGGTTTGTGTAATTTCCATGTACCACAGATTGGAAGATAGGAAATTTGTTTTCCATATAGATCGATCACTACGAACTATCCGTTCGTGTATAATCTTTTAAGATGTGCGCATCTTGGATTTCAGGCTGAGGCGAAAATTAAATCGAAAGCTCTAGACAAGGAGTACTCCCCAATTTCCGGTAATCCTGATTTCTGCCAGCACAGCATTAATTTGGCTCTTGGAGATAACAACGAGGCTGTTACCAACAAACAGGTAAATATAGAAACATTCGAAAAACAAAATTATATATCAAATTTTGTATTTATTTTTGGCAAGGAAACTTTGCAAGTTTACAGTATAATGTAGAAAACAAGGAGAAAGCTAAGGACAATCGAATAAAAAATATATAAATAATTTTTAAAGTTTGTAGCCAAAATGTAAGTTCAAGTCGAAATAATATGTGATTGCATAATTATTTTTTCAGACCGTGACTGTTCAAGGAATTTCAGGCACGGGTTCCCTTTGCATAGGAGCGTTCTTTCTGGCTCGTTTCTTCCCTGGAAGCAAGGACATTTATTTGCCGGCTCCATCCTGGGGCAATCACACTCCTCTATTCAAACTTGCTGGCCTTAATGTCAAATCTTATCGTTACTATGATCCAAAAACTTGCGGCTTGGACTTTCAGGGAGTACTGGAGGATATCTCGGTAAGTTGTTACTTTTACTTATTATTTTTCTTGTTATTTATATTTTTCAAGAATATTTAAATATGCCATGTTTCTACTACAGAAAATGCCAGAAAAGTCGATAATCCTTTTGCACGCTTGTGCTCACAACCCAACAGGCGTTGACCCAAAACCCGAGCAATGGGCCGAACTTTCAGCGCTCATAAAGAAGAAAAATTTATTCCCATTTTTCGATATGGCCTATCAAGGCTTTGCTTCCGGTGAGACAACTGCGAATTATAATCTAGTTCTCAACGACAAATAACGACAATGATCACGAATAACGGTCCTTCAATTGTTTGTTCAGGTGACGTCAGCAGAGATGCAGTAGCGGTGAGACTGTTCGTAAAGGAAGGTCATCACATTGCACTGGCACAGTCTTACGCGAAAAATATGGGTCTTTATGGTAAGTGAAACGATTTGGGCCATTTTTTTCGATCAACGGACATACAAAACTGAAAAAATTTTACGATATCATTCTTATCAGGCGAGCGCGTTGGTGCATTTTCCCTGGTAACCGGAAGTGCGGACGAAGCAGCGCGTACTCTATCCCAGATCAAGATTCTCGTTCGACCAATGTACTCAAATCCGCCGATTCACGGTGCGCGTATCGTGAGCGAGATTCTCGGTGATGCCCAGCTTAAGCAAGAGTGGCTCGGTGATGTAAAAACCATGGCCGATAGGATAATATCCGTACGCACGAAACTGCGCGACAATCTCAAGAAAAATGGAAGTACACGGGACTGGAGTCACATCACAGATCAAATTGGAATGTTCTGCTTTACAGGACTTACGGCACCTGAGGTAAGATGAAAATTCAGCACTTGAACTATGAGTATTACGTACATGTTTATTATCGATAGCTAAATTTTTATGCGAAATAAAAAATTGTTCGATAATTTTTTAGGTTCAGAAGCTCACATCGAATTTCAGCATTTATTTGACCAAAGATGGAAGAATATCTATGGCCGGTGTCACTTCGAAGAACGTCGAGTATCTCGCCCACGGAATTCACGAAGTCACGAAGTAATTGCGTAACATTGTGGATGGCAAATCTTGCAACTCGGTCGCGACATCTTTTTACAAGATGCACGGAATCTGTTTCGAAACGAAATAAGAAATCATTGCAATAATCATCGTTGCTAGAATCATTGCATTTATAATCAAGTACGCTATTTTTGTAAACGCACTGCAGGCAGTGTGCAATGTAAGCCATTCCTTCATCGAAGATCGTAGATGAGATTCAGAATGTTTAAACGGTAATGATATTCGACTGCTTTTTGTTATCATTTTTTCAGTGAACCATTGAGATAGCCTTTTTTTCGTTTAATAAGCGAAACGAATTTCACATTTGAATACACATGTACATAGTAAAATATAAGCTACTGTGAATAGCGGCTGGGTGTTATCATTATTTTCTAGTACGAGATAAATTTATTAACGGAAATGAGAAAATTGAGAGTTATTGCAAAGTTTGTATTTTTCACCGAAAAGAAAACTACGAATGTGCTCTTTTCTTTCTTTCATCCATTTCGTCCTTTCTTCCATAATTTCGCTTTTGTTCAATATCTAATGGGGGTTTCCGATCGTGGAAGAATTAAAAAAAAATTGTTTCCTATTGTGATTATTTCAAAGTGTTTTTGTCGGGGAGGATGCCTTATTTGTTTTCGATAGTCCAGGGATTAAAAAGATACATTTCTTATCTAATATTACGAGGAAGATTGACTGCCCTTAGAAATCTACAAGACCGACCATCAGCAAAATCTATTTTATTCGGTACATTGGTTTCACGGGCTCTCTATACTTTCACATTATTCGTGATTTATCCTCGTAATCTACCCGATCTACCCTTTCGTCAAATAATCCTAGATCCAAGATGGCGTCGAGTTGAATATTTGTATACTCGCGACAGAGGTTACCCGTACAATATGGATTACGAAAAGATAGATCGTATCTCACGAACCGAAGATTCAAACACTTCCAACGTCAGAATACAATATGGCACAGCGGGCTTTAGAACAAAGTTGGTAACTTTTTTAATATTTTAGTTGTTAATCTTTTATGTTTAAATATCTCCATATGCCAAACTGCACTTTGTTTCTCTGTTATCCACAACTGATATCTTTACTCTTCGCAGATCGGATATATTGGATCATGTCTTGTTCAGAATGGGAGTATTGGCCGTATTAAGATCAAAGGCAAAAAATGGTAAAATTAATTTCGGCGGCGAATATTTTTTCCACCAAGCTTGTTGATCTTTGCTCGATGGTTTTCCACAATTTCACAACTATTTTCAGCTGCGATTGGTTTGATGATTACCGCAAGTCACAACGAAGAACCGGACAATGGAGTAAAGCTCGTTGATCCAGCCGGTGAAATGCTGGAGGCGTCGTGGGAAAGTATCGCCACGGAAGTTGCAAATGCTGCTGATTCGGATCTTGTAAAAATCTTGCAGAGAATAGTCCAAGATCGTAACATTAATGAGGCGATTTCGGCTAAAGTAATAGTTGGTCGTGATACGAGACATAGTAGTCAGGCTTTGAGTGCAGCAGCGATTCGTGGTGTACACGCTGCTGATGCAATCGCCATGGATTACGGAGTCGTCACAACTCCGCAATTGCATTACCTCGTTGTTCAGACGAACAATAATACTGACAAAAACGCAACGGCAGAAATTGAAGAATACTACGATACTTTAAGCACGGCTTTCCAAAGGATTCGTTCAACTGCTCGAAACAATGGAAATTATACGAGTGAGGTGATACTCGACGTGGCGAATGGAGTTGGTGCCATAGCTGCGATAGAGTTTCAAAAAAGATTGAGAGATCATTTATCTATAGAGATATTCAACGAGGGAAAGGGAGCCCTAAATCACAAAGTAAGAATTTGAACATTCTGAATTTCTAAATTTTACGACACGACGCATCTGATTAGGATAGAACTTTCATTAGCCACTTTGTGCCACGATTCTGTGTTGGCGAAATTAAAGCCTGTCTCAATCTGTTGCTCCATCCTGGACAATGTATAAAGCCGTTTATTGAAATAAACAGAGTATTTAATAGTAAGTCTTAAAACTAACTTGTTGATATACTTCTTTTATTTCTGGCTACTAGTGCGGAGCAGATTATGTGAAGGTTCATCAAGGTCCACCATCGAACGTTCCTGTAAAACCAAACGTACGCTGCGTCAGCATTGACGGCGATGCCGACAGAATTGTTTATTATTATATCGACCTTCTTGGGAAATTTCACCTTCTCGATGGTGATCGAATTGCCACGCTGGTAGCGAGCTATCTGAAGGACCTGGTGGAAGCTAGTGGTCTCACGATTCAACTTGGCCTCGTTCAGACAGCGTATGCGAACGGTGCCTCGACCGATTACATAGCCGAAGTTCTGGTGAGCAATGATTGTCTCTACGAGTTTGTCGATATTACGAGATATTTAATCAGCAAGGCTTGTTTGCCGCAGCTGATATTATTTAAAATGTTTAATGCTGACATTCATTATAAAGTCCTGGAACACCTATAATGAACCGAAGGGGCTTTTTTTCAAATTGATTTCTTTTATTGTAGAAAATTCCCGTTGCTTGCGTGCCGACAGGAGTGAAGCATCTGCATCATCGGGCAATGGAATTCGAGATTGGCGTGTACTTCGAAGCAAATGGGCATGGTACAGTAGTCTTCAAGAATAGCATTGTCGAGAGAATTAGGGCAGCCTCGAAGGATCAAAGTATTTTGCAAACTCATCGAGAAGCCGCTTCGAAACTTCTCGATATCATCGACGTGATAAATCAATTTGTCGGCGATGCTCTGAGCGATATGCTACTCGTCGAGACAATTTTGCACGCGAAGGGTTGGGATCTTCCGACCTGGGAAACCAGTTACACAGACTTTCCGAACAGACAATTAAAAGTTCGTGTCAAAGATCGTAACGTCGTCACTACGACGGACGCGGAGAGACAATGCGTCACCCCCGAAGGTTTACAAAACGAGATCAACAAGGTCGTGGCTCTTTATCCAAAAGGACGCTCATTCGTTCGGTAAATAATTTTGTTTTCTGTATTAATTTTGAATGCTCAAATATTTTACGTTAATGAAATCTTACGACACGATTGATCTTTATCACGATTAATGATGGTTTTACAGACCCTCCGGAACGGAAGATGTTGTGAGGGTGTATGCCGAATGCGACAATGCCACGGATGTCGAGAAACTTGCGGCGCAGGTTGCTCTCGCTGTCTACCAATTAGCCAACGGAGTCGGCCCGGAACCCGTAGTTCCATCGTGATTTGTACATTGACAATTTACACACATTCCCTTACCACTAATATTAAGTCTACCTCTTGTGTAATATTCATCATTATATTTCGATATATTATTCGTTATACCAGTTTCTGGGCAAAGTATAAATTAATAACAATAATTATATAAATTGTTCTGTTAAATTATATTGTTTGGGGAACTTCGGCCTGAACAAAACAGTGGCGGGTAATGGAGAAATTTGTAAACCCTTGCTCAAGATATATTTTATACAGTAATACGACAGTGTCTTGAATAAATTCACGATAAAGATATAAAATGATAGCTGTAAGAAGAAATAAATTTTGTTACTAACGTTGAAAAAATATTATTCTTAAATGAACTCTGCTCGATTGAATATTATTTCATCAGCTAACTAGGATGGGTTTAAAGCATTCTTGTTGTTCCCGTGGTAGGCATGACTACAATATCGATCCAAGTCTCGGAGCTTTTGCGATCCACGTGCGTTTTAGACCGCTGACAATTGGAAGATTGCTTAAAATGTGGCAAGACAACGAAATTCGATTTGACGCAGCTGTTTCGTAATTATGACTTTTATTTCAAGTTTTGTTCACAGGAAATGTTCTCAAAAGTAAAAATTGAGCATTTCCTCATATTTGCAGGCAGTTGCAGATGCGCGTCGGGGAACTTCTAATCGACAAGCTCGACATGGTCGAAGACACCAAAGGAAATTCCGGTGATCGCGGTCGTCTCATGGTCTCGAATCTCAGAATAATTTGGCACTCGTTGACCCTGCCCCGCATAAATCTTAGCATTGGCTACAATACCGTAGTCAATGTGACAACAAAGAACTTGAACACGGTACTGAAATAAAATCATTATACTAATTTAAAAATAGTGCAAAATATAAATATCACGTTTGTGCAATTTTCAACAGATTCACGGTGGTACTACACAAGCTTTACACATATTGACGACTTATCGAAACTGCAGATACGAATTTATATTCACGAATCAGGATTTTAAGAATTCAAGACATTATACGTCCGTTATAGGAGTTTTCAGGTAATTTTTTACTTCTTTGGCCCGAAACTTCAAATTTGTCACCCTTATCGATCCTCGTATAATTTCACAGGGCTTATACCTCGACGAAGATGTACAGAGAAATAAAATTGCGCGGTGGTTTCGTTCATGAGAACAGACTATCATTGTTACCACTCGAAAACATTCACTCCACTACATCGGGTGTATGGAATTTATCGACAGAACAGGTTTGCTAATAATCATGAATGTAAATAAACAATTTAACGAATTTCCGGATATTCGTCTAACGCGCTTAATCAACACGTTTATGACTGTGAGCAGGGCAATGTCGGTACTTTCATCGTGACGAACATTCGTATCGTCTGGTACGCCGACATGAACAATCAGTTTAATGTTTCCCTGCCGTATCTCACGATTGCCAGTGTAAGTTTTTAGTAATAAGATCCGCTTAGAGTTATCAATTTTCAAAGTTTTTTCTTTCTCGTATCGATCGATAAATCAATCATATTGTGATCTCAGATAAACATAAGATCGTCCAAATTCGGCCCGACTCTGGTAGTGATGAGTACGGACTCGAGCGGAGGCTACGTTCTAGGGTTTCGCGTCGATCCTGTGCAAAAGCTTCACACTCTTCGCAAAGAGATCGTGGCTCTTCAAGCAGCCCATAAAAAATCGCCGATATTTGGTGTCGAGTACACGTTCGAGCACGAGGCGATTGCGCAACCGGAATATAAACCAGAGGTCGTCAAAGAGATCGAGGACAACGAGGACGAGATCACGAACGTTTTGGGTCTTTATTTTACGGAGGAGGGAGCGAGTCAGAGAAAGCCGATTCTGTCGTCGCATCTTGGTCTCGCGGCTGAAGAACCGCGCGAAGGAAGCACACTGCAGACACTCTGGGAACTTTTGCCAGCGACATGAACGGATGCGAGGAAGAACGTTCGATGAAGGTAAATGTGTCGATCTCTGGCAGAGTCCTGATCGAGAAAATTCATCCCACGAGCTCACCTGCTCCATTTCGAGAAATAGATTTTATTGGTGAAAGCGATTTCTTTTTTTTTGTTTTGTCATCACTGTATATATCAATATAAATACCAACACCGAGGATTGAGGTTTGTTAACAACAAACACCTCGTTATCTTCCAAGTGTCTTTCTGTGTCTTTTCTTTTTTTGTTTGTTTATGTATCTCACTGTCGTAATAATCTCTCAACTTAACTGGGTCTGCAGTTCGGAGGAACGCGGACCACAGGTTCGCGCTGATCCTCGGTGTCCGTCTCATCCTCGTAGGGCGGCGAATTTAGCGCTACGTGCGACAAATAACCCATGTTCATCATCATCAGGGCGAAAGGATCGCTCTTCATACGCATCTGATTCGCTTCTGCCACAACGTCGTCGTCCCGAATGGCTCGCGAGTCCTGTTTGCCGTCCTGAATTGTTTTTTTAACGAATAAATACAACAATCAACGTTTTTAAGACGCAATGTTATTCACGCCGAGCGCTCCAAAACCACAGAACGTAAATTTTGTGTCGCATGACGAAACAGATCGAGATAACATTTAGCCAAGCCACTTTTTACGATAATTCTACGTCGGCTGAGCTAAATTTGATCTGAATCTGTTGTGGTATACCGGAAAATTTGAACATTACGTTTTCGAGGCGATCGTAGTGTGCCTCACACTGTGGCTCGAAGACAAATTTTATGGAACAACGAAGTACTGGAATACTTACTTCCGGTAGTGGACTCCAGAGCCTTATAACAGGATCGATGCCACTCGTAGCGAGAAAACATGACGATGGATGTGGCTGTAGGCAATTTACGATTTTCGAATCACCGTAAAGTATTCGAACGATATTGGTCGTGTAACGATCCCATATGAAGATATTCCCGTCGTCGGAACCAGCTACTATGTACTGTCCATCGCTGAAGCACACAATTAGCTTATGTTTATATCAGGTTTAGCTGGATCGATTATTATTAGACATACTCTCTTACTTTCCAAAGAAGTTTGCTTCTTTAATGTCTGTTGTCGTGTTGCAGTGACCGCAGTATCGTAACTTGTAATCGATCGTTTGGCTTCTCCATGCTTGCTCATCGGGCGACAATGTTTCACCATAGTGGTATTTATTTCCCGTGTTATCTGAATGAATAACATGTACATTTTACCATCGGGGTATTTTCCTGTGAGCGATGAAAATAATCGGCGAAATTTGCTCTCGCTATTCGCGATATTCACTAGATTTTATAGCCTCGATGATGTCCTTTTTAAGAGCACGACGTGCAGCGTTCGACACGTAGTCCGAAAACTTTTCCTGAAAGTCTTCGATCACTCTGTAGGCTTCGTACGGACGATTGAGATCGAATAGGCACCGAGCTAATCTATAGAAATTGAAATTACGAAAAATCGTAAAAATATAAGAAATATTTAAGAGTGCGACGACGATACGGCGTGTACCTAAAGTGAGCTTTTACATGCTCGGGATCCAACAATAAAGTTGTCTGGCAATCTCGCAATGCCGCGTATATGTCACCGTGCCTGAAAAACAAGAATTATTTAATTTTTCACAATAGTGTTTGTTATGAACAAAATTGAAATACGATGATTCTTACCATTTTCTCTTCATAAAAGCAGCCGCTCTGTTGCCATAAAGAACCGCCGCTGTTGGACAAAACGCCAGCGCTTTGTTATACAACGTAATCGCCGGATTGTACTTATCCAATTGAAATTTATTATTTGCCTGCAACGATGCAAATAACCAATTTATACAAATCAGCATATTAAAAACCGGATATGATTATACCGCCGAAAGACCGGTTCGTACCAAACATTTCTTACTTGTAATTTCAGCTCTTCGACGTGATGTGGTAGAACTTTAAGATTCATCGAGAGATAATCCTTGGTATCTTTGGAATCGGTTCCATACGCCGAGCTTAACAATTGTTCAGTACGTTGCTCACCGTCTAGATATGTAAGAAAGACTTTTTATTTATTTCCCTAAACTGTTTAATGAAAAATATGCCATTTTTTTATTGGATAAAAGATTCCTCGTACCAAAATTATCTCTGCATATGTGCGAACCAGAGGTTGGTACGTCGAAAAGTCTATTGTGCCTCGGTCTCGTTATGTCAAAAAGATAAATCTGTTCGCTACCCATATTGACGAGAAGTTCAGTTCCATCGCCGGAAAATGTGACATACGTTGCCGCAAAAGTTTTCGCGGTTTCCCATTGTAACGGTCGAAGATGACCTGCTCGGGCAAACGATGAAATAATATATGAACTCTGAAAAAGTCCACTTCTGTTTTATACACGTGAGCGTTGCAATTTTTAAATATCACAAAACGAACCAGCGATAAAGTATTGAACGCCATCAATCTGATCGCCTTTTGTCGACGTTGTCGAATCCTCATGAGGTCGGTCAATGTCACCAGCTAGAAAGCTATCGAGCGGAGCCTAGAAAAAAAATACTTTTATTTTGTCTTTCGGGTTTGTCTCGCCGCAAAAAATTCTTACCTGTCCGAGTCTGATCATTCTCCGATCGTACATCCTTATATAAGGATCGTTAGCGCCGACTGCAACGAGTTCCGGTCTTGCGGAATTGACCGCCATGCATTTGGCTGCTGCGTGTCGTCCCATGTGCTGAACCAGATCGACGAGTACTGTTTTACGATCGGTAGCGCAACTGTGAGGAGCTCGAAGATCGTGCTGTAACACTAAACCATCCTCGGCCGCGCTCCAGAACAGATAAGGCATGTTCTCGGCTGTTGCTATTCTTTTGACGCGTCCTGTGTGACACGCGCATGCGAACAAAACCTCGGATAGCGTGAGATTGAATACCTTAACCCTCGTATCCGCCGCTCCCGAAGCAATGATGTTGTTGTTGGACTTTGGCATAAACTATTGACAGAGAAGAAATAGTCGCGTCGACATTGTAGATACTAATTAATTGATTTGTTCGGAATGAGGACCATCCTTACATTTACAGAGAATATGTTTCCATCGTGTCCTGTGTGGAACGAGCACAATTTCTTGTATGAAAAGGGATTCCACAGAAATATGTGCATGTCGTCCGAAGCCGAGGCAAGAATTCTATAATATTAAACAAATTTTCAAGAAATTATGTCAATATCCGTTACAAGATAAATTTGTATATGTATTTTTTTTTTGTTGTATACTGACTCTCCAGAATCGCTCCATTGCAAGCAATTGACGCATCCCTGGTGGCCTTCCAATTCTTTTTCCAAACCCAAACGTGATATGAGATCCGCAGTTACGTTTCTCTTGAGCGCCAACTTACGAGCGATCGAATCCTGAAGCAAGTTGGAAATTTGCGATAGAAATCAAAAAGATTCTTGCGTCAATTATCCTCATCTCCTTACCCTTATTTCTCTTTCTCTGACCAAATCGATCAATTTTGGTATCTGTGGTTTTGCCCCAAAGTACGTATCCATTTTGAAAGTTGTTTTTTAATTTAGTATGCCTGATCAAATTTTATATTATGCGCATGGCAGCAGTCACGAAATTCCAGGATCGTCTGTAAAGAGCGAGAAAGAAGTTTGAAATACGGCAATGATATTCCGGTAGATTAAACATGAGGGTACATTTGCAAGTTTCTTTTCCAACGAGCCACCTAAACAATTGTGCTTTTACACGGCAATTTACATCCATTACTATTATCGAAATATACGTCATAATAATAAGTAATAAAGAAAACCATCGTCCCTGTTCGAAAGCTTACTTGCTCAATTTCCCAATGATTTTTAACTCGTTCACAGATATTCAAAATCATTCCTGTATGTTCTGATAAATTCTGCGATAATGAAAAGTGTTTTGACGCGTACGGCAGAATTATTTTACATTCTCGGTAAACGACTGTAGTGAACCTAAATTTTTGTTCGTTGCGTGTTGTAGTTGGTTAATATTTATGGTATATACTCGTGGAACATTGTCGATTATTCTCAATTACTCTCTATGAGATCCACACCGTCCACAGTGGTACTGCAAAAAGTATAAGCTCTGGAAAGAGCGACTGCGACTATCGTGGACAAATGACAGATGCGCCGACGTGATTAAATACTTGAGCTTGACCCATCGGTGCCGGTCGGTAATCTAAGACGGCGAGAACCGTGCTGTCCTACCGATGGTAATATCTATCTGAACATTTTATGAAAATATTAAATATACGAAATTATGCGCGATTAATGACCAGTGCAGTTGTAAAAACTTAAGAAGTCTGATAGATACGGTTGGAAATTTCTGAACAACACTTCTCTAGGGTTTTGACCGTTTCCAGGCAAACACAAATTCGTATGCAATATAAAATCTAATTGCACACACCGTGAAAGATTTGCATTTGCCGCAAACGTTCGCTTTTTAAGAAAAAAGTTGTCCAAAAGCATTTGCTACCGACCGAATACGTTTCCAATTGCCTTCGTGTTCATGTTTATTCGTGTGTTCTCCTTTACGTCGAGTACGGCACAAACTTCGCAACTTCCGGTACAATAGTTGACGTCAATTTATCAACAAATTGCGATACGATAGAAGAAAAACTTTGGGAATAAAGTGAAAATTTGTTTAAGGAATATAGGAAATAATTCAAAAAGTTTTAGAACGAAAAATTCTGATTGGTGAAAAAGGACGATACGTTGTTTCGACCAGCGAAGTGCCGCTACTGGTGGAATGGGAGCTGTTCAGAAAGTATAAAAGAGCTCGAGCGACGCGGCTGCTCGGCTTCCGTGGGGCAACGTTGATTTAGGATTATTGGTATTGTTTCTCTCACACCTTGAATTGACAATACGAATCGTCCAGCAATGGCCCTTAGCCAACTAAGCGTGGTGAGTAACGAATAAATGACGATTCGATGCACAAAAAACTTCGTAACGGCAATGCCGCAAAATCACCCGGATATTAATTCACCACGTACTACCACAAGATGTTTTCCCTCGGGGGGGCCTCTCCCTGTTTGATTGCGGTTACCTATGCGAACGAACGTGATATATCTCATCTTCGTTTATTCACGTCAACCATCGGTCGTCTGGTTTTGGCATTAAAAACATTATATCGAACTCATTCATTCGCGTTGCGACGTTAACGACTTCAATGATTATTCAATTCACCTTCGTGTCCAAAACGTTATTTCGCCAAGTCGTAATAAACACGCGAGCTGCTGCTCTTCCCTGGCAGTTTGACGATTCGCCAAACGATTCTTCCGGTTTGTATCAATAAATAAAAAAAATTGCGCATGTTTTACGATATGTTACGTCTCGTCCAATTTCGAGACTAAATATCGTTGGAAAAAAAAAGATCTCTCTCGTTGTCACCCAGCACCTACCACCTGATCTTATCGGTACAATGTGCTTTTTCATTCTTTCAGTTGAAACTCTATAATACGGTGATAGAAGATGTTATTGCTGGGGTTCGGGAATCTTTTTTGGATGAGGGGGTGGACGAACAAGTTCTACAGGAACTCAAGCAGATTTGGGAGTCTAAGCTAATGTCAAGCAAGGCGGTGGAACTTAATCCTGATCCTCCCGAGCCCCAACCTCCTCCACTTACTACCCACAAGTCATCCAATTCGTCGAAAGGTAAATGTAAATGATCGTTCAGTTTTTTTCTTATACGAAATGCTATCTATAATCTACTCATTTGTTTTTCATTTCTCATTTTCTTACTCAAATTATTTTTTTTTAACGTGAGTTTATTCGAATATGAATATCGTACATTTAATTGTCCAAGTAACTCAATCAACTCGAGTAATTCGAAACCATCGCAGAATTTAAAAATCCGTTTTCCAAAGTCCCCAACAATTCTCTTTAAATTGTTCTCGACTTCTTCAAGATGACCCTAATCCGTTCGAAAATTAATGAAAAATAAAAACCACAAGAAGATTAAAAAATACCACTCCGCTTTTCGATATTTATTTCTTCATTTATGAAACGATTGTAAAATGGCATTTCGCGAAATTAAAATAACATTCCATCATTCTATTTACTATGGCAAACAATTTTGGCATTTGTCTAGCTTCAAATGCAGCAAATCACTTTGCGCAACAACAAGCGCAGCAACAGGCACATCAACAGCAGCAACAACAACAACAACAACAGCAGCAGCAACAGCAGGCTGCGGCAGCTGCTGCAGCTGCGTCAGCCGTTACAACAACTCAACCACAACCGCCAACTGTGATTCAACCATTACCGCAACAACAGCAACAGCAACCGCAACAAGTACAACAGCAGCTGCAACCACAGACCCTCCCACAACAACAACAACAACAAACGACTCGTACGATACAACATTCGAGTGGTACAATACCAATTCAGCAGCATGCAACTGCGCCAGTTCAGCAAGTAGTGACTGCCCCACCGACGCTTTATGAACGACAAGTACCGATACAGATAACGTTGCCTGGACCGGCGGATTCAGCAGATGGTAAACCAAAAGTTCTGACCATACAGGTACCTGCTTCAGCGATCCAAGGTCAGTAAGAGTCAAATCATTGATTAATAGCTAGTGTGATATTTCTTAACACTAAGAAGATGAGAAATGAGATTCATGAATTAATCGTCAATGTTCAAATATTTAGGCAATCAACTGCACACGATTCTCACCGGTCCTGTTATCACGGTCGCAATGGGTTTTCCGACAGACGTTGCATCGAGATTACTTCAGCAACATGTCGATAAGACTCTTCAAGGACAAGCGGAAATGGCACCGATGCAAATTAATCAACCGCTTCAGGTTATAACTCAGAGTACAAACAGCGTTCAGCAAACCTCGCAGCTACCTGTACAGAATCAGGTAAGAGAGAGGAGGATGCTTGCTGAAATATAAGTGGCATTGACGCGAATAAGAGAAACGGATGATATAATAAATGTAATTGTTTGTCAGGGTACCCAGGGCAATATGGCCCAACTGGATGGTCCACATGGTGATTCGTCCGACGACGACGAAGAAGAGGAGGAAGACGATAATGATGACGACGATGATGACATCGATAAGGACGAAGAAGAGAATGACGAAGCTGGCGCTTGCGAGGAGGTATTTGCACAATCTTTAAACATATTTTCAAAGATTATAATTAAGAAAAAAGGGGCACGAAAAAAACTTGTTATTATTTATCAGGAACCACTCAATTCCGAGGATGACGTGACCGACGACGATCCCACGGATCTCTTCGACACGGACAATGTGGTTGTGTGCCAATACGATAAGGTAATTTTTTCTGTCCTCCCATTATACAGATAAGGAATATCTAATGTTGATAATTGAAACATTTCCTTTCACTTTGTATTACTTTCATTAGATAACAAGAAGCAGAAACAAGTGGAAATTCTACCTGAAGGACGGGATTATGAATCTGAGTGGCAAAGACTACGTTTTCCAGAAAGCCAATGGTGACGCGGAGTGGTGAATTTTCCGACGGTTTTAAACTCTACACGGCAACCGTGAGAGATTTCACCGTCCGTATAATCGCTTCCAGCTCCGGGACACGTTGCTTTACCTCGTTTCCTGGGAACAAAGTTCCTCGAAGCCGTCGGCGAGCGCGGTTCTCGAAAAAAAAAAAAAAAAAAACAACGAGAACACAAAAAAAATGAATCGTGAATTGTCAATAGATGTAGCGATTAAAGTTACCGAAGTCGGTGGTGGGTGATGGATATTGGATCGTCCAATTTGTTCCTGTCTGAGAGTGTAACAGAAAACCAAAATGATTTTTTTTTTCTTTTTTCTTTCTTTTCTAATAAGAATTGAGAAAACACAAGTTTGTATTTGCGATTGTTGCAATATTGGCAACGGTACGTTCGTCGTAACGAGAAGAGAGACCGTCTGGTCGTGGACCGGAAAACTTTTTTGTGTTTTGTTTAAGCGAATTTGTTACCTCACTGTTGTGTGCGCAATTTTTTTTCTTCCTTCGGCATATATTATTGAATTGTAAATTTTGTTTTCCTTTCGTGCAATTCGAGGGAAGTCGTTGTACGTCCGTGCCTCATCTGAAGATTGGGATGGAGATCGGAACAAAATAGACCGGTTTGTGCAAAAAAAAAACCATCTTCCGTAGTGTCAAAAGTTTCAAAATGCAGAACTCTCGTGTTATCTTCGAGATGAACTATTTTACATAAAGCCCGAGTCGTTTGCATCGTGCGGATATTTTATTTCGGGTCTTACTAAGAGCCGTAAGCTAATATTTCTTTTCCTCTTTCTTCTTGTATATAAAAAAAAACATACCGTAAAAAAACATATATGACCTCGCGAATTCGGGCGAGCCAAATTTTGATGAATACATGTGTCTTATAACGTTACTAGTTCTAACGACGATACTCGTTGTCATTACCATTATTATTATTACAATTATTATTACTACTATTATTATTATATTATCCAACGTTAGCGAGTAAAGAGTGCCTAAGATTTATATACTGAACGTACTTAAAGTTACGGGTATGTTGGGCACGGTGTGTAGCTAACATTTCATTTAAAGCCCAATCGTTGTTCCTCGGGTACAGAACAAACCCAAAGGATTTCGACTTGGAGCCAGCGAATGGGGCATTATCGAGATTGATTATGAAAAAAAAAACGTAAATGAAAGAAAAAAAAAACGTTAATCATGGGCCATGTATAGTTGCGCGGAAACGATATTTTAATAAATCTTGAGAAACGGATGGCCTGTAACATCCGCGTGCGTCTGTAAACTGGTCTGTATGCTCTGTTCTGTAGTCCAGTGACCCGATAATACGGATTCTGTGAAATTTTCATTGATCTTCTACGGCGCTCGCCCCCGATATTATCTCGATTAGTTCCTTCGTTATTACCGCCTGTCTCGTACGATTGTACTGTAGCGTCAATTGCTTGATCATATCAGAGGCACTTCTCGTCGCGTTTTCCATCGCCATCATTCTCGCAGACTGCTCGCTGGTCGAGCCCTCTTTCATCATCCAGTAGATCATCGTTACAACACCGAATTCAAGCCAACAGTCCATCGTGTCCTCGTCCACCATATCGTATAGTGGAAATTTCATACCCGCGTAGACCGCGGTCCGGCTAAAGATATCCGTGGTCGAGACTCTATACATACTCGCATTAATGAATCTGGAGAAACAATGTAAAAAATCACAGTACCGAACGGTCGATGGGATACGAAATGCAAATCAAAATATATTTTGCATTTCGACCTTTATTATTGTATTCGAATATTTTCGTTGAAATTTAGAATGGATATTCGCTTGGTTCGAACAATCAAATCTGAATAAATACGAATATCAAAAAATGTGTTGACAATTAGTGTTCTTAATTAATTGTATTTTTTATTCAGATTTTATAGTTTGAACGGCCAAATATCATACCATTCAATTTTTATAACGAATTTCAAATTTAACTGTGATTAACATTAATCAACATTTTAATATTTTATTCGAATTTATTCGTATACTGACTTGTTGTAGTAAATCTGCGTACGCGAGAAATTGTTCTCCTCGACGGTCTGGATTATCTTCTGAGCCACCATACCAGCATCCAGAAAAGTCAGAGGCTTCTTGCCAACATCGGTCACGACCCAGAGAATACTATCGGCGTAAATACGCGACAGTATGATCCTATTTTTTTCACCTATGCAAACGAGCTTCGTACTTTCGCGAGACTTGGCTGTTTTCTCAAAAACGGAAACGATGGATTTGGCAATCCCCGAGTGTACCGCACCACATAAGCCTCGATCACCGGAAAGCGCTACGACGAGTTGCGAATCGATCTCTTTCGGAGGTGATATTTCCGCTAAATCAAAAAATCGCTGAGGAGCCTGACCGATCGATCGTATTGCTATGAGTTCGCGTTCCACTTGCGCATATTTTGCTGCCGAAACAAGTCTCATAGTTTGCGTTATTTTTTTCGTATTGTTTACCGATCGTATACGATTCTTTATGACTTTCAAAGACGACATCTCGCCGTAGCTCGTCTCTTATTACTTTCATCGCGTGACGTTTCACTACTTCCGGTTTGATCGGATCCCTTTTGTTTTTAAAGGCGCGGCGTTACACGCTCGATCTCTAGTAACACTGCTTTAATCCTAGATGAAACAGAAAATAATTAAAGTTTGGCTTTGAATCGAAATCAATTGTTTTCACTTTGTGGTTTTGTTTTCTAGAGTCCGCACTCGTTTTAAGAAATACCAATACGCGAGTTTCTAGATTGGCCAGTATTGAAGAACGTCGTTGCCAATTGATAAGAACGGTGCTCAGTTCTGTTTAATCAAGTATTTGCCAATTATAAATTGTATTCGTTAAGAGGATACTTAAAGTTACGAACGTTGCCGAAAGATAGCAAAATTGGAAGTAAAAGAAGAAGTTTACACGGCGAATGTTAAAATCACTTGGGTTTTAAACGAATGATGAGTTACTTGATATACCATAGCAACCGATTTATTTTAAAATCCACAAAAGTCGATCTTACATGGCCATCTATCGACGATCTTTGAAAATAACGGTGCAGGAAGCTCCAATATCGTATCGTTTTTCTCGGCGACCGGGACGCGTATTTACAGCGAGAAAAGAGATACATCGTTTTAATATTTCGCTGAGACGTCGATAAAGCGTACCAAGTTGCTATGGATAATTTTACTTATTTTCTTCGCGCCGGATGGAACTTTGGCTCGTGAAACAAAATGAAAAAACAGGTTTCTCTTTTTTTTTTCTAGTAATCATCAAATGTGACCATTGATTATATCTTACTCCATTTTTTCGGTATAATAATGTTCGTTCTTTACTCTCACGTGCCGATATCTCGTGAACTATTCATATTTTCTAGGCATTTCGTTCGTGCCTGGTGCTGATTTACTCGAGCGCCGCAGCACCAGAAATAATTTCGATGAGTTCTCTGGTGATGACCGCTTGTCGGGTACGATTGAACGTCAGCCTGAGCTTGTCAATCATTTCACCGGCGTTCTTGCTCGCGTTGTCCATAGCGGTCATTCTGCTGGATTGTTCGCTACAGGCACCCTCCTTCATCGAGTAAAACAGGAGCGAGGCAAGCGAGAACTCCAGATAGCTCTGCATAACGTTCTCGTCGATGGAATCGTACACCGAGAGTTTCGGCGCTTTGATGACTGCTGCTTTGTCGAACAAAGGCAAGTGATCGACCTTGTACGATACGACAGATCGGAATTTGTTGTAGACGATACTGCCAGCGCCAAAAGTGTATCTGCCAAGAGAAAATTATGAAACGCGCGATTAGCATATTGCCATCATAAATGTGATTTAAAAAAAAAAACTATGACCTACCCGCAGCTCATAATCTCCGCAGCAACCTTGGACGCATCTTGGAAGGTTGGAGGTTTACGTCCAACCTCCGTAGCAACGAACAAGATATTGGGTGCAAATATACGCTGCAATACTGCCTTGGATTTGTCACCGATACAGATAATTTTCGTATTTTCCCGAAGTTTCGGATCGGCGAGCAATTCATCACGGATGTTTCGCGCAATTCCGGTGTGAACGGCACCGCAAAGACCACGATCGCTCGTTACAGCAATCATGAGACGATTTGGTTCGTCCTCCGGAGCTTCAATTTCGGCCTGTTCGTAAAAGGTCTTAGTACCAAGACCTAGCGGCTTAGCCTGCTTCAAATCACGCTCGGCCCTTGCGTACTTGGCCGCTGACACCATCTTCATGGATTTCGTGATTTTTTGAATATTCGTCACGGATTTGAGACGCAGGGAGATGGTCTTAAGGGTCGCCATTCCTCGCTGCTGCTGCTGCTGAGCAGCAGCCAGCGGGACGAGGCTCACGGTTTGACGAAGCATGGCTTGCCAATTTGGTGTCTCTGAAATGGAAAGAAAAATTATGCAAATGAATGGTACTACAATGATAGCGAGTACTGGAAGTACCAAATACTTCGAATCTTCCCGACATATTTCCCGCTTTGTGTATGATCGATCTTGACGATCTCGAAATTTTGTTACTGAAAAGTCAAATGAGTATTCATAACGATCATTACGCGATGTTTAGGCCAGAGTAGTTGCTGCCGTTTTGCAATTATGAGTGATAAAATTACATTGAGAGCGCGACGAGAAAAGAATATTGTTCATTTGAGTGAACAATATACGGCAATCATGAGAGGGCAGGGAAACATTAAAAGATTATGGCCCCTTTTATGTAATAGTCGGGTCGTAGAGCGAGGTAAACTTCAGTGATAAATTGTACTCATAGGTGTCCGAATGTTCGAAAACGAAGGGGACAATATAAAAACAATAGAACTCGCGGAACCTGCTAGGAAATGGCATTATAGATGTTCCGAAAAAATAAAGAACAATTGAAGTGACTTACCAGACGAATTTCACTGACGAGACAGACCGGGAGCACGAAAGTTCGTAAGGCCCGACACACGACTCTCGTGAAGCACGAAATAATCATATGGGAAGAAATTATGAGCACAGCGAGCTTCCATCAAATGACACTAGATGGCGTAGTCATTATTTTCTTGTGGCAAATCAAGCAACTAGGAACTGCGGCATTTGACGTTATATTCGTTTTTCTGTATTATTTACGTTGGTCCTTTACGTTCATAATAATTGTGGGTCAAGTTTACAGTCGAAGCGAAATTTGTTTGCTTCCTAAATATACGATAAACACTAAATAATCAAGATGCCGTGTGAAATGATAACCTTGCAATTGGGGCAGTGTGGCAATCAAAGTAAGCTGTCGTTAAATATTTCGAATCATTGTCTTATTATTATTTTTCATCAGTCATACCGGATCTCATCGATATTCGGTCGGTTTTCACCTACGACTGACACTATATTTTTTCAGTCGGTTTCGAATTTTGGAAAAGATTGTGCGCCGAGCATGGTATCAGCCCCGAAGGAATTTTGGAAGATTATGCCACCGAAGGAACTGACAGAAAAGACGTATTTTTCTACCAGTCCGATGATGAACATTACATACCACGAGCCGTGCTCCTTGATCTGGAGCCACGAGTTATTCACACCATCATGAATTCATCCTATTCAAAAGTATATGAATTTCTAGTTACCTACGTCCTTTCTAACATCACCGAATAGGAGAAAATATTTTTATATTATTTTCTAGCTCTACAATCCAGAAAACATTTATTTATCAAAACATGGAGGTGGTGCCGGTAACAATTGGGCATCTGGATACCACCAAGGTGAAAAATTGCAGGAAGAGATTTTTGATATTCTCGATAGAGAGGCAGATGGAAGCGACAGTCTAGAGGTACGATAATAGAATCACAAATATAGATCTCTCGATGAATTCTTATTAGTCGTTGAGTACATATTTTTATTTTGAATCTTTCATATACGAATTTTTCATCGACTTACAGGGCTTCGTTTTGTGCCATTCGATAGCAGGTGGTACCGGATCTGGTATGGGATCTTTTATGCTGGAATCGCTCGCCGATAGATTTCCAAAAAAGCTGTTAGAAACATATAGCGTTTTTCCCAATCAAGATGAGATAAGGTAAATAAATTTTGTACCTTTTGTTATGTACGATTTTACTAAGATTTTATTTCTCTCAGCGATGTTGTAGTTCAGCCTTATAACTCCCTACTGACTCTGAAGAGACTCACGCAATGCGCCGATTGCGTCGTGGTCCTGGACAACACAGCGTTGAACAGAATTGCGTCCGATCGCTTACACATCCAAAATCCAAGCTTTACGCAAATAAACAAACTCGTATCAACCATTATGTCGGTTAGTACGACGACTCTGAGATATCCATCGTATATGAACAACGATCTGGTCGGACTGATAGCGCCTCTCATCCCTACACCACGATTACACTTCTTAATGACGGGATACACACCCTTGACCACCGATCAAGAGGTAAAATCGATTTTATCATAAAGATTGCAAAGTAATCTTGCTAAATAAAATTAATAACAAGATGATTTCTAAAAAGTCAATTTATATCGTATTTTATGATCGTAGGAAGCTTCAGTGCGCAAAACTTCAGTTCTCGACGTAATGAGACGTTTACTGCAACCAAAAAATATGATGGTATCGACGGCTTTGGACAGAAACGCAGCACATTGCTATATATCAATATTGAACATAATTCAGGGCGAGGTCGATCCAACTCAGGTTCATAAATCATTAAAGAGAATACGCGAAAGAAAATTAGCACAGTTTATACCATGGGGACCAGCCAGCATCGAGGTTGCTCTTTCCCGAAAATCTCCGTACATACAGAGCGCTCACAGAGTTTCCGGTCTAATGTTGGCAAATCACACGAATATTTCGTCGGTGAGTACTTTTTTGTAGAATGTCCAGAGAAAATAATTATCGGCCCCAAACGTCACAAGTCTGAAATGTTTTTCTATAATGCATAGATATGCTTTCCATTCGATTTTTTTCACACACTTTTTTATTATACCAATCGCTGTTATAGTTGGCTTCTATAGAAACGAAATTTCGCTTTCATGACCATTTTACTTCATCGACAAAATCCCTCGCGAAAAGAAAGATCCTCTATGACGAGTAAAAATCGTTTGTTATAATCGCATATCCATAATACTTTCTACCTTCTTGCCAGCTTTTCGATCGAGCCCTGCAGCAGTACGACAAGCTGCGAAAGCGCGAAGCCTTTCTTGAGCAGTTCAGAAAGGAAAAGATGTTTGAAGAAAATCTCGACGAATTGGACAATTCGCGAGAAGTTGTCGAAAATCTCGTGAAGGAATATCAGGCAGCGACAAGATCGGATTATCTCACGTGGAATCCAAATAAGCCAGAATGAGATGGAATCTCCCAAGTACATTTTCTACGTAACTAATTTTTAAATATGCTACTTGCACGAGAAGCAAGGATGAGGACTCGATCGAGCCCATCTAGAAATCTCAATAACTCGCGCAAGGCGCCGACTCGATATTAATCGTGTTACAAGTATTTTTCTAGTTCGCCTAAGTCAGTGAGTTCGTTGGATATCGATGCGTCGAGTATTCTGTATCCGTTGGCAGAATATTACACACTGTGTACAAAAATGCACCGTCTGTTGACAAATAAAAATCAGTCTCATTTTTTTTACCGCACGCATTTTTTATTCTTTTTCCCCTGTGTTTCTCTTGTCTCGTTAAGTATCCTCTGCGATGATGCGTGCAAATACTGGTGGAAGAGTCGCTACTGTGATATATCCCGTATGACCGGGTATCGAGTGAGCATGAGTTACGGTAAGAATTTTCTCTGGTTCGTGGTCTTGCTGTTCTGCCTTTTTCTGTAAAATTTCGCTGCCATCGTGCTGAAGAAAATAAGCATGTTTAAAAACAGCAGCTTCCATTTTTTATGTTAACAGACTTGGCTGTATTTGAAATTGTCGCGCAAATGTTATCGCCTTTTGTTTACCTTTTGTTTCAAACAATCGAGATCCAAGTGCGGTACAGTCTTAAACAGGACGGAGAGTTCTCTCTGAAGACACTCATGAGTTTTAATGTCGACGAAACCCACAGCTTCGAGACGCTGGCACGTCTGCTGAACTTGCTCTATGCAAGGCGAGAAAGAACACAACTTTCCACCTGTTTTTGCAGGAATGCAAAAAATGTCATGTATTATCATATATACGAGATATATTCGACTCTAGAACTGCGTTGTAATACCAGATTCTTTAAGTGCCTTAACAGCGTGATCGATGGTCAGCCAAGGATGTGGAAGATCGAGAAAAATCGCGTCAGCTTTGTGACGGAGCTCTTCGCCGAAACCCTCGAGGCACACGTCTCTGTGTCCAACGTCGACGAATTCTTTGAGACCGTGTTGTTCGAATTCGGCATGCGCGAGTTCGACTCTTTGTTCGTGAAAATCAAAAGTGTAGAGATGGCCGTGCGGTCTTATCGTACGGATCAACGAGTGCGAAAGGGAACCGCTCCCAGTTCCTATGTTGATTGCATACAAATTTTTTTTTACTTTCACAGTTACTTCTTTTAATAATGTATGAACCCTTAAACGAGCGGTCGTATATGGTTACCTACGTACTTAGAGCATTCATAAATTTCGAAGCTTTGCGCAAACCTGTTTCGATCACGATGCTCCCGGGTTTTAATTCCATGAGATGAACAATCAAACTTATGTCCGGAGTGTAGATAATTTGAGTTCTGTGAGGAAGAGTAACGGTCCAGAGTTCTGGCGTAGGTTGCAAAACAAAAGCCCAGCCTCTACTCATTTCGACTTTAGAGCCATATTTCTTGCCGATCAGAGAAGGAACTTTGAGAGCTCCGTAGGTGGTTTGAAAAACATTTTCAACTAGTTCGCCCTTTTTATTTTTTATTTTGTGGCATACCTCGAGCGAGTGCATACTCTGAGGATTTAAATACAGTACCACTGTGTCCCCTTCCTCAATAAATTCTTTTGTTTTGGTAAAACTCATTATGAACGTCAAGAGTCGTAAGACTAAAAGAAAATTATTTTCGAACGCGATAAAACAATGGAGTTTCACAGCCTCAATAATATTTTGTACACAAAACTACAAAACGTTCCCCAAAATGTATAACCTCTTCAGTTGTTTATACTACATAAAACCGGACGTTTCGTAGTTTTTTCATAAATCACAATTGACGAGCGACTTCTTGGTGTCAGCATTTTTTATTTTGCCGCGCTTGACTGTTACAGTCTAGTTAAAAAAATAGAATAAAACTTAATATTTCGTAGGTATTTAAGATTTTCTAGCAAAATGAGACGCCGCTCCACATCATATGTACACGTGGTCGTCACAGCGTGTTCCTCGACACTCGACAGCTGATACGATAAGTTTGATAGTGTCGTACATGAAAACACGGTTTGATATCTTTTGTCCGTTTCACGAGAGAGCTCCGTTCACGTTGTGTCTCGAAAGCACGATATCTCTAGAAACTTCAATCCTCCCTACTTATAGGGGATGTACACACTCAAATCTACGCTGGGCTAATACACACGTTACACATACTACACGGTACATTTATAACTCTCTTTCATTCCCGTCGTGAACGGGCATCATGGCGGTCGTTGAACGAGCTCCCGGCTCATCAACCAGCCAAAAAATGTCGGCTAAGCTTTTGCGACACAAGGCACAAGAGTTTCTTACATCGCGAAAACACGCAAACAATCTTGTCGACATAATCAGCCAGTGGGACGTAAGTTCGTCGGTATACGTATGATCATTATTAGTTTTTTGTTCGTCAATGATATTGCCTCTATAAAAACGCAAAAATTCGAGGTTAAGATGATTCTGGAGGTCGAGTAAGGGGGGATAGGTAAAGGTGTGAGAAGCAAGCGGGAGGTATACAATCGATCGCTACACATGAAACAAAATAATGTCACGATGTCGCTAGTGCGAACGAGTAAGACAAAGATGCATAAAGATAGTTTCTCTTTCACTCAAGATTTCTCAAAAATTCGATGATGGACGGGTTTTAAACAAACACATATTTTCATTGAAATGCAATCTTTCTCAAAAACCTCGAATTTCTGCGTTCATTCTTTTTATACTGGGAAGACCTCGGTGAACAAAAGAAAATTTTTTAGGGATTCATCTCGGAAATGAGGTAGTAATATTCGGATGTTGCCCATAAACATTGTATATGAATTTAAGGCGAAGAACATTTACATAGCTCGCCTCCTGACTCACAAACTAAATATAGTTTAGCGAAAATAATATGAGATAGCCCGTGGAATACATAAACTTGATGCAAGTGATCAATATAATACAAGATTATATATAAAAATCTCAAGATTCCAAAGTCTGTTATAGCTATTCCAGCTTGATCTGAAATTTATATTCCCGAATCTCAACTCCCAATTCATAACATATCTCTCTGTCGATATCCAGGAGTCGAGCACCGCATGTATTCTTACCCTGGAGACAATATTTGTCGAGTTGCTGCGACGCAGCGATATGTACCTCGAAAGGACTATATCTCTCACGATATCTGGTGAGTTTTGTAATCAGGTGTCGATGTTCGCAAATCGACGATTTTTTTAAACAAATTTTTGGCTATGATTTTTTTTTTAAAAAAGGATGTTCAAAGGTCTTGTATTCCTTTCATTTGTCAACAGACCCCAAACCAGAGATACGCTATGTCAATTGGCTTCGTAATTGCTACGAAGAAGTGTGGGAAAAGATGTTGGCTTCGTTAGAGCGATGTCGTCCCGCCACGCAACTACAGGCTCTGACAACGGCGATAAAACTCATGGCGGAGGAAGGAAAATCTCCACTGGAGCCTGTTGGAGAGTTTGGCTATTATTTTCCCCTTCATCGTCTCAAACCAATACTCATGAGCCTGCTTTCACCTAACGAGAACAACGTCAGTTTGATAGCAAGGTTTCAAGAAATAACGAGTTACTCGGACGCGTTGTATTACACATGGAAAAGCCTTCCATCATTGACGCCGAAGCGTCAACCGCAGGAAATCTTCATCAAGAATCTTCTCGAGCTTATACACAAATTGCCATTGCCAAAGGATAACGAAGGTATCAGAATCGAACTTGAATCGATAAAACATTTTTTTTATTTGTCAACAGAATCTCAATTGGCGTTTCTCTCCTTCTTTTTTCAGTCGGAGACACTGCTAAGGGCCTGGATTTGCTGTGCGGACCGCAACATGGTGAGTAATCGGTCATATTTACAATCCGTAGTCGAAAATATCTTTCAAACTTATCTAAACCGAATTCGACGATATTGTTTAAATGAAGAAAATCTTTTCACACGAGGGATGGAGAACAAATTATGGATGAGGATTATTTAAACAGTGCTGTATTGAATTTTTCTAGCTGCTGGTGGATTCACATGGGATCAATCGTCTGCGAGAAGATCCCTGAATAAAGTCTGGTCTTGTGCAATGCATTGGGAGCTTACCCCTCAATTGCATAAACAGCTCCTGATCGTGCTTCTCGAGCGTGTTATGCCACATCTGGAAAAGCCCGTTTTATTAACGGACTTTTTGATGGATTCATTGGACGCGGATGGGCCCATTGGTCTTCTCGCTCTTCAGGGTGTCTTCGTTCTCGTCACAAAGCACAATCTCGAATACCCCAACATATTCACGAAACTATACTCGATGTTCGAGCCCGAGATCTTTCACACGAAGTATAAAGCTCGTCTCTTCTATCTATCCGATCTCTTCCTCAGTTCCACGTAAGTTCAAGGATTTATTGGTCGTACCATCGTATTTAAAGAATACATGGAAAGAAAAAGCAATCTATTAACCCTTTACACTCGAGGGGCCCTGGCGTTAGTCTCGAGTTGCTATTCGCCCGAGCAAAAAAGGTCTCGAGCACAGAGGTCACAGAATCGGATAACCGAATATATTATAAGCCGGTTGTTTATTTTTATCCGAAAACAATTAGAATATCAGGTTTTTTTTTACTAATAGATCGCCGGATACCGGTATTTGAATAAAATATCAATAAGATAAGAGCATTTGTACTTTACAGGCATTTACCGGAAGCTCTGGTAGCGGCGTTCGCAAAGCGACTAGCACGTCTGACGATGGTCGCGCCACCCGAGGACATTTTGATTATTCTTCTATTTGTTGGGAACCTCCTGCTTAGGCATCCGGGTCTGAAACGACTGATAGATCATCCTCAAGGTGGTGAGGTCGTATCTCCCGAGGGGTCTGGGATGGGCGATCCCTTTCTAATGGAGGAACGTAATCCTCTCCAGAGCAACGCTCTTCTTAGCAGTCTGTGGGAGATAAAGGCATTGCAGCATCACATATTGCCGAGCGTCGCGACTGCAGCGAGATTCATAAGAGACCCACTGCCTTCTGTGGAGTACGACATGGCGACGGCGCTCGAGAGAACCGGCGGCCATATCTTCGATCGTGAGATTAAGAATAAGGTCAAGGACATAATGCTGACTTTTGAAAGACCGAGCTCGATGGCGCTGCCAAAGGGTGAGAGATTACTCCAGTATTGGCAATTGACGACGATGCGCTGATCATACCTCGACTACATACTCGCGCAGCGTTAGCGAAAGAGGCAGAAAGACGAAAAAGAATTTTTTAAAAAGGCATCGGCATCTTAACAAGGAGGTTCGGATCAATAAATACGCACGAGAAACGAGCCTACAACACGAGGCTATATTGTGCGACGACTCCCAAACGAGATCCACTTTCATTATTTCGACCATGTCTCATTACGGTATCGCCGTTTTTTATTGTAATCGTTAGACAAACTGAAGTTGATACGGTGTGCGTGTGTGATCGCGTGAAAAAGCGCTCTGAACAATCGCTGGCGAAAGGATTATTTTGTTTGCTTTTTCCCCCACCAATATCATTATTATTTCAACAAATCCAGTGTTTCTATATCCAATGTTTTGTAATCACGGATTTTTGTGACTTATCGAAACGCCGAAGAAAAATCGCCGGAAGTCACAGGACCAACTCTCCTGTTATTTATACATACATACATATATATACATTGCAGCGAATTAGAAATCAATTGTAACACCGTATGTCCCGATTGGCGCGACGGTTGACTAATTTCATCGTAGTACACCATTGGATCAACCAAAGGGTGGAACGTTGATTTTTTTTGTTGCGAGTGAATCATTTATACGCACGAACGTGATATAATAAAAAATAATTAAAAACAACAACATATTTTAAGTGATATAACTATATGGATTGCTTCGTACGATTGTTAATGCCTTTTCGCTGCTTTGCTACGTGGTGTGCCTATGTCGATAAAACGTTTAACCGCTCACGCACGCACTGTGACTCATCCTATTGATATATACATATTATAATACACGCATGTGCTGAGAAGATTTTTGATCGCTGACATTTCCCGGATCACCCGATGTTTTAGTTATTTGTACTTAATTTTAATTTCCATTTATCTTACTATGTACATTCTCGTTTTCATTCTTTCTAGCTCTGCGTCCTTGCTTCCATAATCTATGAAACAGAAATATGATTTTTATTGAAACGCGGAACCAAACGAATGTGCTCTCGGTCAAGAGATATGCCGAAACCTACCTCTGTAAATTCACGCCATTCGGCGTCCGTTAGCGCGTACTTGATCTTCACGAGTATATTGGACGGAATATCCGGTATCGGGTTTGGTACACTTTGTTTGATCGGTATATAAGGAATCTGGAGAAGTTGGGCCACGGTTGGTCTCGCTTTAGGATCGTGCTGGAGACACTTGCGCATCACATCGATGAGAACCGGTGGCGTGGGCTCAGAATCGTTACCCGCAGGCATTGAAAATGAAATCTTCGGTTTTGGATTCGTTATGGCGTTCATCTTGGCCCATTGCGTACGACAATTATGAAAAGGCGTGTAACCATAAACCAAACTGTAGAGAATGCAGCCGAGTGACCACACGTCCGATTTGAAACTTATCTGTTGGTTGAATGAATTGTAAGGACGCGACGGGAATATTGAAAATGCGAATTGAATTCCATATAAATTTTGAGTACATTGCGATAAGCGAAACTCTGAAAAACCTCTTTACCAAGATAACGGGAACATCAAGTTTCAATCATGTTACTGATGAAACATTAGTAAAGAGAGATTAAAAATGTGAAAGCTTGTTTACAGAATATTTCGAGCTTGTTTTTATGTGATAAATTATAATCATAGTTCTTAATTAATAAATATCATTCTTCGATCAAACTTGCTGCATTTTTGGAGAGTGATGATTTATGAACAAAATTAAATTTTTTGCAAAGAACGTAGAGAGCTTTTTTCTTGGTATCGAGATTGTTCACTATATATTTATAGAGTAGACGGTCAACGACCTTGAAACATCCATGAAATAATGGAATCTGCTTATATTCAGTTATATAGAGAAACTTACTTTGTATTTAAGATTATGATTTGGGGAATCGCCACTGTTTCCACCAATATCCATCAATGCTTCTGGACTGATATAATTAAGAGTGCCAATTGTGTTGTTCTTCACGACGGAGGTCATATCCGCGTTCATACTGGAGGCTATACCAAAATCTATGAGCTTCAACCTCCCTCGTACCAGAAGAAAGTTCGCTGGTTTCAAGTCCGAGTGTATAACCCCTTGAAATCGATGAAGATATCTTGTTAAGCTCGTGAATAAGATTTCGATGTTCCCGAGAGGAAATTTGATAGAAGTTTACATTTGTTTTATCTTCGAAAATGTTGCATAATAAACATTGGAATATAATTTGAATGCTGAAAATTAGCTTGTATAATATACAAACATGAAGAATTGACGATCTGAATTTGGTTTGAGTTCGAAAATTGTAATAATCCGTTTGAAAGTTTACCATTATCGTGAATGTGCTTGACCGCCGTCAACATCTCCGTCCAGTAGTAAAGGATCATCGTTAGTGGTAGTCGTTTCTTTTCCGACATAGAGTTCAGCAACCGTTTGAAATCCGTATCTCCCATTTCCAACACGACTAGCACCTCTGGATATTTTATTTCACTACAAGCAAAACGAACGAATGAAAACCGTTGAATAAACAAATTATTGTCTAGCTAAATATATAAAAAAAATAGCGAGTTACTGACAAATCAAACATTCTGACGATGCAAGGTGCCTGTAGGTTGTGAAGCATTGTGATCTCCTGCAAGCAACCATCGGCGCATTCTTTTTCCAAGCGACTGAGATCAACGACTTTAATAGCTCGTAATTCGAGATTGCTTCGATCCTGAACTCGGAAAACTTGACCGCTCATTCCTTCACCGAGTGTCCCGAGAATGAGATATTCTTTGCCTTTCACAGTTAGCGTCTCACCCTGATTCGATCGCCGCATTCGCGTCGATACAGATGCCTGAACGCTGTTGGTTCTTGCCGGAACATCTTTTTTCTCAGGAGCAGTGGCCAGACTCGAATTTGACAGTACCGAACGGCTGGCACGTAAAATCTCAGGTTTTTCAGAGGTTTGATTGTTGCTAATCGTGGTTTTCGAACGGTTTTCATCACTCATTGTCTTACGCCTTAAACCTATCGCGTCTCTAACACTTTCAGAGCTAATTCTCTTCTGCGGTTCATCAGCGGTCGTCGATTTTTCGATCGGAAATTTATTCTCTTTACTTTCAACCTGCATTGAGATTGCAAGCTTATCGGGACGTTTATCGCCAACCAGTTCCAAAACTGCCTGTTTTTCATTGTTGCGAGTTTTTACAGAAGAGGATGATTCCACATGATATTGAGATGATAATTTGTCATTAGAAGGATAATGATTCGACAGCATAGTTACAGCGAGCGGCCTTCGTTGCGGTTTTTTCTCCTCGGTCCCTCTGCACGAAGGACCATCGCGAATGGTGTGAGGCAGAATCGGCGGAGCTGCAGCTCGTCCTAATTCTCCAGTCAAGGGATAATTCTGCAAAGGCGTCTGTGCCATGTGATTCTGCGACCAATGGCCAAATATAGTCGCAGGCGTTTGAACGTGATTCTTGGAGTACTCTTCGTGATATTTTGTGTTCCGGGGCGTTTGAAACATACTTCTGTGAGACATAGACGGCGTTGGACGCATCGAACCCACCGGTGGATTATTTTTCATAGGAGTGTCGGTTATGAGATGAGAAGCAGGAATAAGCTCTTGGAGAATAGACGAACCACTGGAGATAGGTACCGGCTGATCGACGCTAGTAGAATGCAACGGCTCTTCTTTGGACGGAAGAACAGGGTGTGTACCAGAGGAATAATTCATCAATTCGATTATTGGTCCCACTGGTTTCTCATGAATTCGAGTTAAGCTAGATGCTTCCAATTCGATGTTAGATCGATGAGACGAGTGAATCGATGATCTCAATGACAAAGCATCAACCTGGGGAACAAGAATGCCAATGGATTCGGAGCTAGTTTCTCCTTGAGTCTGACTTTTTCTCTGAGCTTGGTCACTGTTTGAGAAATCATTCGTAAAATATGTGGATAAGGAACTACGAATGCTTGGTGCAGCTATGATGTCGGAATTCTTTACAGGAGACATCGAAGACGACTCCAATTTCGTCGTAGGCGCACAAACGGTGGTTTGTGCGCCATTGACATTCTCAATTAAAGCGCAGGGTAGCTGCGAGGTGGAAAATACACTCGCAATTGGTTTTTTGTCCACTACGTTACTCGGGAACTGATCTACATCGTTTCTAAGTTCAACAACATTTTCGAGTTCACGAGGTTCGTCATCCTCAGGCAATGGTTGAATGTCGTCACAGTCTGATTCGGTGTCCGAATCTTTGCCTTTGTCATCGCTGTCCTCCTCGTCACTGCCGTACATATCCATCAGAGCTTTGATCCGAATCGGTTGAACGTTTGTCTTCAAACTTGACAGACCGAGCATCCCCGAGTTTTCCGTTAAGCTGTGTCTGTCGTTAAACGACTGATTGCCCATTTCTTTGCTCATTGTTCTTCCTCCACCAATATTAACGATTTAAACACAACTCACTGATTAACACTCTGCTATTTGCATATTTTTTTAACGAGGATGCATCGCGATGAGATGAAAGAAAGAAAACCTGCATAGAAATACGAGTGAATTGTTTTTTTAACGTACGCGGTGTGTTTGGAATTTGTATTACTCCGAAAAAACTTGTGTTGCGTCTACCGGTTCTTTGGGTCTACTATAGCGACATTTGAATTCTAAAAGTCGACCCCGATTGGCCAAGAGCGAATATCAACAAAGAACACCAAGAGAGAATTGGCGGCACTGAATAGGGATATATTAAAGATGTCTTACTTACCCTCGGTTGATTTTAGTGTCCGTCTCCATCACGAACCAATGGCTGAAACCCATCCACACCGGGAGTGAATAATTATTTATTGATAATAATTTTCTTAAAGAGTTCATGACTTTAACTAATTTGCAAAAGTCACTAGCTGGAGTCAATAATTTTCAAAAAAATAATCGTTCGCTTTATGACGGCGCACTGCGTTTGTGTGTGTGTGACCTATGCGTGTGCTATGGTGCTATCTGATGTTGTATATGTGTCGAAAGTTCTGTACCTCCTGTGAGACCTGTAATTTTTATTTTACCGTTATCGTTCGAAATCTACATTTTTGTGTAAATGACGTAAATAAGTTCTCATATGCTCCGATAGAGTAGTGAAGGAGCCACCAGTTACATGATGCATCATCTCATAACCCGTAGTCCAGGGTTGGCGACAATGGATCCAGGACTGTTCGTGCTTTTTAGCGGGAAAGTTTTGAAAGTTCAATAATGAAATGTCATATGCTCTGCCAATATTTAAATTGCAACCCTGCTCAGTATCTTCAATAATAATCCACGTTTTTTTTAATTCAAGGTAATATTGATTTACAATATTTACTTAAAACACGTTGTTCGCATTTTCGTTAATGCGAAATTGCAAGAGAAAAAAGATCAATGATACACGAAAAACAGCTTTTTTTCATTCGCAACGAGAATACCCTGACAATCAAGGAAACTAGTGGGTAAGTCAATTTCTCCTTGAATCACGATTCCTTCGATGAAAAAAAAACAAAAAAAGTTTACATATTACATGTGGACGAACGAGTCGTGATGTAAGTAGATAATTGTGAGAACGTCGTGCGAGAAACTTCTTGCATCGATCAATATTCGAGTAAAGATGACACGGGATCGCTGCTGTTCGCAATCTCTACATGAGGGGAGGGTAATAAAAATCGTATATCTGACTGTCGAACAGGCATCCCAATAAATTTGTCTCTCGAATCTGCATACTTATTTATCTCTCTCGGATCTCTTTCATACTCTTTTCTTCAGGATATCTTAAAACTATACGAAGCTGGTTCTCACGGATCGATCATTTCCATCCAAGTCATGATCTCGCGGGTAATATTTTGTTTCTTATTGTTTTCATCTATCAGGTTAAATTATAAATTATGCTTATCAAACACGTTGGTTATTATTATTATTATTATTTTTGTTATCATTTCTTTTCTATGTTTCGTTTTTCCTCTGTTTATACACCATTCCCGACTTGGTAAAAAGAATGAAAGAAGAAAAAAGAAACAATTCCTGGATATCTCTCACTCTGGACTTTGACGTTTAGTAAAAACAAACGAGCTCATATCGGACTTCCCCTAAATAAACGTTTAGGAACTACCTTGGCAGCGATCGGGACTCGACGAGCTCCGTCCAAAATTCATCCAGCTCGGAAGTTCTCGTTCTCTCGCATCCTTCTCATTTTCTTTATTTTTTTTCTTACACGCTACGATGAATTATCCTATGTGTATGTGTGTATGTATTTTTTTGTTTCTGTGTTATGTGTGCCGAATATGCGCGTCGTGTGCTCTTGTGTAATGTGTGTGCTTTTCTTCTTCCTCGTTAGTTGTTCATTCCGCAACTTAGTCCGTTCCGTTACATGCGGACTAGGGGAAGCGCGTTTCTAACTTCCGGTTCTCAGTATCCCTTCTTATATCATACTCGTGCACGACCATGATAATTTACTTATCGTTTTTGTTTCCATCTTTCCGGTTAAAAGAATATGATCTCTACCGTGTTAAAATGAAGTCGAGCAGAACACTCCTTTGTGTAACTATAAAAATTTATATACCGATCTCCGTCATCCCCCTCCTCCCCCGCACTATTGCATGGAGACCCAAAGGTAGAAAGTGTAACGCAAATACTCACGGACGCGGGCTAGACAATGAAAACAAAAATGAAAAAAAAAGAGAATATGAATATCAGCGGTGCAAGTAAAAAGGTAAATCGCGTTTAATCGAAGGGACGTTGCGCGCATGATGTAACCACGCGCATGAAAAATAATATATGCATATAAAAAAATAATATTTTACTTTGAAATCTAAGCAGAGAAGTGGCTGTGAACGAGAGTGGGATTCGCAAACAATAATTAATGAAATTAGGAGATTTTCGTATCCCTCGACTTCCGTGCCCTTTCTTGATCGTCGCGCATCCTCTTTCTCTTGCTTTCTCTCTCTACCTCCCTCTCTCTTGTTCCGATTTTTGTCTAACTCGCATCCGGATGTTTGTCTTTTTTTTTTTTTCGTTTTTTCTTCTTTTTGTTAATCGTCAGGGCTCTCCACTTCATCAAGCACTAACAAACGCAGGCGAATCTCTTAACGCTTTCCGCTGGTGTAGAGCGATGATCGTAGTGGCGCTTTAAACGTCGAGGCTGACTGTTGTTGGATCTGATAAGCTAATGGGTGTATCTTGAACCCGTATAATCTGCAACGAGCAAGGAAAGAACCGGTATGAGGAAATTTTCACAAACTAAGTTTGAAGCAAATTAAAAGTCAGGTCGCTTAAGCCGAGACTCACCTAGGTACAAATTGATTAGCGGCACGCTTCGGTCGATACTCGGGATGTACCATAAAGACCATATGGGGAAATCCAGTACCGAAGTAAGCCCCATCGTTATGATGATGCCTCGAGCTCTTGGGTGTGTAAACGTCCATACACTTGGGACAATAGCTCTTAACCATCGCCTCCCCAGGTACGTCGCTCAGTCCCAACGGCAACATCGGCTGCGCCTCGCAATATACGCGAGGACAATGGCCAAAGTCACCGGCTTGATATTTCTCGATCATCTGAGCGATACCTCGATTGGTAAGGATGTAGCGAGCGTGAATAAGGCCATAAAGCATCTCAGCAGCCTGCTCTATGAGGTCCGATTGGTTTGGATTATCATCGAGGTCCTCATCTGGAAAAACAATAACCGACTGTTTCATCGAACAGCCGCGGCTTGTGTCGTTCTGTGGAAAAGAGTCGCTCACCAGGCTCCAAGTCCAAGATCATATCCAGTGCCTGACGATAATGCGGCACTTGTTCATTCAAACCGGTGAGGTTGAATTTATCCTGGATATAGTCTTCGTCAACCTGCACATGGAATATGTCATAAAATTTTAAGGTTAAGAGGAAAGAAAGGCATAAAATTCGTAAAAACGTTTCACGAGCGAAGGAAGCTTCGCGAACGCAAACTACGCCATTGACTCACCTCGCAGAAGAATTCGTTCCCCCGTAGACCACAGAACCACGAAATCCAGGATACCTCCTCCGAGCTGCTCATCTTTCTGTACAGCGGCAACAAACAAGAACGAGGCGCACTTTGATAAGATACTCAAAAATTGACACTGTGAAGAACCAAGAACGAAATTTACAAAAAGTGTATGGCAGCACGAGAGAATGAGAGTTAGTGTGTTATATACGTGATATATCGATGACGGAAAAGAATAAACGCTTGGAAGAGTTGAGGGAGAGAATTCGCGTCGCGAAGGAGACTTTTGGATAGTTGGTGGGGAACGTCAGCAAGGGCGGTCGCGTCAGGTTTTCTCGACTCAGTCAATTCGGTTACGTTTTTTTCCTCTCCTCTCTATCTCTCTCTCTCTCTCTCGCTCCACTGCCTGCGTTCAAGACGCGATTGCTCCGAGGACGCTCTTGTGTCTCTGGTGCGTCCACGTGGTCACGCGTCACGCGAGTACCGTGTCGGTCGAGGTGATCGCGTTAATAAAAAAAAACACCTTTGGTGAGTATTGCGAAGAATATATAATAATAAAAACGACCCGTTGTGAATGTCGATGAGGACAATGGATGTTGAACTTGCGGAACGTTGAGTTTGGAGATGGGCAAGATGCCCGACGGTCGCGCGGGGATCGGACCTCGCGCACCGCCCCTAACCGAACTTCACCTACGTTTCCGTGGTCATCGCTGCCTTCGTCAGACCCGCCTCGGGCACGGCACGGGACGTAACGCAACCGGGAAACGCATTACTCGAGCGAAAACCGGTGTAGGAGCGCGCTGCCTAAGCGAAAACCCAAAAATAAACAGCCCGCACGGCTTACCTTCGGTGCCTTGATTAGCCACGCTTGCTTGCTCGCACGACGTAGGTGCCGCTCGAATCGCCTTGAGACGATGAAACCAATCCGCCACCTGGTGGACGATGATATTTTTTTCACTGTACTAACGACACCAGTTTTATTTTTATTTTTCTCGTTTATAAATACGACGTATGATATCGATTATTTTAATCGCCGAGACTTTAATGAATATTCTGTAATAACTGAATTGTCCAATTGTATAGTTTTAAATATCGTTCAATTTATGTATAGTTCGTACGAGATAAAGAATTTGGTTTCAATATGGCGCACGAGATCCGGCGGCGCTAATGCAGCATCCTCATCGTTCTTTTATTGAAATTATTTACGATTATTATTTGATCGTCTTAGACCGTGAATCTTGTTTTGCCTGTTTCGTTTAATCACATAAGAGTCATCAAGTCGAGATTACGATAAAATTTATTTAATTATTAGGTATATTATATGCAGAGTATATTCTTTTAAATACTCCGATGTTTTTACGGATTAGACCAAGGCGACTGCGTTGCCTAGCAGCTCCAGTTGTTATTCAAACGAGAGATTTGACCAATTGGCAAACGTATGTGATTTTTATTTTGACGATACTGGGTTACTGGTATTCATGATTCGTACTGATATTTCTATGCACCGAGATTAAATTTTCATAGAAATAAGTTTTGATAGATATGTAAATGTTGAGTACCAATCGTTCGAGAAAATTGGACAATTTTTGACTAGATCTTATTTCTTCTGTACCATCGAGTGATTGAATGTTAACAGTCTCGATCGGTAACCCAGCCTGTAACCAATTTATTTCGTAGAGTGCACTGCACTACCGTATTTACGAATGTTTAGTTTCGGGTTAGAATTACAATATAAAATATTGTTTTCTGCTAGAGATATTTTGTAAGACGGTTTCCAATTGGATATCATTATAAATAAAGTGTCTAGCGTTGCGTGGATTAGCTCGTAAGTATCCAATTAATTCACGATATTTTGATAACCAATCATCGTTGTGTTAACATGAATGCGATGTTGCGAAACTGAAACAAATTGAAAGCTCCTAAAGGTGCAGCTTTATTTTGCAAAGTTTTGATTGGCCAGCTACAAGTCATATGTTTACCCTCAACTTTCAGCTGTATATGCTAAATGCAGTTGTTGCGCCGATAAGGTTCGCCAGTGTGTTAAGTAAATCTGTCAATTTTATCTGACAACTGACAATTTGGATGTATGTTCGAAGATATCGATGGACGGATTTTTTCGCGAATTGGCCGAATAATTAGTCGTTATGGGTGACAATAACATACCTATTATTGAGCCTACAATAGATTACACAAAGGTTACTGGCATTCACTATATTATTTATTCGATACACGCCAATGTTCATTTACAAAGACAACTGTTGGTCAACTGCAAATTGTATCTCAGGTTCCACCCATTCATCAAAAAAGAACGATATCTTTCATCAATCACTTTGTCGTAAATACTGTTTCGTTCTTGAACAAACTCGCATTGACGTGCGAAGAGAAACTATTCGAATTTGAAAATAAGTTGCAGAGAGTCGAAGCCGCGGTTGTCATTCTCGAGTCTCGAGTAAGCTAAAATTTCATCCGACCGTAATATCATAATTTTATTGTAATTTCCTATTCAACCGTTACATTGTGTATTATTCAGCTCGCTTCCATACCCAGTCTGGAAGAGAAATTGCCCGTTGAAAACGATGTTCCAGTTCCTACCATAGAAAACAAAGACGAACCCGAAATTCCGCTCGTTCACGATGTGAAAGAAGATGTCGATGAGACGGACAAGGAAATTGTTGAGAGTCCTCCAAAAGATGACCTCGATGACTTGGAAATAATAACTAAACATCCGTTATATGAAAAATATTTCAAATTGGTGAACCTTGGAGCTCTTAAACAAGCTGTGAAACTACAAATGACCCAGGAAGGCTTGAATCCTGATCTACTAGAGTGAGTATTATTATCATGGGTAACGCGTGAAATCTAAAATAAAGAGAACAGAGCTATTTTTTCTTACACAATCAACAGCAATCCACAACATCGACTACCCAGAGTCGTATCTACGGAATGACTCGACCCTAGAAGATAAGTTTCGTTTCTTTCTTGCATTTGGAGGATGTACACAATGGGTGGATTACGTCGAAGAATAAAAGTTTCATGAAATCAGTCTGATTTTATTCCATGGTTTTTCTATCAAATACAGTTTTTCAATCACGATGTATGAGAGATCTAGAACTGTATCATTTGTCCCTTCCTCTTCTTGTCACCACCAAGTTCGAAGTGCTTGCAACGCTTCAGAGGAATTTGCTTTCTGTACTTGCATTCGGTACATTCCATCCTCAATACAATTTTCTTGGTGGTCTTAGCCTAAAAACAAACGATACAAACGAATAATGCATTTTTCGAGTAAAATTAATGAACGAGCGATACGGTCAAGTTTTTTCGAATAATTTTACGCACCTTCTTCCTGAAAATAGGCTTAGTTTGTCCACCGAAACCTTGTTGTTTACGGTCATAACGTCTACGACCTTGTGCAGCATGCCTTTCTTTGCTCTTCTTGTACTGTGTGACCTTGTGAGTCTTGTGGACCTTGCATTTTTTGCAGAAGGTGCGTCTCTGCTTCGGCACGTTCACCTGAAAATAATTGGACGAATATGTTTGATTATAACCTTGTGCATACGACACTTGTTACTTTGACACTTGAACGAACTTATATTGAACACTTAAAGATTTGCAAAATTAACGATATTATTGAGCACAATGAAGAACCGTAAGATGAAGTAATTGTATTATTCTTTGATTTATCGCATGAAAACTTATTCGCTCGTAATCTGTATTGTCGTTGATAGGTTATGTTTTCGTAGGTTATAATGTTGCGGAATATATATTTTTTTATCGTAAAGATGCACAATATTAACGTGAAAATATAGGAATAACACTGAGCACTGCGAATTAACAACTATTTGATTCATTGCTATTGAGATTCAAGAGATATTCATGGATTTAACACGAGGAATCGAAAAATACGAACGACCTACCATCTTGATTGTTTAGAAGGAAAGGGAAACGTACGATTACACCGGAACTCAGGGTTTCAACAGCGCCGCACGAGCATGCGCGGCGGGCCACCTAACCTTACGAACGCAAAGTTATAACGCGCCTGCTTGATATTTAGAAGGAAATTGTATGAAACAACTCCTTACACGATGCGCTCTCACGGTCATTCGTTATTGATAATAATTATTATATATCGCGTGACGATATCTCTATGGTATCATGATTATTGAATCTCACATTACTTAGGCGTGGCTGATTACATTCACTAACGAGCTCATATTATGGTTCTACGGCGCATCGAGGCATGACGATTATTTCACTCGTGCAGATAGATACCATAAAATATATTCTAGGTTCTAGCAATGGGTTCTATAAATCAGTAATTTTTCTCGCAATATGCCCATACTCATGAGACCTCAACCTCCAATTTCGGAAAAATGTTGTCAATCAGTCGTGAAGCTTCCAGAGTTGAAAGATTCTCGCGACATCTATAACAAAAATTGTAACACTCATTCTGAAAGTAATTGGACTCATAGTCGGAAATAGATTTTATTGCATATAAAATTAAAGAGCAGGTGTTTTGTAGGTGAATCTGGTAAATGTGTTTTATGATAGGGCCCCAGATATAGATTTTTCATGAGTATTATACGTGAAAAATTGTAAGTATACAACACGACGTAGCGCCGAAGCTTATTTTGAATGGAGGAGAATAGCCTCGAAGCAGTGGCGTTTCGGACATCACGTACTCTCGAACCCCTCGTCCTCACGGCGATTGAATATTTCTTATACTCCCGACAGACCCTTTACGGGTTTAAATAATCGTACAATTAGTACTGTATTATCAGAGATTAAGAGATTGGAAAATCATTTCAGTGAACGTCCACCGAGACGATAATGCATTTGGCCAATCAGCGATTTATCGAGTTTCAAACCCGCGCCATCTTCATTTTTGAACAAAGCCAGCAAGTCCGTACGGAACTAGAAGCTCCCTACTCGCACGAGAGTAGGAGTGAGAGAGGAGTGCGCGCGGTGCGGTGACGAGTGAGAGAGCGGGGCAGAGAGTGCAAGTACGACGCCTGTTCTGTTATTCGCGCGACGGTCTCTCGTCAGTACACAACACGCTTCTCTCCTGACTGGTTCGTCGTTTCTCTATCTCTCAAACACGCCGGAGACCCCCCCTCTCTCTCTCGTTCTCTCTTTCCCCTTTCCCCGCTCGGGTTTCGCCTGACGACGCTGCTCTCTCGGGCATTTCGCCGGAAACCGACGCCGCGCGAGGATACACATCGGGGGCTTACGTGCTCATCACACACAACACACGCTTAATATATATATATATATCCATATATATATATATATATATATTCACATATATATATATATATATATATATACAACACACAAGTACGACCGATCTTCACATTCGTGCGATAGCAGAGAGGAGCAAGGGATCCCAGTCAGCCAGCAAGCGGACTCGCAGATTCACGGACACGCGAGAGAGCGCCAGGAGAATAAAAACAGAGAGGAGTATATCATACGCGCGCACAAAATCTACCCAACACACACAAAACCATGAGTACCAAGGAAAACAACGAGGTTGCGGTCGAGAAGGCAACGGAAAACGACAAGGCAACAGGGGACGCAAAGTGTGAGATCAAAGGAATCAAAAGGGCGGCTGAGGTGAGCTTTTTACACCTTCGATAACTAACCTTATATCTCATTTCGTGATATTATGTTTTTACTCGTTCGAGCCACCTTCCCATAGATATGTGTATATACGTGTATATATAGTTCCTTCCGTATATCGAAAATATCTACGGAGAGCCCGCGCGTGTGTGTGTGTTTCTGTAGTAAGAGGAACGGAGAGTGAGAGAGAGACCGAGATAACATTCCTAGACGCGAAGCGTCTCTCGCGTGCGTTCTTCCATTCGCTCCATTTTTTTGTATTTTTATTATTATTTCCTCGAGGTTTTTTCGTCTTGTGTACCTTCGCGCCCCGCAAACCGTTTGTCATAAGAAATCGCGAGAGTACGAGTGTAACCGCGTTTAGTAATGAAGTTACACGGACGATGACGATGAGAAGGAGAGACATGTGGGGAGAGTGTGCCGGCCGGCATTTTCTACGGACTCCATTTGTTTCCTTTCCATTTCTTTCGCGCCTGACCTGGCGCGTGTTAGCTTGCCTGGCTCGGCAAGCTGTTGCTGTATCTTATACTTAAAAAAAAACATTATTACTCCTGATTACCAACTGCGTCGTGAGAGTGAGAACTGACGCCATGAAACACGCGTCACTGCGTCGGTTGATCACCCCTGTCGTCACAATGTCGTCTATAATTACCGATCGAGAGAGAGAGAGAGAGAGAGCGAGAAAGACTCGTGTTACGTTAATACCAAAGACAAGTATGGCGCGCTCATTAATAATGCTTGAATTCCCTTACTAATTTAATCAAGCAACATTGCCATGTGCTCTCATCTCGATTTAAACTAGAAACAAAATATTCAAATAGTCTCTATGCTTGAATGATTTCACAAATTCATTTTTATTTTCTTCTTTTTTTTTGTACAGAGATTTTTTTTATATTTTCGTTGACGATGCAGGCTTGTTGTCCTTCGAGGTTATCAAATACGTACGTTTCGAGGCGCCATTTTTGTACATCGCTGTCATCATTTCATCGGGAAAAACCGCGGCAATGAACCCTCCCGCGCATTTTTTCGAGTTTCATAAAAGTCCATATCCTCTTTATCCATTATGGCGATCAACACGGACGTTTCGTTCGTATTCCTCCCTCCCTCGCTCATTCTTTATCTCTCTTAACTCCCTCTCAATCCGATTCCCATTCTCTTTCGTAATTGATCGATAATTCGGTGCGTATCATAACCCCGATCCCACCGCTTGTACCATCTCTCTCACTCGATATTCCGATTCTCTACTCTTATAACACGGAGCCCGTCCTCGAATCGTTTACCGGCCTGCGTGCATAAACATAACATTCAGTAGCATCAAAACGTACAGCAGCAACGCCACTATGCATTATGTCCGCGCGCGCTCTCGACGTGTGCAATGTATCTCTCTCTTGCTCACGGACCACCCCTCCGCGCGGCGTGTTTCGCGCCATCTCTCTCTCGCACGCGGTAATAGAAACCGTGCGCCTTCGCTACTGTCGCGCGCTCTTCTCTCTTACGAACTTTCGAGAAAACATCGCGTAACCGTAACTTTTCCATGCCCCGGAGAGTAGACGACGCCGATACGGACGCCAAGCGAGCGACCGCCAACCAACTAACGCGCTATATATTTTCATCGTTTTATACATATAACATATATATATATATTTATTTCATTACAAACCGAATGTCTCGTTCCGGACGATATCTCGGATGACTCCCGACAGTCGGGCAAGACCGTTGTGTTAGTTCATCATTATTGTTATTATTACTATTTTCAAAGAATGTCGCCAGCGGCGCTCGTGAAAAATTGGGCGGTAAAAAACGCTTGATATTGCGAGCTAACGAAAGTAGACGTCACGTGGATGTATAACCGGCGTGGTTCCATTCCATTCGCTACTATATTACCGGAGAGCATCGTAGGCGTCTTTCTAAATGAGGCTATCTATACCATCACGGTACTCTCTTTCCGTCCATCTCTCTCTTCTCTCTTTCTTTCTCTCTCTCTCTCTCCCTCCCGCGCGCGATGTGTGTTTTACTCGCTAGGCTTGAACTTCTTCAATCGTATTTCACGCGATCGATGCCGTGTGGAAGCCAACGGTGGGCCGACCGGCACACACTCGTTCCTCACGAATCAAGAGACTCGACCCAGACCACTGTCCTACAATTTATCGGTCTCAATCTTTGCACCGTTGTGTACATTCAACCTTTTTCGTCATATAGACTATCTATATCACCGTTCGCTGTTTTATCTTCCCGTGGCTCGATCCTGATATAGAATAATAATACTCGTGCCTCTCTGTGTGCTACGCTCCATTCCGATGGCTCGGGCATCGATGGCGGGAAAAAAATACAAGGAAGCGGGGCGTGTGGAAAACGAGCGGGGTATATATTCATTCTTGAAAAAAATGAATCGTTAAAAAGAAATACGAACGAAGACGAAAGCAATCTCTTTAAGATAGGTTAAAGACAGTGGGTTATCTCCGGGGACCTTGTGATTAGCAGCGCCCCCTGATAATCGCGTCTCTGTCACGGCAGTACATTCTTTACGTATAGAGAGAGAGATGAGCATATGCATAGATATTGTATGTTTCACATGAATATGTTATAGTAGTAACGAACTACGCCGCTGTCATCGGTGGTGCGCTGTGTCAATGTGTCTGGCAACGCCATCGGTCTCCAGAATTCTGTAGCTCGAATGTTCGCAAACAAAAAAATGATTAGACTCATTTTACATTTTACATTTTACAACAATATAAAATAAATATCGAAATATCGATTACTATGCGAATTTGTGACGCGGGGTTAGTACGAGGTATACGAATCTTCGAAGTAGAATCGTATGGCGGGAAGGTTTTTCGAAGCTTGTACAACAAATCCATTAACGGGACGGACGCGAGTGCGTCGGGCACGCGCGACGCCGCGCACCCTGCTTTTCTCCCCCATTCGGATAGTCGCACACAGTGAGTGCGAGAGAGAGGGAGATCGAGAGATAGAACGAACACGATACTACTACTATATACTACGTGCGTGCATGCACAACCGGGGGAGCACAGACGAACCAGGCCACCAACGCGTTCGAGCTTCTCTCGTTAGCCAATAGAAATCGTCGGATCGTCACTCGTTTCCCTTCGTCGAACACTTTCATTGGACAGTAACTACGCCCCTCCGTTGTCCTTCTGTCGGTGTTGCCGCTCGTCTCCCGCTCGCTCTTTTTCACCCCGCCGAAAACCCCAAGCTCAGCGACGCCGGCGTCCCATGGACATGCATGCTTCCGGGGATTTGACGATCTTTTTTTTTCCTTCTTTCCCTTTCTCTTCCTCCTTCCGTTGTCTTCTGGCTCTCTTTCTCTCTCTCTCATCTATTTTCGTTTCCGTTCTCGATTCGTTAACGCCACAATGATATTTCGAGCGTTCGACCAAAGTCGACGGAACATGTTTTTTTTGTTATCTTATATCCGAACTAGTTAGGTTATTCGTGGTGAATTATCGGCATTCTCGAAAGATTCGCTCGCCTCCCGCGTAACTATAAACTATGATGCACCTGGCAATTTTCCCCACGGGTATATCGTTTCATAGAACACACAAGATTTCCCGTTAGATGTTCTCAACCCCGGAACGAAAGGGGGAACTTTATCCCCACCGTCGATCGTCCGCTCTATTCTCCCCCTCCCTCCCTTCCTTTCAGGCGGGAAAAACCTTCGGGGGAGCTCTCTCCTTTTTCATCCACCGTCCGTGTTCTCTCCCTTTTTTTCCTCGCGATTCTTTTTCCTCCCCCTCCTCAGTCCCAACTTCTCCAACGATTTGGCCAAAGCATCGTATCGCGCAAGAGTACGAAAATATTTTTACAAACTTATCGAATGATATTCGACCTGAGGTACATTTGCTTTTTTCTTTTGTAACAGGAGAAAAATGACGACGTCAAGAAACAGAAGAAGGAAGAGAACGGCGATGGTGATGTAGAAGAGGATGTCGAGGAAGAGGAATTGGATGACGAGGAGGAGGAAGTGGATGGCGATGGAGAGGACGACGAGGAAGACCTGGAAGTCGAGGCCGAGGACGATCTCGACGATGTAGAAGGTCAGTAATAGTTCATGAATTTAATCAATAAACAGCTCGCCCTCCTAACCCGTATATATAGAGACCTCCCCCTCAGCCTCTCGGCCCACGCTTTATGATCGATTGAATAGGGTCAGCGGTCGAACACGATTCAATAATCTTGCAAAGCTCTTCCCCCTCACTCCACCTCTCCACAGGCAGCACGAACATTAATCGATTATTATTTGTGTTACAGACGAAGATGAGGTCGAGGACGACGGTGAGAGCTATGTGGAGGGTGAAGTTGATGAGGACGACGCATAATGAATAAAGGAATAAGAGTATAATAAACGTAAGCAAGAATGGAGGTGTAGGCAAGATGGCGCCATCATCGGCGCGTCGTCGTTCAATTCGACAAATACTTCTCAGCGGAAAAGACTCGGTTCTCACATTGAGTGGGTGGTTGGTAGCAAAACTAGACAAACAAACAAAGTTGGATGCCTGCCTATCAATGCACAGTTCACAATGTCGGATTCCTCCTGATCTACCACTAAACGAAAAGAAACATGTATTGCCTATACGTATATATATATATGTATATATTTTATTACTATATATATATATATACACATAAAACAGCAACTACAACAATAACAACGCACGAGTTGCAAAATCGCCAGAGTTGCGACGGACTGACACACGTGTTAAGCAGAGATGTATTTTACGGTCTCGGGCCATTGCAATTCTGGCCTAGCCATCACCAAATACCACTGTGTGTAGGGTCTTAGGTCGATAAAACAGAGAGAGAGAGAGAGAGAGAACTCTTACTCGATGAATTTCGCTCGATGGGAAATTTTGTCCTATGCCTACCCTCGCGGTGCGCGAGTTTTTTATATGCCCGGTATCGCCCGGGCATATATTTCTCTCTGTCCGCTAACCACAGTTAGATCAGCGGTCGGGAACGTTTGCCTGTGTGCTACTTGCATTGTAACCCCGAAATGGCGAGACGAGATCTATCGCCTGTTTCGAACCCGGCGAGAACTATCCAACCTCGTATTTGTCGCCATCGTCCGGCTGACTTTCTTCGCGGGACAGTTTTATAACGAGATAAAAAAAGAAAGAATGAGAACGAAAGGAAGAAAAAAAAACAAACTTATTTAAAAGAATAAAACAAAAAAGCTCTATTGTATTTAAATAGTGTAAAATGGACACATGTGGGTGATGATTTTTTTACATTTGAAATCAAATTGCGTTTGTAGATTGACGAATGCCTCTCACATATATAAGTGCGCGTGACTGAGTTTTATTTTAAATACCGACTATGTGTAATAGTAACGAAAGGAAAAAAGAAAACGAGGAACAAAAAAATGAATAACAATGGAAAAGAAGAAGAGGATATTGTCGTAGCAGCAACGAGGGTCGAGTGAGTTTGACTGGTTTACCAACCGAGAAAAATCAAGTGGGTTGCATAAGAGCGGCTTAACGAAGCTAACGAATAATCAATTTAATCAACCGTCTAAAATGGAGCTAATTATGGTGGATGAAAAGAATTAATAAATAAACGAAAGAAAGAACGAAAAGAAACGCATTCGTCGAAGTTCGATGTACAGTGAAGAAAGAGAGGAAGAGCGAGAGAGAGAGAGAGAGAGAGAGTGAGAATGATAGAGGATAAAACAGAGTTCTGCGACAGATTTACTTTACCTCGTGCCCGGCACATTTTACCGACACACACACCGTTAATGAATTTAAAATATACAATGTTCGCACGAGCAGTGTGGATGGAAATAACGTGTGACTGAAGTTGCATAATAATTATACATAGTATGTATAAAGTTTATGGACTAAGGAACATTTTATTATTAACGATAATATTATGTAAACGTATACCGTAAAAACAACAACAAAAAAACAAACGGAGATGTTCTTTTCACTCTGGACTTGGGAAGTTGAGATCTCCGGTACAAGTTTCTTACCGAGGCTTTTGCCTTCTCCATTGAAGAAAGCTAAAGAGAAAATCTATTCCTCGATTTTAACGAAAAAAAAAAACAAAAGAAACAAAAACACTCCCGTCGTCTTCACACACACAACAACAAAAACACACATGTACACGTTCCACTTGGGAAACCTTTACTCTCCCTAACCTCTACTCTCGATTGTACATTTCACAATAAATTTACAATGTATGATAGTGGGCAGTGTTGGAATAATGAAATTGTAAAGAAAAAAGGAAGAAAACAAAAGTAAAAGTGAAAAACAAAATGTACGCCAGAACATCGCCAGGCCTCTTAGAAGTTTTCTCCCCATGTGGTTGCGCACGTTTTTTACTCGAGAGTCTTATTTTCCAGCTCGATCGAGCCCTCGTTACTGCAAACAAAATCATAGAATTCTTACGAAATGGTCGAGTGAAAAACATATGACGCCAAACGAAATTCGCTATCAGCGACACTTCAATCGCTTCTCCCCACCACTTTCCATCATCGTTTCAGTGTGTATATATATATATATATATATGCATACACATATATCACGTACCAGTGGGATTCATTAATTTATTTAAGAAATATTGATACGACGACTGCAACTAATTGGCGTAAAAACAAATACAAACAAATCGTTTTCGCGATTAATCATACAATTACCGAAGAATAAACTTTGCAATTATACAATCGAGAAGAAGAAAAAAACAGATACACACGTGTTACCTTTTACCGTTGTGTCGGACGGGACGCTTGGCACGAAGGACAGATAGATACGTTGCGGTTACGATACCCTTGTACCATAGCTGCATAATTTGAATAAAGATAACAAGAGCCAATTCGAATATTGCGAGACGATAAAAAACAAACCCACGTTTAAATGTACAAATATTTTCGATGATGCTCGTTGAATGACGGAGCGCAGTTGGATGTGGAATTTTTTTTTTAGATATAAAACGGTTCATTCGTCCCCACTCCCTCTCAGTACCTCATGGGTTTTGATGAATAAAACGAAATTATTGATAAAGTCTAGTGGTTTTCCTGTTGGTCGCTGCTAGTGGTGAATTATGTCTCCAAACCGCTGGGTTTTGGTATCTCAACCTTTTTTTAAGGCATGAAATATCTCCGGCGAATCCTCTCGACCGAGAGCGAACAGCACGAAAAACAAGAAATAAAGTAAACAATTATTTTATAAAAAAAAATCAGCAGACGTTTTTTCACGTGCCTGCTTCTAGATAGTACCTTTGTCGGGAAGCCAAGTTGGTTTCAACGAACTCCGTCTAAAGTACCAGGTGTGTCTGCGTAACACACTGCTGTACTTTAGTGCTCATAGAAAGATGAAAAACTAGTATGGTTATACGTAAGATATAAGTTATAGGTTCTCTTTAATTTTAAGCGAGAGACTAAACACGATCCTAGAGAAACAAATCCTCGCCCGATGTTCGTCGGGGACTTTGGTGCTCTGGAATTCACGATTATGATTGCAGAACGGCGAAGTCGCTCCCTTGTCGAGTTTCGAATGGCGAGGTCAAATATTAAAACAAAGAAAAACAAAATACAGAAAAGAAACAAAGGAGATTATAACTCATGTAGCAACGGCATTTTATGAGTGATCGTAATTGAAATCCTAGACTCTAAGCATTTCATTTGTGTGTTCATATACATATACGAGTCTTGTTCGGAGACTTTTTGTACAGGATATATAATACCGTCATCAATTTCTCTTGGCAAAGAAAAGAAAACGAATGGTTATTTATAACACTGACCACATTTCTGCCCATTTCAACAGATTTGAAATTTTAATTGTATTTTTGAGTAAATACAGTTTGAAAAACAACAATAAATGCGTTTTCATCTACCTGCCCCAAAAATAAATTTGACCGAGTTGGTATTTTAGGCCTAAGAATAATTTGGATGATGGAACAATGTGTGTGATGTATGTATTGGTTATAGCCATTGCTCGAGAGCGAGACGGATGGATAAATGGCATAGAAAAGAATTCTACGGTTGACTGAAGAAAAATTGAGCTGTACGTGTAAATGTGAATTTTATTAGGGGGTATCAAACGATGTGGCGTCTACGTTTACATATAATAATAGATTGTTTCATACATATACATATTTTTTGTTTGCAAATTGTCAAGATCATATGTATAAATAATGTTACATACGATTGTACCTAGCAGAGACGTATATCTACAATTGCAAACATTCGGCTTATGTACTTATGTTTAACCATACAGTTAAGACTGTAATGGACGTGAGAGGTCGTTCATGTGCTTATAGAATGATAAGCGAGCGCTATTACTGCTCGTTGGATTATTAATAATCAACAAGGTCACGGTATCCCTCTTTCCGGACCGTTAAAACATAAATATCACAAAAATGGTACTTAACAACGAGTATTGACAGTTCTGTCTAATCGACGGTTCTTCAATCCGGACGGATTCTGCGATCCTACTGTAAAGAAACAAAAGAATTGTTTACTTCCAAGGGGACGTTGCCAGGCACGCATGCGATTTCGGGACGCCCTTTCAGGGTAGCTTAGGGTTCGGTCCCAAGTGTCCGCCCCTGATGTGTCACCGTTCACCCTGGTGGGCCCCCGTTTTTACGGAATTGACCAAATAAAATTTGTCAGACGTTTTTTGAACCCCGAAAATAACAAGAATTTTTGAAGCAGTGCGATAGTCTGGCGGCGCTATTTTTTTCGTTTTTTTTTCTATCGAAATGTTTCTCAAAGGTTATTTTTCTTTAGTTACTTTAATTTAAATTCAACTTTTTTATATTGCGTTTAGAACTCTTGCCCATGTGATTGTAATCACCGGTTCAAAAATTTTGTATATCCAATTTTTGAAGTTTTACTTCTTTAGGCGCATCACAGGCAGTTTGGATGTGAGCGTATTTTCTTGATGTCACGAACTGCGCGCGCAGCACCGACACACACCATGAAGTTAGTTGCGAGTGAGAATTTCTTTTCTTTTTAGTCTGAAGTTATGCGAGTGGTTCGGAAATGGCATATACTATGCCAGCTCTATTGTATAGTAACATACTGAAATAGTGCGTAAGATTTCCACAGACCCAAGTGGTTTTTTAAACTGTGAATATTATTATTGTTCATATTCATAAAACTTTATTTATATTGTAGTATAGATATTTATTTTTTGTGGAAATTGTGTTTCAAGATTTGAGGTTATATTAATGTAAGTAATATTTTTATTGGATCGTCTGATTTAATATTATTTTTGCAAAATTGATATCTACACATCTATATATTTATATTATTTTTAACTGCCTTCATTTGAAAGATTCTAATATGAGATTTTTATTTAATTTAATTTAAATGTTATTTATTTAAACTTGAATTCATGGTATTTAATTAATGTCGTTTATCGATCATTTGGCTCAGTTCAAATTTCTTTGAATGCGTAAAATAATAATATCATAATATTTAAATATAACGGGAAATCATTTAACGCTTGCTTAATCGCGATGCTAATCGTTTTGCAATTTGACGACGTCGAAGTTCTTAAAATCACATATTAGAATCTTTCAAATGAAGGCAGTTCAAAATAATATAAATATAAATATATGCAAATATCAATTTTGCAAAAATAATATTAAATCGGACGATTCAATAAAAATAAGAGTGACATTAATATAACCTTAAATCTTAAAAGACAATTTCCATAAAAAGAAAATATCTACACTGCAAATAAAAAATTAATTTTGTATTCACGCCAAAGAAGTATAATTTCTTACGCGCGTACATAAATACACACAAGTTTTTTTCCAATCGAAATGTTTGTAAACCTTATTTTTATTTATTTACTTTAATTTAAATCCAACTTTTATATATTGCGTTTAGAATTCTTGCCCACGTGATTCTAATCACGGTTCACAAATTTTGTATATCTAATTTATTTCTTATATTCTTTATCTAGTTTAAAATTATTGCTCGTTGTTTGTTGTTGTTCTTATACATTTTCTTTGTTTAAATTAATTTTCTTCCATAGTTTCATATTTTTATCTGTATTAATACAATTATTATTTTATTTACGCTTTGCATTTGAATTCTGGTTTTCTACTAGTCCTTTTTTCGTTTACACCGTGTTTAAACTCTGTGTCGATAAAACGTAGCTCAACCGACAATTTTTACTTTAATTTGCATTTTATCTCATTGCAATTACCATTAACGTTAATGTAAATTTAATTTCCCTTTCCCATAAACATTTCCTTGAAATCTCCATCCACGTCGTTATAATAGTAATGAAAGTTGTTGAAATACTTTGGATCCTTTTCGTAAAACGTAAGCGACCCCATAAAGCAAGTATAACGAATTCCGGATTGGCGGCGCCGTTTCGCCGAAGCGGCTGTTCCTCCACATTTTTTTTCTCTCGAACAGAAAGAGATGAAGATATTTGCAAGGGGGATTATTTTGGAGTAGTGGGGAGACAAACGGTTGGACGAGTTGCCATCACCGATCACAAATCAGTTCGTTCCGTCTTTCGTTCAGCGAGCTTCTTTCAGGAATTTCTCTTTTAACAAAAATGTGTGACAACAACCCACCAACCAGTGGAAGTGTTGTGAAGATAGAGCCATTCAATGATGAAATGAGGGGTACTTTTACAAATGCCCTACGCCATGCCTCCTCAGTTTATGAAAGCAAACGTCTTATTTCCGAGAATCCTCCTGCGTCAATAAGCGACGATGCCATAGCGTTGGGCGAGTGTATCGCGAACGAAGGGGTTCGACTTCTACAAGAGCACGTTATTGTTCAAGATGAACATCTTATTTTGTATGACGAGCCTGATGCAGATGACTCATACGAAGAGGTACATATAATCATAATAAAATTCATGTAATTTTGTAACAGTTTTTTCCGACAGTAGGCGATATTTATATTTACATAAAAACTCTGTTTTTATTACAGTGTAGTTTCGACGAGGAAGAAATGGATCCTTCTTTCAATCCTGAGGATTATAAAGCGCCTGCAGCGGATTATATTTCGCTCACCTACAAGGAAAAAGCCGTTGCTTTCGCCGAAGCTCATCCTAATTATTCATTGAAAAGCCTCCAAGGAAGTGGTTTTTCACGGCTACTCCGAAAGGATTATTTGAAGAAATGGAAAGACGAAGTCAAACAAGGAGGAACGAGGTTCGATAAATTATCTTTGATCGACTCCGAAGCGTTCGAAAAATTCAAAGAATCTCGGTCGAACCGTGAGCAAGTGACAACGCGGACACTCCGGCAATGGGCGATGGGCATCGCTTTTCCGTTATTATCGGAACAGTTTTCTTTTACTGCGAGTAATACGTGGGTTAAGAATTTTAAGAAGAAACATCGAATTCGCCAGAGGAAAGTCACACAATTTGTGAGTGAAAACGACACTGCAACGCTTGAAGACACCGTTGAAGCAGCGGAGCGATTCCGGGACCAAGTGTCTTCGATAATGGGAAATTATAACCCGAAATTCATTATAAATACGGACCAAACGGGATGTACATTTGTGTCAATGTACAATCGCTCATTGGGTTTCACAAGATCGAAAAATTTGGCAAAAACAACTAATTCCTATACAGCTCAGTACGCCTTAACGTTTTCCGGGGAATTGCTGCCGCTGGTATTTTTGTGTATGCCAGAAGAGGGGAATTCATTTGGACCGAAAGTTGCCGAAGAAGTTGAACGACTGGAGTTAGAGTATGGCAACATCGTCGTAACGTGCTCAAAATCGGGGAAACTAACAGAAGAACTGTATCGACAATATTTAGAAAAAGTTATGAAACCATTCGTCGGTGAAAACGATTTTTTGTTGCTGGTTAACTCGGGGACTGGTCAGGTCGACAACACAGTGTACGATGAAGTATTTGTCAATAACGTTGGCAAATCAACTTGTACAATTAAAGTGATTCCGGCAATGTGCACTCCATTGTGCCAACCATGCGACGTATACTTTTATCAACAAGTAAAAAATATTATTAAAAAACTACAGAGCGCACCGGATTTATTAAAAGCGAAGCGTGAACTTTCGAAACGCGAGGATGCGATGAAAATCCACTCAATTGTTCACTGGATTTTAAGTGCACCGGCATTTAAAAATATGATATTGTATGCCTGGTATGGATCGAAGCTATGTGCGGAGAAACCGCTTTTCAGAAATGTGAATAATTTATGTTTTCCTGTAAGTTTGTTAAAAAAAAAATGTACATGCGGTACGGTGGCGTTTTTATTCTGTCCGTGGTGCGAACAAAATGTATGTTTTGCATGTATGTACGATGATTACCATCCAAAAAAATGTACAGCTACAAAATAATTTTTTTTTGCGACGTTCTCCCATCCATTGTACAATTGACACGTCGTTTTGTTTTTCGCGACGCTATGTAAATAAAAATTTTGTAAAATTTAAATCTCGTAATGAAAGATAAATGACATACACTTTCCCACTTAATGTGAATATAGTGTTTTGTATTTTCATTTAACCGACAGAGCGATAATTCTTTCATTTCCCCATATTCACAATAATAGAAGTTAATAGAAACAATAAATAAAGAGCAATAATTACAAACTAGAAATTGGATAGACAATATTTATGAAACGATGATTACAATCACGCGGGCAAGAATTCTAAACGCGATATTAAAAAGTAGGATTTATATTAAAGTAAATAAAAAGAAAATAACATTACGATGGGAGAAAACGCCGCTAGAATATTGCGCTGCTTCGAAAATTGTTATTTTCGACGTTCAAAAATCATTAGACAAATTTTGTTTGGTCGATTTCGGAAAAAACGAGGGTCCACCAGGGTGAACGGTGGTCGTGGGTGACACTTGGGACCGAACTCTACACTACCCTGTAGTGTAGGGTTCCTACTTCGAAGACAACCTTGTTCTAGCTGTTTACTAATTCTTTAATAATTTGCTCATACCTTAGCCATTTGGAGTCATCAAGATCTTCAATTATCATTCGGTGATTTGTATATGCTATTCAGAGTGCAAAGCTCCTGGATCGTGCTGTTGGTCAGCCTCGTGAAGCTGTCGGTCATGCTACTGCCTTCTCCCATATTAGCTGCATTTCCTGCGCTTCCCTTAGCTGGTTCTCCCTGAGCCAAACGTAAAAAAAAAAAAATTATCAAACGAACGATGTCGAGACATTCGTCGTTTTTGTTTTAAATATACCTTGACTGGATCAGAGATTAAGAGACCACTGGAGAGATTCTCCGACAGGGCAGTACCAAAAACTGCTAGTTCAGCCGAGTCAAGTTGATTGAGGCTTATGTCGAAGCTATATTGTTGATTGTCTAAATCCAGCATGCTGCTAACACCTTATTAACAAATACAATTGTTGTTATATGCGTTATTAAAACTTTTTCGAATCATAAAATCACATATAATTTATAAATCAGGAATTATCTGTATCAAACATTTCTGTTATCAAATTGGGACGAGCTACAATATTTCGTGATATTGTCGGTTTAATATAGACATTAAATTTTTAGTCGTATCGCTCATTACATTGCATCAACAATTCTTTTCAAAATTATTATCAAGCCGGTATACAATACCGAATTCTTACCTGGATTCGAAAGTGGCTGTAAAGCAATATCTGGCTGATCGTTGGTAACTCTGTTGAGAATTATAGGAGCCTCGGGCTGTGAATGACCATAAGCCATTTGATGCGAAATACCCGAACTTCCAGGAGGTTGTAAAATGGGTTGCGGATTTGGCGATTCCAAATAAGGATTTGTTAAATTCGCCTGGGGTTGCATCGAGGGTATGTTATAAGACACGCAGTCCATCGGAGAAGGTGTCCGTCTGGGAGAGAGACGCGGCCTGTCGAATATAAAGAATTTATGAAAATGTATGACTCGTAAAACTTGAAATTTCACCATACATTTGATATTTCGTTTACCTGAAACTCTGTGCGGTCATAGCTGGCAAAGGCGAGGTACTCTCAACAGGATAAAGCGGTGACGACCCTCCGCCTATACCAGTCCCATAGGGGAGAATAGTGTCCATTGGCTCCGGCTTGATAAGATTGAAGTTGTACTGTATTTGCTGTTCGAACATGCCGACATCTGGATTAAAATAATTCATCATTACAATATGCGAATAAGCACACCAGTTAAAAAAAAACGAAAACAAAGACAAATCCATACATGCGATAGCACCACGGCCTAACTCTGTTAATAGCAAAAATTATGACAATACTAAACAGTAAAAAAACACTCGGTAAAAAATTAACAAATTTTTAGAATAAAATAATTATAAACAGAATTCTACGAATTAACACAATATCATCGATCAGTCGATTGATCACTTGGAAAAAAAAAGTTAAAAATGGTTAATTTTCATCGAACTAAGATTATTTTTTTACTGCGCAGTATTAAAGCGAATGAAATTATTAAAAGAAAGCAACATGTGAGCGTATAGCGGGATTACGTGCTTCGTCAAAAATACTTTTGCGTCTCCACCTGTACTTTCGTTGCAAATATGTAAAACGATATAAACTCAAAACGTTATCTTCACTCGTGAACAAAAAAAAAATATCAAAGGTAAAAACCTACTTGGTCGTACCTCGAACGTGAAAGTATCGTGCGCTCTCGGTTTTACATCATTTTGGTAGAGCGAGAAAGAGAGGACAACGACGCTCCTGGTCGACACAAGCGAGAGGTAACATGAATGTTCATAGATTTTTATATACATATATATATGTATATATAGATATATTTCTTTCTGTTAATTAATCGGCATTAAATTCGATACAATTTGATGTAAATATAAAATTCTCTATTGAACACGTATCCCCTCGGTTCAAAATTGCACGTTACAATTATTGCACATTTGCCACCACTTAATATTGTTGTTATATAGCGGACATAACGCTACATCTGCAGTGCATAGGATTCTTCGTGTACGACGTCGTTGTTTGCGAGAGCAGAGCCACGAGGGTCTGGCAACAATTGAGCTTTTAACATACGTTTCTCGAACAAAAAAACTTGCGAGTTTTTCAAAAATTTCCCACAAAATCTCCTGCTCTGCTCTCTTAGCTCGTATATAACAAATCTTTCAAATGTTTTTTTTCTTCGTGTATAAAATGCATTCTTAAAAAAGTATAAAATACAAGATCATAGCCACTCTGTGAAAATATATATATGTATATATATATATATATATATATATATCTATATATCATAAACTTTAATACAAATCTTCGTTTGTCTCTTCCTTCTCACCGGGCTTGTATAATATTTGTAAATCGACAATGAAAACGTGTTTTTTTCCTTCTCACAGAATTCTTTTTCCCTCAATTATTCCCACCGTTACTACTTGGGAACGGACAATGCGCAGAATTACTCTGTGCTATAAATTCTATATGTATGTACAAATATTATGATCAAGCGATTCGAGATTTACAAAGTTTCTATGTTAAAGAGTATGAAAGCACTTTTGTTTGTTTTGCGATGTTTTTGTTAGTACACGATACGATTGGAGAGAAGCGGACGAATATCCATCGAAATAAATTGCTTTTACATAGAGAACCAAGCGGGTGATCCAAAAAACCTTTCGGGAAAAGCATTTTTGAAGACAATTTCGTTCGATGGCTAAATTTCGCTCGAACCTCGGACAAAAGTTATTATTATATAAATATATATATGTAACATGTCCTAAAAATTAATATGCGATTGAATCCCGATGATGATCCCCATATAGCCCAGTACCCAGGCAAGCTGCACATTTGTATGGTTTTTTCTATTTTTTTCTCGTTTTCTATTTTTCTTCATAATTTTATGAGCGAGTACTCACGTTTCTGCGCCTCGGCTTGCACGTGTCTTAAGACAAGAGAGTTGGGGCTGTTATTAAACTTTTGCCTCTTTCGCCTTAACGTATCAGGATCATCTACGAATGTTCATACATTAAATTGGACGCCTTTATCGCTCGTATTCGCAAGACCCAAGTGACCTCGGAGTTTAAAAAAAAAAAGTCTCACCAGATCGATTTTTCATTAGAATTATCAAATAGACTTTAGTTATTGTACGTTCAAAGGCAAATCGTTAAGGCATTATTTATCATAAATAGTATATAATTCTCGAAATAGCATTCGAGAGCCTCCTGAGAACACACGAGTGCCCTCGACCTTATTCGACGTAGGTCTGTCGAAAAGAAAAAAAAATATCTCGCAATCATCCGCGTATAACACAACAGCGTTTTGATAACAATTACAAATTACTTTTGCTCCGAATAAATAGGATCCTTCAAAACAAAGGACGTATGAGCAAAACTTAACAATGTGTTAGATATCATCGTGTAGAGTCGTCGAGACTCTGACTAGAACAAATCGGAACGCTACTGCGCGAATCTTGACTAGATCGTATTTGGAGTGATTCGATAGTATGAGAAAGCGTTTTTTTTTCCAGAAAGACAAACTAAGCGCAGCGGGAGCGAGGAAGCGACCAATTCGTAATCGACGAATTGGCTGCGCTTTTTCCAACCGCGATGCTACGTTGGAAAAAAAACGAAAAAATGCTCGACAGTTATAGAAATAAAATCACAATGGTAGAAAAAAAAACGTCACCCTTTTTTTAGGAAAAAAATCAAAATGCGTACGAACGCATGTAAAATTACGATTCTTTCGTTTCCGTTAAAATTTTGCCACCCTCGACCGGGCTGTAATAAAACGACATTTCGTCGAATTCGGAAGTCGTGGCGTGAGGCGCCATCGCAGTGTAAAGAGCGTAATGCTCAGCTTCGGTAAGTTCCATTCCGTAAAGGGGATTCTCGTCGCCGTTAAGCTCGAAAGATTTAACGCTCGTTACACTTGCCAAACTTGGTCGAGGCAACGGTGGCGATTGCGAATTTTCGTTAACGCTGTTCTTCGACAAGGAAGTTATACTGTCGCGAACATTCAACGATCTATCGCTGCTCCGTATGTTCGTCCCGGAAGGATCTTTCTCCTTCTTACTTTTCTTAGCGAACAATTTCGAGAACAATCCTTGCTTGGACGGTTTGAGCAAAGTGTTGGGAAGTGAGGGCAAATTTTTGTGCGGAGCTTCAGGATTATTTTCGTTAATCGTCTGACACGATGAGATTCTCGATAGAACTGGCATCGAAGGCATTTTACGAATGCGTTTAGGTGGCAAAGGTGGCAGCCTTTCTTCCGGTCCTCTCGTTGGATCCCTCTTAGCAACGAGAGGCGGTGGAATTGCCGAGATACCCCGCAAATCCATTCCGGGAACGACAACGTCCTCGTACTTCCGGTCGTTTTGCGGATCGAAAAGTTCTATCGGATTTTTCATCGCCATTTGCAAACTCGTGTACGTCTGATTGTCGCAAACGTCCACCTCCATGGGTCGTTCTTCGCCCTGTTCGAGGCTCGCACGCACAATTTTCGTGTGAGTGTCCGCGTAAATCTGATCGAGCTCCGCGACTTGAGTCAACAATTCTTTGAGGGACTTGCTACTGCTGTCGTCGTCATTTTTCGCGTCGCCATCCGCCGCCAGACACTCCTGTCCTTTTTGCACCCACTTCCCGACTTCCGAATAATCGAACCAATCCGATCGAGTTTTGCACGGTATTTTGCCGAGTGCGATCGGATTGGTCGAGTTTGCTCCCGGTATATTCTCGTCGTTCGAACCGCGACTTATCAATTGCTCGTTATCGAGAAACATCTCGTTCGTGTCCTCGCTCGAGACGAACAATTTTCCATTGTCTTCGTCGTAGGCCTTTTTATCGAGCGTCGACGAAACGATCTCGTTGTTCTGAAAATCTATCGCGACTGGCTTCAAGGACTGATTGACGATCTCGGTATTGTTGAATTTCGGGGAAACGAGCAAGCTCGCGTCTACGTTGGTACGCTGATTGTAGAGATCGTTGAGTGCCCGCAATGCGGTTATTTTACTCGCGGGACGCGGTGTTTCGATATCGTTGTTGTTATATTCGTCGATGTTGCGCGGATACTTTGGCGATTCGTACGGAAACATCGCGGCCTCGGTCGCGAGTATCTTATTGAATGTACTGTAGTCGGCCTTCTTTCTTGCAAACGCTTTGCGCAACGACCAGAAGGCGGGCCTACCTGAGCCTAGTGGTAACATCTGAAAGGGCAGAGATTCGCTGAAAGCTCCATCCGACGGCCTCTTCAGTTGTATGAACACCTGAACCGGTTGGTCGACCTGTTGAATACGATAGCTCGGCGTCCTGAATGCGATCGCAACCTGTTTGTTTCCCAAACAATTATTTTCGTTAACGTTCGCTTATCGTGAAATACGCGACGATCGAATACTCAATTATTTCATACGTGCCTGTTTGTGAACCTGGGACGGCTGAAAATCGCCGTAACCTTCCCAAACTATTTGTCCATCGCACTCCTCGTAAAATTTCACCTGAATATCCTCCTTCGCGACTTTCTCACAGAGAAGAACCATTTCCAAACCACCCGCTACCGATGCGCTGCAATGACTCAACTTGCAGATTACCAGATCCGACATAGCTTCTGTGGAATTCGTATCGGAGAGTTCAGTAAATGGAATAAACAAACAAAATTGAGAGAAATGTTTCGAAACGAATAGGACAATTCTACGAACTTTTATCGTATATCGGATCCGATATTACCGAAGGCAGAGGTACATTGAACTTTCCCTTTTCCGTTCCTTCGAGGAATACTTGAAAGCATAATCTAACGGCATTGAGGTCGATACTTGTCGGTTGTCTCTTGTGTTCGAAACCAGCTATAATCCATAATTGTGTTATCATCGATATCAGATTTACCGCATGACATATATCTATTATAAATACCTATGCATGCATGGTACATTAATTTTGTCGAAAATCAAATAATTATCGTAATATGTTTGTTTCTTTCTTTTTTCAATGTAAACCTTAGCTGCATAATTTTTACGTACTTCGAAAAGGATCGACTCGCATCTCTTCTCTGACTCTGAGTGCTTCTTCAATGTCCTTCTTTTTGACGCACTGAATGCCCAAATTCGCGAACGTTACTGTCATGTTTTCCGTTGCAATTTCTACCGTACAAACACCTTTTTTGCAGCCTTCCTTCCCAACGAGATTGTGCGGATGAGGTCTGTGTGGTTGATCTTTCGTAACGCAAGAAACTACGACCACCGCCCGTCCTTTATACCCTACGATCTATTTGAGAAAAATAGGAAAAAAAAGAGTTATTTGGCCGATTCGACGTTAAAATGACGAAAGAGTTGAGGAACTGTGAGAATACTTACTCTAATGCTAGGAAATGTTTTGTTCTCCGGTGTGCTGTTAACCCCGGGTATACTTCCAGCCGAGCGACCCTCGCACTCATACCTAAAGCGCAGCGCCTTGCTCGCTGGTTGTTCAAGAATTTCTACAAAAGGCGACATCGAGCCGGTGCTCATTGGCACTGGCCTGATTGTCTCCACGCCTCCTCCCGATAGCATATTTACATTCGCAGTGCTCCGATCGCCATCTACAAACCCAGGATCCGTTGTTTGGATAACTTCGACTGCGTCAAAAAAAAAAAACATTCATTGAATAACAAAATTCATCATCGGACATTTATGGACCAAGACAGATTGATTTATTCTCGTTAAGTACACCATGGTCCACTTACTGACATCACTTATGTTTATATTGTTGTCGTTCATACCGCAGAAAGGTTCCATCCCTTTCACTGAAATCTGCGGGTTCTTTCAATCATCTGCGAATCGAGAAATACAATTTAATTAATACAAATTTTTGAAGGCGCTTGAACGTGTTCGTTGTCTTTAGCGCTGCTCGTACTTCTCTCATTTGGAGTGAATGAAGTTTGGGAATATTAAAACAAAAAACAAAAAAAGTAAGTAATAGAGAAGCGGTTCTAGAGTAAAGGTCTCGAATATCATACGGAGGAGGGCAAAGCGTAGTTAAGAGAGCATGTTGGCAGCACCAAGGCACCAAAGGCTGCTGATCCAATCATTATTTTGGGAGAGCTTGAGCCTGTCCGGTCGGCATGGCTATAATTAAACTATCTTAGGACAATGTGAGGGGTACAAAACTCGCCTGTTCGAAACTCATGGTGAGCACACTCTTCTCGTCGTCGGCGAATCTGCGTTGTATGTTATATATATATATATATATATAGCGTATATACGTGTATATATATCCGCAGAAACAAGGAGTACAAAATCCTCGACACGATTCGCGCGCTTCGAAAGAAGCTTAATTCTTTTTTGTCTTGCTTCTCGCAAACAATTCTTTGAGCAAACGTATCTCACACGCACGATATATAATAAAGTTTTGAGCGATTACGAAAATAACACTGGATACGCGGGTTAATATTGATAATGTTGCCAACTGTCTCTTAGCGAGATAAAAAGAATGAGCAAAAAACTCGTAGTCAACAAATTGGTTATAAAAAATCAAAGAACGTCGGTTACTTCCGTTGTAACGTGATCGCGAGAGATTCACCGATAGTAGACAAACAGCAGTGAGCGTTTATTTACTACTTTTGTTTATTCTTCTAGTCACTCGCGCGGTTTCGTAAATGGAAAACGGCTTTTTTTTTATTTATCATTCGTGTTAACGCGTAGATGTGGACGTTCGCGAGAATGAACAGCATCTCATGCCAGCGGAGCAGTAGATCGAGGCTGTCTTGTACACAGTCTCAAGAGGAGTAGCAGCAGCCAGTAACACAGACAAATGCGTTTGGCTCTGATCCCGCGCGTGTACTATACGGTTTGTCCCATTTAGGCATTTCATCCAGTACCGAGAGTGAAATAAGTCGGAAGAGCAACCTATTCGCGCGAGAGACGGAGTGTACACATGCGTGCACATACGCGAGAGAGAGAGCACTGCAATAGCAGCAGTAAAATATTCTCACGATGCCAAGTTCTCTTCTACCTACTCCTCGCGGATGTTCCGCGGGGAGTCGAGAGCACGGAAACACTAGGCACGGACAAACTATCGGATGTGCGCATGCGCGCCACCGAGATCTTTTATCTCGCTCCGTGTCACTTTCGCCTCTTATTTCTTCCCAGCTTTTTCTCTTTCTCACTCTTTCGCTCTCACGCGTGTTGTACAGCTGCGCTGCTATGTGTCGTCGATTTATTTTCGGTGGAGATGCGAGTGGCCACTATACACGAGGGATTCTCGTGTAATAATACCGTACACACGAGGAACTACCGTATATTATAATACACACACGTATCTTTTGGATCGAAAAATGGTAGAGTTATATTTAAGGTCTCGGCGAGAAAGAGAGGGAGGGAGAGTGAGAGAGCGAGAGAGAGATGGATAAATAATATTCGATGTAAGCGGCGCTTTCTATCGGACACTGGGCGCGCTTTCTACGAAACCAAAGTGGTCGCACTGGACACTATGATAATATAGCTCGTAAAGAGCCGACGTAAAGAATGAATATAATATTCGACGATGCTGCTATGAGAATGCACTGCAGATCGGAAAGAGGGGGCACTTCGAACTTCCTCTATCGTGCTAGAACTATCGTATCGTACTTCATCGTTCGATACCTGTGTTTGCACACAAACATGAACATGTCCTTGTATTAGTAACTTGCTTAACGATCTGACACGTGACCTTGCCAACTTCGTAATATAGTTCGAGAGCGTTTCCGCGATATCCGGGTTTTTTGGCAGATCCTATCAGGGATTCTTGTCATGATTTTAGATCATGTTATCATTTATCGTCTTGTTCGGAATGTGATTTCGGATTACCTTAGAAGCGAGATAAAACTAAATCATTTTAATTATACGTTTTCAGAATAAACTGTGAGGCGTGGCTGACAAAATTGAATGTAAAAAGTAAATAATGAAAAAATATCCGGAAGAGAAAAATTAACTTGTACCTTAAAATATTGCATATAGCGAAATCCCTTGGCATTAGCATTTTCTCCAAAGTTCTATATTTGTACTAGTAAATTGTAATCAAATTGATAAGAACATTCTATGTCGACGGCTTTGGTATGAACTAGTGGCAGGAGTCACGTGATCCCGACCGAATAAAACATATTTGAAATTGATTATTTAGGTCCTATCTTTCGTTTGTCTTCGAACCAACAGCCTCTCGTCCCCATGGCAAATCTATAAAAAAAAATAAAAAAAAAACGAAAAAAGAACAATCGCGAGATACATCAGACGATATTCTCTCGCTTCTCGATACAAATATTGCTCGATTGGTAAAAAGAGTTGCGCATTAATTAAAAAGAACATGCCTCAAAAAGAACAGCAGATTATTGGAAAAAAGGGCAACATTTACCAGCAGGGACCGGTCACCAGGCTAAAGTGCGGTGGGAAGGCCGTTTCCCGCATTACCGGAGGTCACTGCAACGGAAGCAAGAGTCTCGTGCAATGCGCTGGACGGAAGTTGCAAACACCGGTCAGATGTCAGACGGGCGCTTATCATCGTAAATGTTTTCTGCCCGTTGGACGAAATTGCGGAACAACAGTGACAAATTCACGCGTTCCTATTGTCAATTCTGCCAAGACTTCCGGTACGTCGACATGTCCATCTACAGTTCGGGTTCCTGCTGTAACACCACGATGCAGGAAGAGCTTCTCCATGATTGATTTGTCACCGGCTGGAATCAATCACGAAATCGGTGACCTCAGGTAAAATTGAAGCATACATAACCTCCAAAGTGCACGGGGAAGGAACATTGGATGCGAAGGAGAAACGGCGAAGCAGTTTTTACAGGCGTCGATGATATTCGCGGATTTACTCTTCCCGTTGGTCTCTTGACTTATGCTGTGGCGAGAACTCTGCGACCAAGTGTAAACTATAAATAGTCTATACGAATGTGGAAATTGAGACAAAGTGATCTCGAGTTTCGGGCAGAAAACCTTTGTTTACACTCACCGAGCGCCATCTACGGACTATATTTTGCATCTTCGAAATCTATTTCGTGTTTAGCCTTCAATGTTTTCTTACGAAAGCGTTTTCATTACCATTTTAATAACTAATGAGTTGAATTGGAAGTTTTTATCACCTGGATTATTTTTCTGTCTTTCTTAGAAGGACGGAAAGCGGCTCGAGTTCTTTACGACTTGGCGAAGCTGTGGACAGAACAATGGATCATCATTCGAATGGTTCTGTTCTGTCTGCCAACAGCCAGGTCAGTGGCTTGTGGATAGATGGTTCCAACTCGGCCGGTGAACTCGGTCATCAACGCACTGACAAAGACGTCGACAAAGCTGCTAGTCTCGTGTGCCATTTACTCACGATAAACGCCTGGAGACGACGCAGAGAAGAAGTTGTCTCGTTGCAGGAAACTGTCGACGAATTGGGACAACAAATCGATCATTTGCATATTCAGATTGTTGTTCTGAGGCGACTCTTGCACACGGAGAATTGTCGCGTTGAAAAACTTGGGAATGAGTCTCATCAGGTCAAGATGCAACTAGACGAGGCTCTATGCGAGAGAGACACCCTGAGAACAGTAAAGAATGTTGTTTTAGCATTCGACAACAAATATAAAAGAAATACACTTATTTTCTGTAAAAAGATTTTGCTCGCATCGTTTGAATTTCGTTCGAGTTATAAATCGCTTACTATTTCTCAAAAAACGAACAAATTTCATAAGATTAAAACTTCTCGGTCGATCCTTGCTCCATCCAACATCGAACATTATTTTTAAATTGTTCATGCTAGACCGTTTGAAAAATGAATCTTAATTTGATAAATTTTTTCATTGAAGGAAAAGGAGAAACTGGAAGAACAGTTGAAGCACTCTAGAGACGAGTCCACAGAGAAATCCGTAATGGCTGAGAATTTGAAAAACGAGGTAATGACGTTGAAGAATCAGCTCCAAGCTCTGGACTCGCAAATATGCAGAGATCGTGAAAAATTGCTGAAACTCCGGGAAGATAAGAAGATACTTCTCGAAAAGGTACGAGAGTAGTACGTTGAAGGGTTTCGGTCGAGAGTTAAAAAAAAAACAAAGTCAAATAGTTCGCCAGAGCACGATTGCGAGTTCTAGGACTATCAATGACGTCATAGAGCGTTCATAGAGCGTGGAAAAGCGTCGAGGGACGAAAGCCTCGTTACCTTTGCGAATGAGTCATGGTGGGTGGTGGGCGTTGCAAGGTCGAACCCGGGGGTGTATACAACCCTGGAGGATTCCGGGAATAAGTGATTCACTCCTCAGCGTCGTGCCTGCAATATCGAATGATAAGAACTATGAAAGATCTATTCGACGATCTAATGTCGCAACGCGTTTCGTTTTACTAGCAATTAAGGAGATGTAAAACGCATATTTAGACGTTTCTCTTGCCAACAAAGTTTCCAAATCATCATTTTCACAAATTCGTCAAGATAATGAACCAAAAAAACTTTATGATTTTGATCAATCTAGAAAACTTCGTTCCCCTAATTTTTTAAAGGATATTTAAAAATGAATAATTCATGATTTCAATGAAAAATATGAATGATTAATGATCAATCGATTTGCTTCGTATTTTCTTTTAAACATTTGTTCATCCCCATTGTACATGCAACGTTATTAGCTGATTACCAGATATTTCAGTAGTAAAATGTAATTTATATTATGAAATTGGTCGAAGCGAGGTTTATATTGTTGATCGTTGCGCAATATTGACATGACTTCGTAGTTACTCTTGAGTGCTCGAAGGGTCAATGCACGCGCTTCTAATATGGCACAAGCCAAGATGAGTCACAAGGTAGCTTTTCGCGCGCGCCACGGTGACTCAAACTGGAGCATATGATATTACTTTGGAACCCGCACAACTCGGCAGTAGTCGAAATCGATATAAAGCTCGTTTCTCACTGATAAATATGTAGGTTTCGACCACGGAAGCTTTGGCCGAGGAACGTGGGGTCAGAGCCGAGAGGGCAGAGACAACCGTCGAAGAATTGCAGGGTAGGCTGATCGTTCAAGAGGGTCTCATCAACACACTGCAACAAGACAACAGGAAATATAGCAGGTAAATCACAATCTGATAAATAAAACGCAATGCTAAAAATTAAATTTAATTGTTTTATCGTTTTATTCGCAATTCGTCGTACAAATAAATATTGCTCTTTTTTTTTAGAGAATCGGCGACAGCTGAAACGGAAAAATCGAGACTGGAACAGAGATTACGGACGAGTGAGGACGCTAGCCGAGCTCTCAGCTTGAAAACCGTAAATTTGGAGATGCAACTTAGCGACCGAGAAGCTGCTCTGCGACGTATCGAATCGGCTTACAATACACAATTGTGAGTTCATTTTTTTGTCGAAAATATGGTAAATAAAAAACCATCGTATCGTTGTCAAAAAAAATCTAAAAATATTCTATTAATTAAAACTGTCCAATTTTACCTTGCGTTCTAGAAACGAATTGACGGAAATTCGGGAACGTATGGTACGACAGAGCCAAGAAGTTGGTTGGAGCAGCCGAGTGTTTCAAATTGCCGGAAGCGTCGTTCGGGCACCCCGTGCGATTCTCAGATCGCTCGTATTCCTATCCAACAGCGGTGTACAGTAAGAGTCGTCGAATCCAACTTTGCTGGACCGAAGATGGACATTGTGGATCTTGAAAGAACGCACTATTTTTCACTATTCACTATTTCGCGATCAATACTTTTTTTTTAGGCCGTTTTTTTCTATACGAATTATACCGCGATAGATTATATAACGTAACGTCGATGATTTTAAGACTGTCTCGCACTAAGCAACGAATAAAAATATATCTTATACACAGATAAATTTTCTTTAATGAAACGAACGAATCGTTTTGGCGAGTTAGAAAGCTTCCATTATTTGTTTTCGACGTAACCCGACAGATTATTCGGCTTGTCTATTCTCGTAAGCGCAGGATAATGCACTCTATGTACATAAATCATAATCTTTCAAGTATTATTCGTTTTTTTCTTTCATTTATTTCCGCTTATGTCGCCTCGTCATTCTATGCAACGTTGAACAAACGACATTATTATGCTATTTGTCTGATATACTTCTCTTCGTTTTACGTAAGAAAAATTCGTTCCGCAGTTCAAACATTAATGGGAGATAGAGAAAAAGAGAGACAGAGAGAGAGAGAGAGAGGAACCTTCTCGTGTTAGGATCGTAAGAGTCATTTTCAATTGACGAATAAAATTCAATACTCGTGAGATAATTAGGTCTACTACTAATGATAGATGGCGAAAAGGAATACTGAACTTTTTTTTTGTTCGTTTTTCTCGTTTACGCTTTTTCTTTGTTCACTTTCATCTTCTTCTCATCCTCCGTCTCTCTGCTTTGTCGGACGTTAGTAAAAAGTCTCTAAATATTCTGAGCTTCGGTTCGTACAATGGTATATATATATATATAGTTATTTGTTGTTGTTTTTTAAATCGTAGAGTTCCGTACTTAATTTCGGACACGTACGTAAATACTAATTAACAATGAGGTTTCTTTTTTTTCCATCATTTCTGCGCACAATTTGCGCAAATGCGTGTATACCCGATTTAAAACAAATCGTCATTTGTCTACCTCTAGAATCTATGAGAATGTTTTTTCTTTTTTGTTCTTATGCGATATCGCGCGCGGCTCGAGCCTGGCCGATTAAACAGAGCTTAAAAAAGATCGTCGTAATGAGCTGGGGCTCGTGCGAGAGACGATAAACTCGCAAATAATATTGCGAAGGGAAAAATTCGCAGTCAAAGATCAATAATACTGAAATTACAAAAAGTACGAAATGAAAAAAAGAAGAAAAAATATTGAAATTATTCGACACATGCTCGTATCCTCTCGTTGCGATTCTTGGAGCAACGATAATTTATTGCATTTGAGGTTTCTCGACGAGTCGAGTCAAATGAGCGTAAAGGGTATGAGCATTTTATTTAGCCAATTAAAACTGACTTGTTTTAATCTCTTCGTTCTCTAAACGCCATGAAAGATCCCAAAGAGCGAGGGTTTCAGTTTCACAGAGCGAGTGTGGCGTTGTTAATTAATTTTTCTTTTTCTTTCATTTTTCAGCTTAGAAGAACAAATTATCATACACAATATGTACCGTTACTCGAACTTGTGCGACGAGTCCACTTTTTCTTCTTCTTCATAGAAAAACCGGTTCGACGAATGACTAGCCCTTCAAACGTTAAATTAAGTACCATACGAGCGTATTTCTATGCAATATCAAACTAGATTTCGACTAGATCTTGATTGTGATGCCGGTGATCGATTTTCGTTTTTTTCTTTTTCTCGTTCTTCTTCTTTTAGATCATGCCGAAACCCTCCGTTCCTTCGCTGATCGCCAATAGTAACGCTCTCTCGAAGTGGTCGTAGCACTCGTAATCGGGCAAGCATAGTTGATTGAAACTGTCAATTTGATTAAGATAGAAAATGTCTTGGTGCGTACACGTTTATTGAATTATTTTCATCTTCGTTTACTTACCAAGTGTGGGCTGTAGGGAGATTGGCGAAAGTCGGTGCTGCGGTTATTTGAAATCTCGGGCTGAGTTGTTGAAAACCACCTGGTGGAAGTTGCGAGCAGCCAGTGGTGAATTGAAGCAATCGAGCCATTTCTTCTTGGGTGAAATTGCTTACGGCTGTCCAGAACCAGTCGAGGACGCGAAGAAACTCTGGCGAGCTACCGTTCACTATGTGATGAGCTCGTAAATCCGCCACACTATATTCGCCAGTACCGCAAAGCAATAACTGAGGAATAAAAGAAACAAAAACAACATTTAGTAATTGCGTTTCCCCACTATTTCTCTCATACTCGCAGTTATAACATGAATCAATAACGATCATGAAACTCTTTGGTCGATAGAAAATTGAAAAAAAATCATTAATTTTGTAATTGATTTTACGATTCAATGTCTCGACATAACGATCGATCATTTAATTTTCAATGTAAATGTAAACAAAATTATGCAAGAATATTCCAATTGATAAAGTCATAATTTTCCAATTCTTGGTGGACTCGCCTCGAGCTCGTTTTCGTCAAATATCCCCAGGAGATTGTCGGGAATGAGTTCGTTGAGGCCGCGGAGAAAATGATCGACTTCGTTTCTTATCGAACTTGCGAGACGATGCTGGGCCAACGCGTCGAGATAACGAAGTTTCGTCTCGTTGGTGACGCGAACTTTACTGCCACCTGGAATGAGCTCGGCGACCTTCAACAATTGACCGTCCTTGTCGTATTCCTCCTCGACGAAGAAGAGCTCCATTTCCTCCACGTCATTCTCGAGAATGTATTTGACTTTGCTGAGATAGAGATCTGGGTCGTCCTGCTCGAAGTACTTGTAATGAACTCTGAGGCCGATTATCTGGGCGAGAAAGGAGCGTGTGAAACGCGCTCGCACTAACTGTCGATAAGAACCACCGAGCGCCGATTCATAAAGACATTTTCCCACTATACGTCCAGCGAATTCGTAATGCTTTAGCTTCAGATTCGGTGGACGTTTGCTGTTCGGGTGCACGAGAGCCTGTTGCGATTCACCGAATGAGGCGAACAATCCATTTCCAGCGTCGAACAGAGACGCGCAAATGAGCTCGAACCATTCGCGCCTCACACCACCCCAGTCGACTCCTAGACAATAAAGCATCATCAGTAATACTTGTTCATATAAGATAGTTCATGGAAAATATTCGAAAGACGTGGAATTACGGCACGTTACTTACCTTGTTCACCCTGGAAGGTAATCTCGAAGTTTCTGCACCATTCACTCACGGAAAATCCTTTTGTCGCCTTCATCGACTGTAATTTCAATATTTCGAGGATTTAAAATTTTTCTCCATTAAAGTTGGCATTGAATTTTATTTCACTCACCGATTCGCAGAGTTTATCTCGTTGTACTTTCATGGAAAGTTTTTCGTGATAGTGCTTCTGATGGTGTTTTCTGACTTCGTGATAGAAAAAGTCTTGCTTGTCGGCAAAAGTCTCGCTGCCACCGATATTTTTCAACAAAAATAGGGTAAACGTTGCGGCAATAACATCGCGATAGTGAGATATTAATTCGATGGGTGGCTGACAACCGTCGTCTATGGAAAACGAGTCGTAGCCCTCGTGCTGATTGTTGGAACTCTCGAAATGAAACTGAAAGTATTACACGAAACGCATGGAACAAAGTTTGTATGAAACGAATGAGAAAAAAACATATATATCACACCTATATAAAATTATATAAAGAAGTAAGGAAGAAAATAAATCATAATTTTCACACACCGTTGATAGGTTTACCTTGGTCGAAGGACAGAGTCTGAAAGTGACGAGTCGCTTCGGTATAAACTTCAATAGATATTCCTTTATCGTCAATTGTTTTGGCGATATGAAACAAAAGACCTTTTTCGGCTTTGAGAATCTTTCGCCCTGCATTCCGAGTAACTTGGCTGCATAGCATATATCGGGATCTTTCGAGGCGACGTTATTGTGAACCATTCTGGCGACTGGACCTTCGTTAAGACATTTAAACAACAAACATTTAAAATGAGGTCTTAAAAATTAAATATTAGTAAAAATTTGTAAAAATTAGAAAGAAGAATGACTTACTCTCAAGAACGATTATATCGAAGTCACCATTGTGTAGTTGTAGGCCTGCAAGACTGACGGTTGCGTGATAACAGCCACCTTTCGGAAATCCTACTTTAAGACGAATCCTCTGGTTCGGCGAGTCGTATTCTAGTTGTATAGTGCATACGACTGCTTGTCCTTCGTCCAAACTGCCGATCTGCACGATCGAGACACATTTATCTTTAGACAACTGTTCGGATCGAAATGTATTTGTGAATTTCACAAAAAATAAAATACAGTGTTACTTGCTATAGTTGATTAGATTTTATACGAATGTAAAATTGATCGTAAGGAAGCTTGCCTGAGTAATATTGACGTGATAGCCATCCGTGGGTTCTTCGCCATTTCCGAATATGCATAGATTGTCGTACTCGTCTCGTGGCTCTATTGTCATGGAATGTGCGATTCCGGCAGTGCATACGACGGTCGAGCTTTGTCGCACGAACACTGTTTTATTGGGATCGGGTGGTCCTGCGAGAAGAAAATACGTTGCGAGAGTATAATGAAAAATTGGCCGAGCTTTTCAAAATTATCAACAAGGTTTAAAGGAAAGTAGATGACGTTTTACCGGGAAGAAAATTTTTGAGGAAAGGACTTCCGTGGACATGACACGAGCCGATAAGCACGGCGATTCTATACTGTCCGGCGTGGCGCACGGTGAACTTTACGACCGCTGTATTAGCAGCCAAAGGATCTGTTCCTCCTAATTCTATGAGGGTCGCTACTCTTCGTGTGCCTTCCGTTACCTCGACTATGAGATTGTCTTTGTCACATATTGGATAAGGTTGACCGTTGCGTTGATAAAACTGAAAAAATTCACACATCGATTATGATAAATTATCAAATTGTCAGAAACGTGTCGAGCACTTGTTTCAATTTTATTCTCGATACTCACTTTTACAGTAAAAGTCATAGTTTCGCCAACTAACTGTGGCTCTTCCCACTCGAAGTGAACCCTGCAGTTACTCGGCAACAGATACTTTCCGGTTACATACTGCAGAAGCGAGTGTTTTGCTTCAGGCGCCAGGGCAGGCTGTGTCATAGCCGCGAGGGTAACTAAACCCGCGACTGACACGGACACCACTAGCATTCCACCTGGAAAAACCGCGAAGAGACAATATAACTTGAAAGCTTGTTTTCTTAATCGTTGCTTATAATATTTTACACGTTTCTTATTAAGAGGATAAAAAGTTTGATTTTATCGAATTTTACCCCAGGTCCAGGCATCTTGGTGTTGACTATTTTTAACGACCGAGCTCCATAGATCAGCTTTGAGGGCTTCCAAATCCTCCTTCGAAGTAGGCAATGTCTGGCGAGCCTGGATCCAGCGCTGCAAATCCTTTCCGAGTGCTGTCCGTACCTCATTATCTTGCACCCAATACACGTCTTCCAGGGATACTACTTCCATTTGCATTAGCCTGTTGATAACAAAAAGGTACATATTAACGAATGTCAAAAATCTTGATTCCAAGGATATTCTCAGAAATTAAAAAACCCATAAAAATAACAGAGCTTTTATATCGATGATGCTGCGATTGAAAATCTTATGACCCAAGGAGAATCACGATAATATGTATTAGATGAATTATTTACACTTGGCAAAAATTAAGTATTACTTTATTTTAGATCTCACGAACTTTTGATAATGAGTATTGAGACCATGATCCGTTAGCCACTGTCGTAAAACCAGCCTCTGTTGCAACAGTCTTGCCGCCCTCTGCAGACGTTCTTCATCCTGAGGCGGTAGTTCGGGCAAGGCATCAACTTCGCCACAACTAGCGAGACTCGAAATTCCTGAGAAAAGAAAAGCGATACATTTGAAAAAAACGTGTTCGAGTCAAAAATTAATTCTGTAACGGGGCTATCGTATAACAATGTTAAAAAAGATTATACGATGTTGAAGAAATATGTGGTCAAGGTCCTACTGTACGACTGTGATAACGTAACGAGTTATCGCAAAATGTATACGAGAGAAATTGCCTATCTTCCTCATTAAAGCTCTATCTCCTGCATACTTCCGGTTTCGTCGATTCGCTACATCCCACAAAAATTGTCCTTCTCTCGCTTCAGTACTCGATCAGGCACAATGTGGAAGAGATTGATTCTCCTGTGTATTTTTGCGCAATATTTTCGACCCAATGGAGCATCATGCGTTCTCAACAAATACGAGGATGGTAAGTTGAGAAATGAAAATTGAAAATCCTTCTTTTGCTTTTACTTCTACAAAATTGGATTTTCTTTTTTATCACAGGTCCCTCCGATTGGGTCAAATGCTCCAATTCCAGTGTAAACGAGGCTCTGAATAAAGGAGGGCCTGTAGTTGCCGCTGTGACAATTTCTCATTCGAGAATAGGAAGTGTACCGGGAAATGCCTTTTTCAAATACGCCCACGGCCTTCGAATGTTGAATTTGCAGAATTGCGAGATACAAGAAATCCACGTGAACGCTTTTGCCGATCTGACTTCGTTGAAGAAGCTCAGTCTGTCCAACAACAATATAACGATTGTTCGACCACACTGGTTCGCCGGTCTCGTCGATCTCGAACAATTGGATCTGTCCTTCAACTCGATTGGAAATATCGATTCGTCCGTTTTCGCGCGATTGACGAATCTCAGAAGATTGAACTTGGACGATAACCAACTGAAGTGCTTGGAACCAAAGGACATGATGCCAATGAGGAGTCTGGCCAAAATTCGTATCATCGAAAATCCATTGAATCTGTCGTGTCGTGGCAAGGTAAGGACTGGAAAAAAAATATGAAGATAATAGGAAACCAATGTCTCAGAATTTGTTATAAATTTGCAAAATGTGAGTCAACGATAGGAAAACTTGGAAAATTCTAATTAACATTTTTCCATACTATGTTTGATAGAAAAAAATGTTTAAAAATCTAGTCAAAACCATTATCGTTCTTGACTTTATCGATTACCTGTTTTTTAACTTTTATCTTTTCACACCAATTACCAAAGTTAAACTCTTTACTTTGTTACTACAAGAATTCAGCAACAAATGAAAATATTGAAACGATGAAAACAATAAAAATATCGTCAACTTTTCGTAAATATTTCATATCAAATCAAAAATGCATGAAGCGAATGAGAAAGTATTGGGTTACAGTGACGATAGGGAATCGGTTTTTGCCACATACGACATTTCCATCGATTGCCCAGATGGTAGAAACTCTTTTCACGTTTCTTGTTTTTTTATTTTCTTCATTGACCCTGGCTCCTTTATTTTTTTCAGATGACCCTATGGTTCAACGATAAAGGAATAAATTACTCGAACGGCCTTCCTAGTGAATCCGAAAGTTGGCTGGACCGCGTCCTCTGGCTCTGTGCCGAGGAAGATTACAGCGGGCTGAAAACAGAGACGAGGATGAGGGAATGCGTTATTCTAAATTTGTTCAATCAATTGAGATTGGCCTTGAGAACGACGAATTCTTATCAAACCTCGACTCAACAGTGCGGCCAGGAGCGTGAATTTTTCACAAATTGCATCGCTAAAAGTGGCAAAGGCTCGTCTCTAACGAATCCCATCAATAATGGCGAGGCGGTTGCCAATATGCTTCTGAGTCTTCGTGGAGTTCAGGAAGAATTGCACATAACATAAAAAAAAACAAGCAAAATATCGAATGTAAGAAAAATATTGTACAAAAAAAAATTCCAAAAATTTATAAATATTTTACACAACCTCCCGTCGAACAAATTATGCTGAAATTTGTTCCTACGATTGTACCAAGGCCCTAAAAAATAAGAAATTTCAAAACATTATGAAAAATAAAATAAAATGTAACTGATATTATTTTTCTGATAAAAATGCAATTGTCCCTGGAACGAACGATGATCTATGATAACGACGTTTAAACAAAAGATCGTTAACGCGACGTATCGATCTTGATCGTTTCATCGATTTAGTCGTAGACGCGTGAATAATCACCAGAAAAAAAAAAGAAAAACAAAACTGTTCAATCGACGATCGACTCACCCGACGAGGCGCTCCCGCTGGGTCGTAGGGACATACCGATCGACGATATTTCATCGACGAACAGATCCTTGTCCCTCCGTCCTTCGCGACTTCCATGCTTCTTGTTCGGCATATTTTCTTTTTCTTCTTCGATTATTCTTCTTTATCCTCCTTCGATTATTTTCTTTTTTCTCTCTCACTCTCTCTTCCTTCTTCTCCTTCTCTTTACCGATTACTGTGATACATTCTGTAAACCCGACGTTGTATAATAAGCCGTCGGTGGTTTAAAACTCGCTGAAAAAAAATTCATCGTTGCCAGGAAACATCGATACGAGTTTTCGTTCAGCGAGAGGCGAAAGAAAAATAAAAAAGAAACTTTCCAACCGAGCCAAAGAGAAAGAGAGAGAGAGAAAGAGATCGACGAGGTTCTCTTTGTACCGGCAAAGTGCTTCGTGAGAGAGAGAGAGAGGGAGGGAAAGAAGGGGGGGGGGGAGGGTGGAGAGATAGAAGAGGCTTGGCACGAAAGAGCGTGTTGCCCACTTGTAAAATACGAATAAAAAAAAAAACAAAAAACGAAGAAAAGAAGACGAGGAAGAAAGAAGAAGAAGAAGAAACAAGAGAGCGAGAGAAAAAAACAAGAAAAGAAAAGGAAAATCGTTACTTCAACCGCGGGGCTTGGAAAGTGCGGTGGAAAAGTCGTGAGCGCTCGTGACCTGATTCTATCACCTCGGTATTATTTCGCATAATATCTCGAAAGCGATACTAAAACGACAGAGATCAAAGTTAATTATCGAATAGTCTCGTCCGTCGAATGAATTTTCCATCGAGTTCGATAAACTTAATAATAATATAAGAAAAAAAACAAAAATTTACAAAATCTATAACAATCGGTCGCGTTGGTCCGAGTAAAAATAAAAATATCGAGTAGAGAGAAAAGAAAAAAAGAAAAAGAAAAAAAACTGAAGAAATTACGCAAAAGTAACTCGATCGACCTTTAGTGAGTGGATTAAAATAGAAAGCGACGGTCCTCGCAGCCGTGTGGTCGCTCTTTGCATGTCTCTTTCTTTTTTTGTTTTTCTTCTTCTTCTTCTAGTTTAATCCGTAGGATTGAAACGCGATTTTCCAAACTGAAGGGGGGGCGGAGGGTCGAGGGTAGTAAACATTCAACATTCCCCTTTTATCCGTGTGATAAAAAATCAGGAACGAAATAATCCGGCGTGTAGGCCGAGGGGAATCACGAGTCGCGACCTCGGATGGACTCTTGACCTTTGCCATACGGGGAATATCCTTCACTGACATTATTTCGTGCTAACGATCCTTTTTGGCGCGGGGCGGAGGGTTTCGCGAGGGTAAACTGAGAGAGAGTGAGAGAGAGAGAGAGAGAGAGAGAGAGAGAGAGAGAGAGAGAGAGAGAGAGAGAGAGAGACGAGAGGGGGTTGCAACTTGCTAGGGGATGCCCGCGGGGCATATGTATGTCACACATACTCATGATTATGGATGAGAGGGTAGACCGGAGTAATACGAAGGTAGCCAACCAACCAGGATCGATCCCGAATTTCTCATGTGCTCCACATTTTCACGGACCGGGTATAAACTCGAAAACCAAATTTCAATCGTCCTCCTCCTCCTTCTCCACCCCTCTCTATCTCTCTCTCTATCTATCTATCTATATATCTCTCCCTCTACCTCTCTGCATCCCTCGTTCTCTTTCAGCTCTCGGCTTGTACAAATAGGAAAATGAGAACGAGCGGATTTCCGTGTTTGCTTCGCGACACCTGACTAAGCGCGCTTCATTAATCAAGAGTAGGACACGAAAGTGAATTTTCGTTTTCGTTAAATATTAAAAACGGAAATTTAATACGATCGAAGATCGAGGGATGCGAGGTTGACGAACTCGATTGAAATTACAATAATGTTAGGGTATTATGGGAACTTTTTTTAGAATGAGAATTTGAAAAATAAGGCGAGGAAGAAAATCGGTGATTTTACATTTTTGGAAAAATTGTGTTTCTTGCGATTTTTGTTGATTTTGTGCGTTTGGAAAAGGGGTTGAGAGTTATCTTTAAAATTGTCTCTAGTGCCGAATCGAGATGTTCACAAGCTTCGAGAATAATTGAAAAAATATTGATTTCTAAATTAAATTAGTTGCGTCGAAATTTTTACTTTTAGTTATTTTAGTTTTGATTTGATTATATCTTGTTATCTCTTGTTATCTTGGCGTTAGACGCACAATGAGGAAAAGTAAGGACACAATTTTATAACAGGGATGTGCAAAATTCTATTTGGGCAGAATATTATTTTTTTCATCGAGATATTTTTGCCCTTCGGCCTTTCGGATTTGGTCCATCGGTTCAGAATTTCACAGAGCGTAAACCTCGTCGGTCGTATAAAAATCGGATTTAATCCTCTCCAACCGGCGCGGATGCAATCAAACTCGCTGGGACCGCTGCATTTCAAACATTTATATCGTCTCTTTGGGGCCATTCTTTCGCCCCCCTGCCCCGAGGCACATTTCTATCTCTATCTTTATCACTCTCTCTCTCTCTCTCTCTCTCGGCCTCCACACTTCGGTATACTCCGCGAATATTATACGAGGGGTCTATTCCGGTGAAATTCAACCGTGAATTCTTATCGCCCTCGCACGCTCGGCGAGCGAGAAAACCGATATTGAGATTTTCGTGTGGTGGAAGAGAACGATTTTCTCGGACCCGTGCACGAGCCATTCTCGGTCAAGTTGGTCCATTTTTGTCTCAACTAATTTAGACTCGTTCCATCAATTTCTAATTAGCGCTTCAAAATATTTAAAAGTAATTTTTACAAACTATTTTCCTATACATTTTTCTTTCCTATCAAATTATATTTAAATATCTAAAGAATTGGCAGCGAAAAAGCTGAGCAAAAATCTATCGATAATTTGTGTTTTCCATCTTGACAAGACAATTGAAATTCAATAGAAGAAATTTTGAGAAAGAATTAACACCGGTCGAGCAAAAATTACAGAAATTGGCAAAGCCTCGATAAGATCTAAGAAAGATTGTTTACTGACGAAAAAAAAACGTGGCTGGATTTAATCGAGAACGTCCCGTACACACGTTTTCAACATAAGCCGCGAAGGTTCTATGCCGGAATGTGCCTTGGAGCTTTCCCAGTCGTGCTGATGAATATTGCAACGGTCGAGAAGAGAGTTTCGTGAAATCGATATAAGCGCGGTTTCTCCGCGTGCCTCTATTCTCTCCTCGTGTTTATCTCTCTGCTCGGTCGAATTATATTAACAAAAATTTATCATCGACGCATAATGAAACTTTTTAAGGAAAATTTCAGCCGTTGAAAGAAAATTAATGCTCTCGGCGTGGCCCGCGCTTGTTTCAAGGTGTATCGTTTCGTGTTCAGGTACAATTTCCCGTCGACTCTGCGAGACGCCTTGGTATAGAACGCTTCGTAAACCGTTAGTCATCCGTTAGCCGCGCTAACGTTATCGCGTAACAAAAATATACTTATATATATATATATATATTATAAACGTGTTCTAAACATAGACGGTGTACAATATCGTTTGAAATTTGTGCGAGAGATTAACGACGACGAGCGATAACGCGATAGGCGTGTTTTATGCCAGCCCACGCGAAAACCGTGTATTTAAATCTCGTTTTTTTTTCTTCCTCTCTTTTTTTCCCACTAGCGAGGCCCAAGGTTGCAAACACATAAGCCAAAATCGATTTTCTCGAGAGTTCTCATTGTATGTGTGTATGGGTGTACAGAAAGTTCGCCTAACGACCAAAACTAGCTAGTTGTATAAAATCGATTAACGCCGAGCTTTTTTCGCAAGCGATACACGAGGCGACCAGTGAAATGCTAGAGAATCGTTTGGCTCGGTCGTTAAATATTTTCCCTTGAGAATTCTACGGATTATTATTATTTTCAACGGTTCGAAAGTTTCGAGCGTCGCGCCATGAAATTGACCGTGGCGAGAGCTTTTACGATATTCTATCGATTCGCTTTACGATCCTTCGACATTGGCGTTTTATCCTTTAATTTCTTATCTCATCTCTCTCTCTCTCTCTCTTTCTCACACTCTCGCTGTGTTTAGTTTTATTCTTTCGAAGAGTCGACTTTATTTCTCGTTTAAGCAAAGATCTCTGCAGTGATCCGCATTGCAGGAAGGAGATACAACGCTATCTCTTGCTCTCGTGTTTCCAGCCTTCTGTGCACAGAAGGCAAGAATCCTCTCGCCGCTCGCATAAGTTCGTTATACTTCGAACGACAACTTTTCCCTTCAACCTCGTTCGATCGCGATTCCGGACGAGTTTCCGGGAAAACTTCTCTCGCTCGTCGTTCCAACGTCAATTTCCTAACTCTGGGGATACAAAGGAAACTTTTTCGAGTATCGATGAAATGATATAACAACAAAAAACAAAACAAAAGAAAGCTCGAGCGAAACTCGAGTGAATTCATTTCGAGAATATTGAAATTGAGTATGTGACAATTTAAAACAAGAAGCTAGTATTGAACGAAAAATAGAAAATAAAGAATGAAATGAAAAGAGATCGACGAAAGAAAAAAGCAAATGAAAAATAGTCGATAGAGTTCAATTAGAGGATTTGAAAAATTGAAGAATTTCTTTGAATTGGCGTCAATCGACTGTGAGAAACGTCAGCGTGCCGTTTCTCTCTCTCTCTCCCTTCTCTCTCTGGAGGCATCTCATTGTTTGCATTTGAATCGATTTCTCCGGCTCTCGTCGAATTAACAGACGTCGAGTAATCGAGGGTGTTCGTTCAACATTTCCCTCTCTCAATCGCCAATCTCCCTCTCTCTCTCTTTCTCTCTCATCGTCGAGTTCCTCATTCACTCACGATAAGGCAATTTCCGTCAATCACTGTACAATCATCGCACCTCGCACACTATTTTCCCCAAGCTTTGAGTTTTCTCTCGTACGAAAAGAGCGATCAGTCCATACTGAAAAGCCAGATCGTTCGCGTACACGTTGATAAATTGAGATAAATAACAAAAAAAAAAAACTAACGAAATTCTCGCGGTGCGTCTCGCGTCGAGACGAGGAAAGATTCATCAACGATAAAAACAAGCGTCAACAGTCAACAAACACGTTCGAACGGAAACGACGAAGTTTCTATAAAAAGCAAGGCCTCGGTGCGGTTGTGAAAAATATTGACGACGATCGTCTCCTCGAATGTTTTCCCTCGGTGTAATTTAGGTGGCCGATTGAAACGGACGAGTATGTCAGAGGATCTTCGTGTCGAAAATCACGTTTTCGTGAATGCATCGACGAGCAACACCGAGTACTTGAGATCCTGATTCGATCGTTGAAGACGATGACGATGACGATGACGATGACGATGACGAAGATGACGATATCGTCGTTACGGGTGATCTTCGAGTGCACCCCTCGGCCACGTGCATATTGCCACGATAATTCGATCTTTCCTCTCCCTTATCCTCCCTCGCTGTGTTGGCCTTTTTGTTCCAGTTCACTGTAACCGTTACAAATTTGTGTTAAATTGTTCTTCCTCCACTACGAAATTAATATTCTTCACTCTTCCTATTCTTGGGTAATTTTACTCTCCTGCGATCCGCTCTTGCGGAGTCACGTCAGTCGACTGCATACAATACGATTACACGACGAGAGCAACCATTGCCCCACCACCCTCGTTCGCTGCACACAACCCTCTCCCGGCTCTCTCTCCCTCTCTCTCTCTCTCTCTGTACAACGGTCTTTCATCCCCCCGGAGTGGTTCTCGCGCTCACCGAGCTCCAGCCCACAACCCGATTCCACTGCCCTCGACGACGACGACGACGACGACGCCGCTGCTGCTGTCTCTTCCACCCCCGAGCTTCGAACATAGACGCATGTGTACCTGAAACCAGACTCGCTTTCGCACTATATACATTCAAAAAGTGTGCTTCTCTCACTCACCCTCTCTTTCTCTTTCTCTCTCTCTCTCTCTCTTTCCCTCTCTTGCCACCCTGTGCAACGAGCACACGCTCTCGTGCAGCGTGTGCAACCGCGACGATCGACGCTGTTGTACAACACCAGGATTTCCGGATTAAAAATTTATTTCGCCAGTGTCTAGTTCTTTCTCTTGTTTTATTCATTTTTTTTTTCGTTTTTCATATTCTTTTTATGCTGCGGCTCTTCGTGTCTAGGTTGGGAATCGTTTTAGAAGGTAAACGAGAATTTTGGGAGTTTGTTTTTATCGCGGTGATATTAATTATTGTTACTTGGTTAAGAGGAATGAAAATGATGAATCAATTTTCATGATAATGGTGATGATGATTATGATAATGGGAGGAATATTTTTCACAATTTTTTTCAAGGCACTATTTTGAGGGTTGTTTAAGAAAATTTTTGAAGATGAAGGGCTTGCAGAATAATCGATATTGAATGGGATTCGATCGAAAGTGTTAAAAAAACGCCACATGTATTTGAGATTAATTTGATTTCTGGCAGAATTAGTGCAGAAAAACAGGATTTTTTCCAAATATCTTTTACATTTTATCAGGGCTAGATTGTTTTTTTTTCTATCAACGTGCAGAATTTTTCAGGCTTCGTAGAATGGAAATAATTGTTTTATGACGTTAAAGCTCGCTGTCCATTATAAATACATTTATCGGAGTTTAATTTTGGACAGACTATCGATTTTTTTCAAAAAGACTATTCAGAATAGAGATAGTACGGTCGACCGCTCTTTACTATAATATTGATGAAGCTGCGATAAAGCCCCAGCCAGGCAGTTACATCAACGATGACAATGTGAAAAGGCATTGGTTTTTACCTCCGCACTTTGTCATTTGTCGTTAGCCGTTCTCTGTACTATTATCTCCACAAACTTTTCATTTCGTCATGAGCCATTTGTCCCATATATCGTATTTGTGCTTCGGAACAAAACAAAAATAGTTTCATCGCGAAGATATATTTCACTGAATTTCGTCGCGTTACATCAATTTTTCATGGGAATATCCAGGCTGGAGATAAAACTTCCAGTCTCCTTTTGTAATATTAATCGTAAAACGTGGCAAGACCCAAAATTGCATCATGCTTTATCGTTCCACGAATTAAATTGTCCGTCAACGAAAAGTTGCTCCGCCCATAATTCATATCAAATTTGAAGACAACGCTCTTGTGGTCCTCGAGCGAGAGAGAGAGAGAGAGAGAGAGAGAGAGAGAGAAAGAGACTAGTAAGTTTTCCTAATGTCAAAACGTGACGAGGGTATAAGTGTTGAATCTGGAGCACGAGGTATGTATACCTCATCACCATCATAGGTGAATAATGCATACGAGAGAACGAAGAAGAGGAGGTCCGACCAGAAATCTTAGTGAGTACTAGTGCCTCGTGAGTCGAGGAGGGTCGATGGCAAGTATCACTTCACACGTGATGTATACGTTATTCAAGATTTTTCTTTTTTGCTCCGGTGCACCCTTGGCCACTGTGTATACTCGTCTTATTGGTCCAATGAACGTTGAAAAGAATCTTCAGAATCCTCGGACAGAAGTCTCCATTCCTCTCACTTTTTCTTCTCACTGTGAGAGACGAGATGATGATATCAGCAGCTTGCACGAAGAACTCACGGATTATTCCTTTTGGTGCACTCAAACTTTAAAATAAAATATACGTATATAAGAAAAAAAAGAACCACCACATCATGGATGACCGACCATGTGCAGAGACGAAGATGCAAATGTAGCTCGACATTTGCCACGGCTGGATCGCCAGGCTTATTCGTTTAGCTCGATGCCGGCGAGAAACCATCTCGTTTCAAAGCACTTTACGATCCTTCACGGCGCACATTTTTTACGACCTTTTTTTTCTGTCGGTGCCAAAACCACAAATCGTCGCTGGAGGCTCCGTGTTTAAGTCTTCGAACTCGACCGGTGCTGGATTTATTTTTCGCAACACCGTGGGTACGTGAAAAAACAATTATAGAGGGATTTATGGAGAGTAATGGGTAATACAAGTCACATGCCGTTGTATAAATTCCTTCACCAAATGCTAAATGTGGATATTCGACATTTAGGGCAAAAAGATGGGGAAAATGTAATTTCTTCCATTACTCTTGAAGCCCTTTATATTTTTGGCTTTTTTTTTTAGATTTTACAGTTGCAAATGAAGAAATTTTCATTTTCCTCTAGGAAATGAATTTTACTTACCGTTTTTCCTGAAGAGAGGACGATACTGTTTGAGGCCTATCTCGGCCAGCCATTGATCAGCTTCGCTGAGATCACCGTTGTTGCCATTAGTAGCTGCAAGCATTAGCAGCTTTCCGAGGGATAGGACCATAGATAGAGCTAAGAATACCCCCGACAGAACAGTCGACCATCGTGCCATTGCTCAGGATCCTCATCTTAACAATAATACATTCAACGAATAAATCAAAATGGTACAACACAACTCTTGCTCTCGTTTAATATCGATTTTGTCATTTGCTCTATAGCGGAGTCTTGGGGAATCTTTGTAGCGATGATCTTTTCTCCACAAAGAAAAAAGATTCTCGCGAGTTGTCTTGGAGAGTACAGAATTTTGTAAGAATCAACAGAAATTATCTTTACGAATTGAAAAATTTTGATCTCGTTCGCCAGGATTGTTGTACAAATTACTGCGAGAAGCAAGGATTCCATAGGATTATGATTATTTTTTAATACCTGTGTTCGACCCAGCTTCTGGAAATTTGATGATGTAAGAAGCGATGTTTGAAGATGACTCGTATAAAATTTTGAAAAGATTGAGAAAATTCTGACGTTGCGGACTTGTTCAATTTTTTTGACAAACTTGTAAATCGAGAAACTCATTTTTCACTGTTCACAATTTTCCCCAATGCTCAGTCATGCCTGTGAAAACATGGATCGCCCAATTTCGCGTCGCTACTTTTAATCTTGACATATCTATTAATACAATCACACAAAATGGGACGTTATTCATGGAAAATGAACAATCTAATTTTTGCATGCGCAACTTCCACAAAAAGATGCAACACGCAGTGTAAAAAAAAATGAAACGTCTCTGACAATTAAAAGAAAGAACGAAATTCTAGACTATCGAATGATGTATGTAAACAAATAATTTCGATAGTCATACTGGGCAATGACGTCAAAGGTATACAAATAAAGCGGTGTGAATTTAAGCTTACCACATGTTTGGATGTTTCGGGAAGACTGTGGATTCGATTATCACCTTGCACTTAAATCGAACACGACTGAATGTCAATTCCATTTATGGAAACGAAGACCCGCGTCCTTCGACGATCACAGCCGGTGAGTGTGGACACATGAATATATCTTTTTACGTGGGCGACAAACGATGCCACCTTCCATTCGTCAATAATCAACAGTTTTATATGAAAATAAGATACCGCGGGATTGTCACTCACTGACACAATATCACAAACGTAATGATCATAACACTGTCTTTTACCACTGTCTCCCGACTGTTTCACGATTATTGCTTCAACGATGTTTTGACATGCACATTTACGACGCGTTCAGCCGATACCCAAACATATGATATTTCCATTCGCGACTCATTCTATATATATACGTATATGTATATACATGCGTATATACATGTTTCTCTCGAAACTCGGAATCTCGATGCGTCTGCTGACTGTCAGGCTAGGGCGATGCAGCGCGCATAGAACACGAGAATTCGTTTCGTATGTTCATTTATGTAGTTTTTTCGATAAAACAGTCTCGACGAATGAACGAATAATAAACTAGCGAACGACACCTTGATATCAAGGCCGAAATGGTTGATCAGTAAGGAGTTAATTGCGGTAATTAGATTAGTTTCAATTTGCACGTCCCACGGTACCGACGATGTTTTGTTAAGTACTAGTGATGCTACCCCGGTCATTTAAAAATGGCTGCTGACCGTGCGATAAGTGCTGCCCTCTTTACGGAATTTCTGCAAACTGCTAGCGAGTGGGAATATACAAGATGTCGGTATTGAAGAAATTGGCGGGTAAGGAAAAGTTCTACGCAAATTTCGTATCAATAAACAACAATTGTATAAAGAAAAACAATAAAATATAATAGTTATGATTTTTAAAAGACCTGTACATTCTATTTTTGTAATATTGTTAAGTATCCTCATTTCTGGTCCACTCTAAATCTACGATGCAAAGAAGAAAAGCAATTTGGTAAGATATTCTGTTTGCCCTTGAAATCCTTACCAGCAATTTTCGTAAATTGGAGTTTTTTGTATCGTTACGAGATCCAGGGCTTAAAATTGCGATTTCACGTGAAATCTGATCAGTATCGTCAAAGCGAAAAAGGGTGATGCTCGGTAGATATATATAGATGCTTCAAAGAAGGTTGCGCGTGAAAGGAGAAATCTGTCAAGAGTGGAGGCCCTCGAAATGAGATATAGCCGGGAGCGAGATTTTTTTTTTGTAAAGACGTTTATATATACGCTTCAGCGATCGGGTTTTGAGACAAGAGATGCAAGGGCCATTTAGACGATTGAGGTACGGATATATGACAGGACTCTCTCCGTCTCTCTCGGTTCCTAAGAAAATGATCAGCAATCACGATAAGAAATTTTTACATTAGCCTTTGCAAAATGAGATATGCAAAGTTGGTTTTCTTCTGCCGCATTCACAAGAGCTCTCATCCATCATTCCGATCGGATAATTCGATATACACGCATTACATCCTGAAATTGCCATTCTGCGATGAGAAGCGTGCATACTTTGTATATTGTTTCGCCCACATAGGTATATTATGTATTACCTCTTGGTATTCACTTGGTATGTCGATGCGGTTCAAATAGATAATGACTATGTAATCATATGTCCAAAGTAGCAAGAGGAACCACCGCTATCCCAGAATAACTATCATTAACATTAAAATCTGTTATCTTTCGATATTCACCGGTATAATTTTTAAATACGACCGTTACCTTCCAAGTTCTTTGGTAAGAACAAGGAAAAAATTGACGGTACCTTCCTCTTTCTGTGAATAAATTTGATAAAAGAATTACAGAAATCGTTTATTAACACGATACGAATATTTCGTAACGTCAATGATTCAAGCTTCTAAAATCCTTTAAGAAAAAAGTGAGGTCTTTCAGTTTCAATACGAGATTCGACCATTCCAATACTTTCTCCAAATAAAAAACATTTGATCTTTAATTTCATCAATTGCGCATGCACGTAACGTCGCCAATTTGCTCTCGTTTCGATCAATTTCTACCTTCTAATTGTCACCACTGTTGGTTGGCATGATTTCAATTGGGTCAAGAATCAAATATGTTCTCCGCACGAGTGAAGAAGAGTGAATTAAATTCCATGTCATGTATAGATATATAAGTCTCGGATTGAGTACGCAATCATCGTCGATGGTATATAATTCACGAGAACTCTCTTAGTAAAGCATCATGTGCATTTTCTCCGGTTGATGTATAATCGGCAAATCACAGGATCAACAATTATGTCAACGAGGTGACAAGAAGACTCTCCCGACGATGCTCTGGGCTGCCTGAAGAAGTGAGAAAATACTGGAAAACGTTTGGCGAGAGAGCGCCTAGTCTACCTAGTAACGAGAAGGCAGAAAGAAGAGTCTTCGCATTCCGGTACGTGACAGATTCTCAAAGCAAACGGAGGAAATAAAAACTTTTTAATAGCATAGGACGGCATGCCCTCGCAATTTATAGATCTCTTCGGCTCGTTCATGTCGCTGAGCACCAGACATTCCGGTTCTTCCATCGAGTGAGATGAGGCATCAATCAAATTAGGATCACAGTGCATAGCTCATAGTAGGACATACCAGACACTTTTTCTTATTTTCTTCATTTATGGACCACACATCTCGCGATTTAATAGACATAAACACTTGTAATTCTCAACTGGATCCAACTCGACACCTTACCGACCTGAACATCGGTTTTCGATCGCAGAACTATATTGTTGGGGGCTTTAATTCTGGTAACATTAAATATTCCTATATCGACAAATTCGCACTAGCGCTCTCTACTTCCGGAATCTACTTCCACTCGCACACCCGTTCATTACGAAGATTTGAAACAATAGTCTAAATGAAAAACTACAATGTATCTCATCATATAAAATTTCATTCGAGATCTTTCTTTTTTTTGCTTTGATAATATCGATGCGATGACGAAAGTTTAGTCACGCGGCCATGTTGGCAGGCCTGGAAACGACTTGCCGACATATCGCGCTTCTTCCCTCCCAGAGCTTATCTCGTTTCTGTCGCCTCATCGCTTTTTCCCCACTTGGAGACTATTTTCTCGTACTGTGGAGTTCCTAGGTGAAAGGTCCGGGTTGTAATTCAACTAATGTCCAGTGCGCGAGAGTTTTGCACCGCAAGTTTTGCTGCACCGATATAAATGTGCGTGTGTGCATGGAGATGCACTTATGCCACAAGTGTTTGAAGTTTCTTTCTTCTTTAGACAAGACATATACTTAACGAGTTACCTGAATATGGTCACGAACATACCGCGACCGCTCTTCGGCGCCCCCGAAGCCACGTGCGATGGTGTACACTCGGTCCTTGGAACTTCGATGTTCTGATGAAACAAAAGATGCTAGGTACACAATTTTATCGCGTGACATTTTGCATTGTTTTTCAAGATTTATTTTTATAATTGCTCAACGCTAATGGGCCGTAATATCTATATATATAAATCAATTGCTGTTCGTTAGTCTTGCTAAAACTCAAAAACGGCTTGACCGATTTGATTAATTTTTGTTTTGTTTTGTTCGCTCTAATACAGGGGTGGTTTACCAAAAAATAATAGGGAAAATCCTAAATAACAGCTGAAAAATCGAAAAATTCAAAATTGGTTATTTTGTATAGTAATCTCCACTTCTTATTACTTTATATACTCTTATTACTTTATGTACATGGCGTTAAATATTTTAAATCTCTCGAGGTAAAATTGACAGATTTTATTGACTGTGAAAATAATTCCGTGTCGTTTTATTGTGTTCATTACAATGCCGAGGAGAATACGAGCTGCCATGGGTCGTCGATGAAATACATTGAATTCATTTGGATTGTAAGCGAGTTTCATTTAATATCCAAACGAAATTCAAACCTTATAAGATAAATCCAGTATTATTGATCGCAATGAATCGAAGTTGGAAGGTCGATTAGGATTGATTATAAAATCAAATCGGTCAAGCTAATTCATTTTCTCATACATTTTGTATGCAACGGTTTTATTTTTATTCTGCGGCGGTACGAAGTTCGCCGGAGAAGCTAGTTCATACAATATACGAAAACAAAAATACGATAATAATGAAAATAATATAACATAACCTAAAAATACATAACGAAAATTATGGAAAAATGAATGACGATTGCTTCGAAGAAGCTGTTGAATTCGATAATCCGTCGTATTTCTAAGAATAATTATAGAAACAAGGGACATGGAAAGGATCGTACTCTTTCTCTCTCAACCCCATCAGGAGACCGCACGTAACTGCCTTTGCCAGCTCGTTTCGTGTCGTTCGTCCGAAGGAATCGTGGACTCTGAATTAACCGGAAGTAGTGGCGCGCGCGCGCGCGCGGTGAGCGGTAATCCCGTTTTGCCCGAGGTGCACGCACGAGCTAGCTAAGCAAAAGGTATATATATATATATATATATATATATAGAGAGAGAGAGAGAGAGAGAGAGAGAGCCGAGGGCGAGCGAGCTTCTCCTCTTACATGAGAGCGAAGCTCGTGCACAGCATCTACCTACGTTACTTCGAGCGTAGGTAGCCAGTCTCTATTTATACTCTCGAAGTGTGCATTGTCTCTGGCGTGACAGAAAATTAATTATTGCTTATCCTCTTTTCATCCTGTAACAAATCTCGTATAATGACCAACGGAATTAAACACTCCGTTCATTTTGTTTTTCCGTCACGCTGACACTCGCGAGAGTAATGATACCTTGATTAATGAAACTTTGAGAGGTAAAACTTTTTTTTCTTTTCTCTTATTTTCTCTTTAAATGGAACATTTCGTTCCACGATACGAATATAATAGCTTCGTTCGTTGCTTCGCTATTCGCAGATTAGAATTTGACGAAACAAAGAAATTCTCATTTATTCGTCTTTCGAGCGTCGTCGATGATCGATCGTCCACGGCTGTGAGAAAAGAACGTTAGAATTTTCAGGCGCTTCTATGACACACGTGTGTACACGTACATCTAGATATATATATATATATATATATATATATATACGCATGCGTCGAGTTTACCACCATATTCGCGAGAATCTCTTTCTCTCGCGTCACAGGTGCCTAATACGAACGGGGTCTTCTTCTCTCGTGCCTCCATATATATCTTTCTCTGCTTCACCGAGAATCCCTTCTCGTCGCGCTCCAGCGAGAGATCCGTGCCATCACCTTTGACCGCGGGTCGCGATATCTCGTAGGGTCAAGGTCAATGTCAATGACCTTGAACTTTGCCAGCTCGTTCACCGCTCCAGTGTCCTGTCCTTCGAGCTTCATCGATGACCTTGAAGCTTAACAGCGACCTCGTGACCTTGGGACAATTTTTCAAGGTCAGCGATCCGAACAATCCCAAAAATCATTATCTTTCCCAACTCGACCCTTCGAAAGTCGAAGCTCGGAGAAATTCTCGTCCGTGAAATAACGAAGTGAAGCCTATATCGTCGTTGGTACACACGAAATGCCGTTGGCCTAGAAAGCCAAAGGCGCATTCGTTGCCATACGTCTATATACACATACATATATATATATATATATATATATATATATATACATACATGTGGGCATATAAATTACCATTACGGGGTATGCGTTGTCTGCTCGATATATATATATATATATATATATATATATACATATTGCCGTTGGTCCAGGAGCGCGAGGCTTTTACCGCACACACCGCAAGACTCGGGTCGGTCGTCGTCGTCGTCGTCGTTGTCGTCGTCGTCGATCGAGAGGCTGGACGTGAAAGAGACCGAACGAGTAGCGACGGGAGAGGAACGAGGCGCTCACGAGGGACGATCGTCATTGGTAATGATAATGGTCCTCCTCCTCGTATCGCCTTTTGACTCGCTCGGTGTGGCCCCGAAGAAGAGGGAGCAAAAATCAGGGAGAGAGAGAGAGAGAGAGACGAAAGTCCGTCGCAAAGAGGAAGAGAGAAAAAAAAAAGAAAAAAAGAAAACGAAAAAGGAGAGAAGAGAACGAAGAGGCAACAGGCTTGGCGCGTATGGCGTGTGTTACTCTTGGAAATGAGAGCACACGCCACGTGAAAGTAGAGGAAGGGGCTGACTATGGCAATACCCGACCGAGAGTCCGGCTGGCTTAGTCGTTCGTGGACCTCGAAGGACGATAGAGGTCGTGAAGAAGAGGGCACTTCCTCCTCCGCCTTGATCCCTCGGCAATCGCAACGAACGTTTGCGAGAAATATCTCCTCTTGTCCTTCGAACGTTCTTTCGGATCATTTTTCCGTTCTTTCTGTTTTTTTTTTCGCTTTTTGTTTTGTTTTGTTTTGTTTTTTTCCGTCGTATTCGTTCCGTTCGACTCGAGTCTCGCGACGCGCGAGTTCGTTCGTCCATTGTTTTTGTTTTTGTTTTTTTCTTCTTCTTCTTCTGGCAATCGGAGAGTTTTGTCCCAAACGATCGAGAAAAAAATAAGACCGTCGCGCGACTGATCGAAGTCAAAGTCGAATCGAACGAGAGTCGAGCGTGCCGGTTGGACGTAAACAGGATATCGTCCTGGTTCGCGATCGATCGAGCCCAAGAGAGGAAAATTGGAAACGGAAATTGGACGATCGTCGGAGGAGGAGGAATTTGCTTTTTATTCCCTGACGTTATCCAACGTACCAAGGCTGCGAGGATGCGCTGTCACGTCGTAGCAACGATCTTTCTATTTTGCTGTCTACATGGTTCGTAAACAAAAAATATTCTTGTCGGGGCTTCGATCTTGGGGAATTTTTTTCTATCTCTTAATATCGTTCTTACACGATCCAGAACGTATCGTAATTTCCAGCCTAAAATTGAACAATTTTCGTACAAAATTGTTTTCATAAAAAAAAGGAACAACTGATTGATGAATTAGTCCCGATGAATAAAAATGGCTGACCAGAAACACAAAAAACGTATCACTTTGAAATAAAACAAATAAAAGGTTAAATTAAAGTAAGAAAAATTAAAATCATCTTCATATATAACAAAGAAAAAAATGATTTAATTAGATTTGTCGAATTCCCCTTGAAAGTAAATTCGAAACGTTCGTACATAAGGGGGTCTGGATGAACGAATGTCTGCGAATTATTCGAATCTCAACAACAATGGGTACACACAGCCTCGGATCGCATCAAAGTCTTGGCTCGCGAATGCCGGCTCTCGAATCGAGGCCCGTATGTCCTCAATGCCCTGACCGACGGGAGGCGCTCCGGTCCTCGAAGCTAGAGAGCTTCTCTCTCTCTCCTCGATGTTTTCATCGTACAGGGGAGCGCGGAACCGGACGGTCTCGGCGACCGGTGCGCTATTGCGAGAGATTTTTGTACTACAGTGGCTCCTCGTTCACGGGTCGAGACACTCTCGATCGTAGAACGAAAATAAAAGCATGGGAACGGGGAAAGAAAATATGATAGAGAGAGAGAGCGAGAGAGAGGAAATAAAAGAAAAGAATTAGAATGAGAGACGAGAGCATTGCGCGAGAGCGGCGAGAGTGCACGCGATTGTGAATCTCTCTCGCGTGCTCGAGTCTCTCGGAACGAATGTCGTTGGGGCAGTTCTCGCGTACCGCCCGTACGTGATAACTCTCGTGAGAAATAATACAAAGTATTTGCCTCCCTCCTGCCCCCCCCCCCCCCCCCCCCCATCTCTCTCTCACACGCATTCGCCAGGATTATCGCAGCTGGAAATAGATTCCTTCCGTGTTTTAGCACAACATTCGTCTCATCTTTGAGATTACGCCTCGTACGTTTTTCCATTATTATACATATATTTAATTTATACGTATAAATAAAACACTAATTTCATCAATATTAGAAATTAATGTTAGAAATATTTAGAAATTTAATTTATATATTTTCAAATTTCGTTTATAAAAGGCATGTAATACCGCCATTTTATGACCTTCGAGGATGCATCGGGACGAATGGGATTGATATTCGCATTGTAGGCGCGAGAGTTTAACAAGCCCAGACGCGAGGCGATTTTTTAGCGAAGTTTCCGCGAAGCTTGATGCGACTTTAATCGCCTCGGGATATATTCTTTCTCGCGGATATTCTCGTCCCGGCCCCGCTGTTATTCGCGCCGACTTCCTCACCGAACATTCGACCGGTGTGCAATTTGGCGCGTCGGACGTATCAAGGTCCTCGGAACGTGCCCTTGAGCGACCTTCGAGTCACCTTGATTTTCGTCGAATTAATTATTTCCAAAATAACACAAAAAAAAAACAAAAACGACTATTCCCTTCGATCGGCAATTTTGAAAATTGTACCAAGCGAAATAAAAATCGTTAATTGCTTTTTACAAGCTACAGAAAATTTCTTACAAGATGAAAAAAAAGAAAAACAAAAGAAAAAACCCCCCAAGTTCGTGGCGAAGGAATAATTTACAGCAAGCTCGTTACGAAAAACTGTCTCGAGACGCGTGCTCGTTTATCAAAAGGCCATTCGTACTGTCCGCGAGATGAAGGATTTATCGTCGTGGCGCGGACGAGGAAGGAAAGGTTTCCCGAATGTCGCCCATGGGCAAATTATGAGCCGAGAGAGTGGAGACTTACAAATAGAGAAACAACGGACTATCGTCGATATACGCGCGGCTCTCGTCTACTTCGTAGAAAGTATATATATATGTATGTGTGTGTACATGTACCGACGGTAGTATATCGGTACCGGGGACGAGCAAAAGGAGAAGTAGTCCTCCGCCTCTCTGTGCGATATTCGTGAAAGATGGTGTTGTCCGCGGCCGAAGGAATCGAGAACTGTGCGCGCACGCGATAAGTCGATCGACAAACCGGTCAGTGAGAGGGTTGTCCATTTTATATATACATGCATCCATACATATATATATATATATATATATATATATATATATATATATATATATAACTAGCTTTTATATTTATATATATAAGTTAGTAATATACAATATATACGAGCTCGAAGCGAAGCAAGCCTACGGGCTATCGCCACTTAATGACCCGTATTTATATTAAGCGCCTAGACATCGAGAACGAGAGAAAGAGAAAAGGATGAACAAAAATTGAAAAAAAGAAACAACTACGTATAAAGAAAATCAGCTATCTCGCAACTCGACCGAGAGAATTACGTTTTCTTTTGTTTGGTCTTTCGTTCGGACGTTATTATAAATTAATTCGTTTCGCGATGTTCTGCGGTAGAGGGATCGGATCGTTTCGTTAAATAGATTATGGTACACGCGCGGTGTGCAATGGGTACGAGTGGATTAATATTCGATTGGAAATAAAGAAAGAAGAGAGTCGTCGACGTTCTCCGAGTCGAAAGAGGGAGATCGGACGCGTTCGTTGTTGATAATCGACGGACGCGTCGTCATCGGTAATTGGGATCGATACGCCGTTCCTCTTCTTCTCGTGTACGTCGAGAATAACGAGAGCGAGAGATGGATAGCCGCAGCCGTGAACTGGGTTAATTTCATTCGACGCGCTTGTGACGACGCTCATCCGTTTTCGCGCGGCCTGAAACCCGAACGAACCTCGAGGGTAAGCGACCGTCGAAACGATTCCTAAAGATCGAGAGCGACGAGAAGAGAGAAATACAACAACAAAAAACGGACAAAAACGATCGCGATAGTTTCGATCGGTAATTCGAAGAAACTCATCGATAAAATGTCGAGAAATCGGCAAGGATTATTAGAAAAGAAAGAATATCGATAAAATATTCGTAGATGGGGCGAGCGATTGAATTATAGTGTACGCGTGTGTGTCTCTAGGTGAGGCTAGAGAGAGGAAGATACGATCTGAGAATTTTTTTTTGGTTCGTTCTGTCGACCGGTAGCGTCGGCATTTCCTACGTCGGCTTTGCGATAATTCCGTGGCGGCGAGAAGATTTCCGAGTGTGTATGTGTGTGTGTGTATGTCCGAGGGCACTGGAGAGCCGTAAGAAAGATCAGATCGAAGAACTTTTCATTTTCTTTCTTTGTCCTCGGGCTCCTTCGTCTCACTTATTTATTTATAAATATTTTTACTTTATAAATAAAGTACAAATAATAGAAATAATGAAAAAAACTAATGAAAATAATAAATATTTAAATAGATATTCAAACGCGAGATTCTAGAGTATCGTTTACAAGCGCGACAAGTTTTTCAGCTGGATAGTACAGACGCACGCATAGCCACGTTCGCGTTCATGTACGTAAGAAATGCAAATTATTCATTCGTGGATCGAGTCGAGCCGAGAGTTCGCAGAGTTCCGTCCCTTTCCATCATGGTGTCCCTCGGATGAATCAGGTGAGCTCTCCGGCGAGCTTCTCTCTTCTCCAACGCCGCGATAGCTTCTTCCTCCACGTGCCGAGGGTAAGAACCCCGTCGGTTACGTATACGTGTCTTATGGGTTTACTATATATATATGTGTGTGTGTAGCTACGGCGAGCAGTCACCCGGGGTTCTTGACACTCGTCCAAGCAGCAACAGGATCAAGCAGGACCACTCTCGAGTACACCACTCATGACTCGTGTACTTACCTCAAAGAAAAACACGCTGCATATTCAGATTTCTTGGTAGTTGGCCGATGGTCGAAGCTACTAGCGAGCGCGTTAAATATTTGATTTTGAAATTGCATCTTTAAAGATGTCCCACGAGTTGACTTTCTTTCGTGGAGATCGTGGCTCTGTCGTGGAATAATATTCAGTGACAAAATCCCATGTTTTTTCATGGGATTTTGTCACTCTGTCGATTAAAATAAAATCTTGTCACCACGAAGTCTCTTTCGACTACGTTTGTCATTCGGGCCAAGTTCTTCTCTTCGAACTCTGTCGCCTGTTCACCCACCGTCTCGACAACTGTGGGACATCGTTTCTTCCTCATTCGGGCTAATGGTTTATCCCTGAAGCGATTTCCTACCGACTGTCCCAACCGCCAAAGACCGGTATCCATTTACTCGAGGATGATTCCGCACGTTGCGACAGAGTGATAGCCCAATTAGTCCCATGGACGGTGAATCCCCCGTTCCTTGGCACAGAGAGAGAGACAGAGAGAGAGTCGTAACATAATTCATGCCTCGAGGAGTCGAGGAGAAACTAATAGTTACTGTCGTAGATACGTTTATACAGCAACGGGTCTATATCGGCAATGTGTTCATTCCTTACTCGTGCAACTTGTCAAGTACGTTTATATCTATTTTCATAATCCAATGTGTCCGTAGGTACCGCGGCGTCGTGGCTCCCTCTCTCTGTTGAGCCCACTAGCGCCCTCCCTTCGTGCGGACGCGTCATGAATTATGGATACGAGACGAGACAACAATTGATCGAGCTTAATACACACGTAACGCGCCACTGACGGAGTTGGCATTGTTCGCCATTCGTCCGACGGCTTCGCACTCGACTTAACCGTCCGTGAGTGTAAAATACGTTTCGCTTCTGCATCGAGGATCGAGCCTGTCTCTCATTGAAAATTACCGTCCCTCTCGGTCGTGCCGAGTCTCGGTAAAGGCCCGTGGAGGTCTTCGTGAAGTCCGCGGTGACGCTCTCGACTCGGCGCACACCGTTGGGGACTCTGCGACTCTTCCCTCGAGCCACGACTAATTGCCACTGTTTGTGCGCGTGTTGTTGTTAATAAGCTATTATGTCGTTGAACGAGGTGACTCGATCCTATGTCCGGGGCTTTCACGGTACAGATACGCCCGAGAGAAACGTCTTCATTCAGGCCCACATCATCCAATCAATCGCATCAAATTCCTCGCTCGTCTCTTGGATACGAGATCTTCTCTTGGGTGACGAAAATTGCCATAAGAGCCCTTTCTCTCTTTATGAGACTATTTTGACCCTTCATTTTCATAGAATCTGGAGTTGGATTTTCTAAAATTTGGAAAATGACACTGTTACTATTTTACGGGTCTTATGTCGAGCGGACGGTGGTGTAGTCGGTTAGGTGCTGGACTGGCACTCGGTGGTCCAGTGTTCGAATCCACTTCTGGGATAGATTTTTTTTTTTCAAATACTTTTTCCACCCACCTTGGGAATTCGTAATTCGTACAAAATTGTTGAAGACATTACGATTTCGACGAAAATTAAGAGGTTTGAAATGACCTAAGTAACTAACCAACTACGATCGTAAATTGACCCTTGGGCAGTAAATTAACCCTATTCGCTCGAAACCCCAATAATTCGAGCCGAGTACGGGCAATTTAAATAAATCGTACGGAGATTAAACGGAGGGGTAGGACATTTCGAAGTAACGAGAGTCCGCAATCATCGTTACCGTGCCTCAGGTTGATTGGTTGGCTTACTTAGCTGACCTGGAGACCCAGTGAGAACGTGTTTGCTACCTCTCTTCTCTCACCCTGATGAACTTCGATCGATGAATGTCTTCAGCGTCGAACCAACTCCAGCTTCCTCGAGTTTCTCTTCGCTTTATGTCCTTTTTCATTTTTTTCCCCCATTAAAACTAACAATTTTTCATCTTAATTTCTTCCATTTTTTCCATTATAATCCACTTCGTCTTTCTCTCTCACCTCGATAGTTTTTCCAGTGTCGAAATTATCGGCTTCTCGGTCGTGAGAATTGTTTCATCTCTTCGCGCTCGCGTGGATTTCACTGCCCTCGGGGAGAGAATAATTGAAAGAAGACAAAAAACGAAAGAAAGGAAAGATTTATAAGGAGAGCGAAAGAGAGAGTACCAGGCTGAGCCGGCAAGCGATGGTAATGGGCAACGCTTGGATACTCTTCAAATTGATTTTTTATTTGATTTTTTTCCTAGAGTAGTCGCGCACTTTGGCTCTGCCGTAATATTACCCATTTGCACGAGAGACGACCTTCTTTATAAACGGAATAATATACATCGCGTAAGACTTCGTTACCTCCTCAGTCAAGTTTAGGAGTAGAAATTATGATGGTCAAGTACACGACTGACCTAGAAAACACGCTCACTTAGACGATGAAATAGCAGAGTTTCTTCTCTTCTCTAATACCCACTTGCCGCTTCCTTTCTCTCCCTGTATTACAAACACTCCTTTCCCGGTCTTCGAGCTTCTACATACACAGTACTTTCGACGACCTGTCTATAAATAAATAAATAAATCAATCAATAATACGAGACATTCACCGACGATCCGGCCAATTTTATTTCTCACGACCGACCGAGAAATTTCCATCGAGCTATTCTCGACTCGGTCAACGAATTCTTCACCGCAAACTCCTACATTTCAAAAATAAATCCCATTAGAAAAACAAAAAAGAAGAAGAAAAAAAACAAAAGAAAAGTAGTAGCCCATAATTTTGCCGCATCCTAGAGTTGCGCCATGGGGTGCGATAATGATATATCGAACCAGAGGCCGGAAAGACCGATCGGCATCTGTTGCAATTTTCCTGGTTTGCTCAGACACGCTCAGCTGGTACTTGAAAATATTATAATGGAATAACGTTTCGCGTATAAATCGTGGTGATCGAGCCGAACTGATTCCCAGCGTGGTACGAAGTCAGCCGAATTCTTCGACGCGTCTAATTTTCTTCGTTTATCCCCCGTAGGTACAATCTATTCCATGGTGGTAGATAAATGCGTTAAGACCGGCGCGTTTACCTAAACGCGTTAAGGAATATTATATACAGCTACGTAATGCGATGTCCATTCATGAGGGTATAATCGCTTGATGCGTCATGCGTATTATGCGAATAGCCTCTCTCGAATCGAGTAAAATATATGTCTCGACATCGAGAGCCATGAGCTCTTGGCGGGTACGTATATATAAAATATAACGTCGTAAGATTGCAACGGGCGTTATTTCTCGAGAGTAATGATAAGCGTGTTGTAAAGTAATATATAGGCTTCGTGAAACGACTCGTAAGCAATAATAATTTTTACCAGGGGTGAGAATCTTATACCGCGTATAAGATGGGATAGGCGCATGCGCGGATCTGATGCGCGTACGCACACGCGCGTGCGCGGACCGAGTGCGCGTAGGCGCTGGCGCAGGCGCCGACCGGGTGCGCGTAGACGCGAGCGCATGCGCAGACGCGGCTCCCATGTATTATAGATTATATTCTACGTTATAGGTGTATATATATATATATAAATATAGTCGTTGTATACTTCGATACGGATTTCTCGCTCGATTTCTTCGTTGCAGGTGAAACACGAGAAAAGTATTTTCTCGAGGTAAGATGCGCGGTTGTCTTTGTCTTTGCCGCGGGAGTAATTCATAACCGCGCGTGCGCGCTCGTACACGAGCGAAGAGAGTTCTTATTCTCGGTTACTCGTAGAGCACGAGAAAGTATGTCGGAAATGTTGGAGCAAAAAGCCGTATATAAAATTCGCCCACGTGAGAGAAAGAGACGAGAGTTTTCTTCGATTCTTCGCTCACTCTCCTGCGGTTTTATGGAGAATCCTTCTAGTGGCGAGATGAAGACGTGATTGCCTCTTGGGAAAACCACGACGGTGTAGAGAAGAGAAAATGAAGATTGATCGAGCCGTCTCTCCCACGGGGCAATGGGTCGAGTTCCAATTTTTCAATGGGGATGAATTTTTCATTCAACCTGGGGGAGGAGAGTGTTTTTTTTAAATTTTTTTCAACAAAGTTTCTTTTCTTCGTAAGTCGATAATTGTAATCGAAAAAATCGGTAAATAATTTGCTCAAACTTGCTAAAATCAATGGGAACTTGGAAAATTCGAAAGCTCGCTGGGAGAACGTGAAAAGCAAAATATTCGAAAATATTCTCACTTGATATCTGGATGAGATTTCATGGAATGGAACGTAATAGAGAAGGAAGTTTTTCTTCTCGCTCGTTCGTTTTCTCCTGGACGGTGTAGGCCACGAAGGTACGCCCCCGGCCCGCAGGTATAAGTAAGTAGGTATGGAGGTAAGGTCGAGGCCGCAGCGACGTATATTTCTCTCTCTCTCTCTCCCTCCCTCTCTCTCTCTCTCTCTCTCTTTCACTTCGTAACTATATATTTATATACGTGTATGCACGAGCACACGATCAGCTTCGCGTACTCGCTGTCAGCAGGAAGCGAGCTCGCGGTCATTACCATCCCCGGTGCAACGTATAAATTTCCTCGTTTGCCTATAGGCAAGGACGACGGCTTTCTCGGCGTCCACGTACAAGAACTGACGCGATCTAATCAACGAAATGAAGACGCTCGTAACGAACCCTTTTATTTATATTTTTGTTTGCAATTGCCAAAATTATTGATCTTTATCTTTTTCATCGATTGTCGTTGTTTTTCGTTCTCGATAATTCATACTAGACAATAATTATTGAAAATTAACGAATCGATTACGAAAACGAAAGATAACTTTTTGCAAAAATTAAAATAAAGAAAACGACAAGATACATTTATCGATAAAAGTAAAACTTTCGAATTTCTATCGGACGAAAAATTTTCTTTCTTTCGCCATCGCCCACGTCGTACGTATAAAAAATCATTCGAATTCTGATCGGCTCGAGAACGACGATATCGTTCGTTCGGCGAGGCCCGTGTCTCGAATTCTCAGGCGATTATACACAGCGGCCAACTGAAATGCAAATTTACGTATCTGTGTATGGCGCGTGGTGTGTTCTGGAGAAGAAGAAAAAAACGAGATATATAAAAACTGAAACGTTTGTTCGAGTCGTTGGCACGCGGGTTCGTCGTAAATTGGCTTAACTGTACTCCACGCGTTGTACAGTAAAAAAAAAAAAACAGAAAAAAACACAGTCGACTCGCTCGAAGTCTAGTCGTGTGGGTGATTTCGAAACAGGTCGGATGAGAATCGCGATCTCGTTCTTGGAACTCGACAATTTTTGTCGAAATCCAGACTTAACGATATTTCATTTACGTATGCGTGCATAAATAATGGTAACGATTTTTATCATTCCCTTTTTTCTTTCTTGCATAATAACGTCGTCGGTTACACGCGAATGTCCCAGAAAGTAGAAAAAAAAACAAACAAACAAAAAAACAATGAAAAAGCGTTAAACTCATCAACGAAAAACACGTTTCGTGAGAGTTTATTTCCTCGCATAAAACTGACATAACTGTTAAATAATGAACGATGGTTTGTGACGCGAAAACCATTCACTCGGAAAATAATTGTCATTTTCCTGGAAAAATATTAAAATAAATCATAAAATTTCAAAGACATTACGGTGCCCTCGTGGTAATTAAAATCTGACGATTTGCGTCGGCATGCGACGCCGCGTACTTTTTATTTGGCCTCCGCGATCCGGTCACCGTAAACGCGAATATCGCGTTATAACGAAGTACTCACTCGGCACTATGACGCGAGACATAAAACCGGTAGATGAATCTTTGCGGCTAAAAAACCTCTTGGGAATGATGGAAAACGTATTAGGCACACGTAACAGCGTCTCGTGGATAATGAATATGCGCCCTCTTCTTCTCCTTTCTCTTCTTCTTCTTCGTCTTCTTCTTCTTCTTCTTCTTCTTCTTCTTCATCTTCTTCTTCTTCTCCTTCTTCATTTTCTTCTTCCTCCTCTCAGCTTCTCGTGTTAATTACAACCCACTATATGTTCGCATAATTAATGTCGGTTTGTCTTAATGAATGCATCACCAGCGAGCTAGAAGAGAAACGATTGATAGCCAATCCGCGTCCGCGTCTCTCTCTGTCTTTATCCGAGCCTACAAACCTGTTAATTTATTTACGAGCGAACCGAGTTAAATTCGCACGCGGAAAGAAGTGCGGAAAACGATCTTCGCCCAATCGGCTAAATGTACTTCCCGTGGCGAATAAACCGCGAAGGAGGAAAAGAAGAAGAAGAAGAAGGAGAGAAAAAAAGGGCACGGTCATCTGGTATTCGAGACACGATTGAAATTTCTCCGATCTAACGGATCGATATAAGCCTCGAGGCCAGGATGAGTGAGCGAGAAAAAGAGAGAGAGAGAGAGCGAGAGAAGAAAGAAGAGGGCGCAATCGTCGATTCTCTTTCCAAACGCGGCCACGACTCGTCGCTGGTTAATTCCCTTCCACCTTCTTCGTTTCGTCGTCGTTGGCTCGACGGTCGTCGTGGTACGACCACGGTAAGCAAGGATGCCACGGTCTGGGAGGTAGTTTTTCGCCCCAGTACTCCACTTACCACTTTAACCGATCGAACGATTTATAGAACGACAACGACGCCGAGAGCCACGGCTCCTTGCTCTCTCGCGAGCCTTCGACGCTGGTGGCAAGCCTGCAGCCAGCTGGGATGCGCGCGCCTCTCCGCGCGTTGCCAACTATCCGCGCAGGTCTCCCCCCCACTCATGCGCGCGCGCTCTCGCTGCCGCCGGTCTTTTCCCGTGCTCGACCGTGGCATACATACCGTCGTCGCAGCCGCTGCCGCCGCATTAAAAATTTTTCACCGCGGGAGGCAATGCGGATCGATTCCTATTCTCGACCGTTCCCCTATCGACCAATAGCGGCCTGGTTACTCCCCTCGTTTCTTGCCAACCTTTCGGCGTTGACCCGACATGGGGGAAAATCGAGGAAGCAAAAACATTGTAGAATTCCAACGGGTCTTTCATATTGACACGAAGAGAGATAGAGAGAGAGAGAGAGAGAGAGAGAGAGAGAGGAGAACGAGAGAGGCACGTATTTTTAATTGGATCGATCGATCTTACTGGCAGAATTCCAGGCGTGCGGGAACGACTGAAGAATTAAACGACCGAACTTGAAGCACGTGCCATTCGTCGTGCAGTAATCGGTTTGTCAATTGGTTGTATTTTTACGGATCGCAGGAAATCCCTCATGAGCAGACTTTTTTTTATCGCATGTTTGTGCAATTTGCCTAATGGACGTGTTTATGGTAATTAATGCGACTGACTTTTTTTATTTTTTACAACGAACGAAAATCCAACAAATTTGTATTCACGTCGCTAATGTTAGAGAAGTTTCGAAAGCTCGTCGAGTGGAAATCGAGCACTAGTCTCATTTGTCTTTACCGCGTGTAACGAAAGGATCCCGACGAAGAAATCTACATTCAACGCGGGAACCATTCCTCGAATGGTTCGATTTCACATTTTACGTTCAAGGTTAAGGATTGTTGACTATTAGAGGCACGAGCGTAGTTTGAATCGTGAGCGAGCACAGAAGAATGGGAAACGTGCCAGCCCCCCGGCAATGAAGAAATCATCGTCCACGAGGAGACCCCGTGTCCTAGAAAAATATGAGTTACGGAAACTTTGATTGAATTTAAAGCACGAAGTTCCTTCTCTCAGGAAAAAAATGCTGCAAAATACGGAAAAATTCAATTAAAACGATTATGGACAAATTAAAAAGAAATCCCCTTTTAATTAAAAACTGCTGAAAACTTTTTGAAAAATAATTTACAGAAATATTTTTCTACCGATATTTTACAAAACTGGAAGAATTTCGAAAAACGTCCTCGAGGAGTTGACACGAGGCGAGAAATGACTCAGCCGGTAAAGAATGCTCGGCACATATTTCTACGGTATTTCTTACTTAAACATCATAGCGGGACAACGTAATGCTCCGTGTGTCCACGTAGAGTCGACAATCTGCGATCGGGAAACGAGATCGTTCTCGTCGATAAGCCCGTCGGGCAGCACCCGTGTGTGTTGGAACACAGCGGTACGGTTGGGTGCAACAAACCACCGATAGGACAGCATTACACAAAAGCCCCACGCCTCTTCCGCCGTTTCGTCGTTAATAAATACAAGATAAATCGAGACAAGAGAATTCCAGAATAGCGAGTAAAAATTTCATAAACTTAAATAAACTTCAAAATAAAAAATAAAAAAACGCTTAAATACGTGATCATAAGGAAATTATAATAAATTAAGAATAAAAAAAAGTCTATTCATCGCACGAGAGCGTTGAAAAAACATTTGTTTTTTCTTCTTCGACGATTCTCGAGTCGAGACACCGCAGCGTTTCTCGATAAATAGCACGAGCGAATTTTTGTTGTACATTGCAGCACGAAAAGACGTTTCAGGTCATCGGATATCGAAACAGTTATACAGTCTCGTCCTTCTATACGTATATAAAAGCCGCGGGTATAACGTATTGTAAATCGGTATAAGCCCGTGTACGTCTTTTTTTTTTACCGGTCGAATAGACGAGAGAATTTCGCGTGTAATAGGGCACGGTCATTGTTCGGTTATATATATATATCGGAATATATATATATATATATATATATATATACCTATATATAAAATCCGTAAGACTCTCCTTCTTCGATTCTGAATTTACCGAGTCATTGTCTTTTCTGCGAAAGCGTTATTATCCAGGGAGGGGCAGTCGATAACTCGGTCGATCGTCGATTTTCATCGTGATAGGAGAAAGACCGCAAAGAGAGAGGGAGAGAGAGAGAGAGAGAGAGTGAACACGAAGAAAAAAAGAAGAAACGTGTCGAGTCTTCGTGACGAGCGATAACCGGAAATTACTGGTTAGAAAAATTGCCAATTATATCGGCGAATGAAAACAAGAAGCGGGCGTGACTGCATCGTGAGAGATTGGACGTTCTCGATATGATTTATATATAGAGATCGCTTTCTCTCTCTCTCTTTCTCTTTCTCTTTCTCTCTCTCTCTCTCGTTCCTGGTACGTATTATCATTAATGATTTTCGGTACGAGCTGGTTTCGACCTGGCTCTCGCGCATTTGCTCTCGATGCACGAAGAGCCCCCCTCGTTTCTTCTTTCTCATCGTCCTCGCGTCTGTAATACGCGACAGGAGAAACGAGTCTCGGGGCCGATTCTCGTTACCGACGGGCCCGAAACGAGCGAAAAGCCCTAAATGGTCCGTGCTCGAACTGGAATTCGTTTTTTTTCCCCTCGAGTATTTGCCAGACGACGGCGCTCGGTGCACGCCCTGTCGGAGAAAAAGAGAACTACGATCGAGCGACAAGGGGCAGAACCACCTCGGTCGCTTTTCGCTGCCGCCCAGATGGCGCTCGAGAGTCGAAAGAACACGAGAGACGGGATTTTAGGCGGTCCGGCGTGCCTCGTCCAACTTTTTACAGACACGACGCGCATGCGCGGTAGAACGATGCACCGTAGATTTGTTGCATCGTGCATCGTTCTTTCGTCGATCGCGAAAGTTCGACGACCTCGTGCGTGTCTGCGTGTATGTGTGTTTATTCTTCATCGATGGAGATGGAATTCTTTCGTGCGGTCCGAAATTTTTATTGTTCTTTTTTCGATCGTTACTGCGGTCCAAGGTTTTTAGCCCCGGGACGATAATCGTCAAAAATCGTCACGAGTCGCTCGACGAAACTTAATTGGCAATGTTCGAGCTACGATGATTATTAATAAGTTTTTATAGAAATTTCAAGAACTCGGCAACGAATTAATGACGAGAAAATCGTTGAGAGATATTTAAATGTTTATCTTCGATTGATTTTACATGTTTGTGTGAACAAAACAAAAATCTAATTCTTTTATGTCGAAGAATGTCTATAAGCGATTATCACCTCGCGACCTTTCATCCCAACTCGCTTCGTTGCCTGGCCGAAGATCCGCATTAATGTCAAAAGAACTTTATAGATGGCGCCACTCGTTCCTTTTTCTCCATTTGTCTGACCCGTTCGAGAGCATCGGGGATTTCCCGCTGTGGCGAGATAATGATAATCTTGCCCAACGTTGTATACAATGCACAGCTCGTTATCTCGCCTGCATTTTAGCAAACCGAACGGGAAGAGCTTCGAACCTGAGATAATAATACGGTACATTCGAATTATCGACTGAAATAAATATAGTCGTATTTCCCAAAAAAAAAATGTAATTAAACAATTTTTGCTTTTAAGAAAATAAAACCCCAAATTACATTACATTTATCATTAGCATCGAAAGGAATGCTGTTTTAAGGCCTTTCTCTTCTCTCGCTTGAAACCACTGACCCAATATTTCGTTAATCTTAAATCATAGTTCGTCCAATAATCTTCACGATATTGGCAATCAAACTTACATAAAGCTGTTTCCCTCGTATCGTTTCAATTTCCATCGTGCCAAACCGCGTCTTGAAATCGGAAAAGATTAACAAAATTAATTTCCCCATATATACATCCATATAATATTTTATATTTATCTATATATATATATATATAGCTATACGTACTTATATATAAATATTAAGAGAAGAATATTCTATTAATAGTAAATTGCAGCTTCGGCAACAATTAACCCAATTATCGTGGTACACGAAGAAACCGGTAACCGAGGTTCGAGGTATCCACAAGTACCTACGTAAGATCGGTTCTCCATATCCCAAACAGAGAGAGAGAGAGAGAAAGAGAGAGAGAGAAAACACGTTGTTTATCGACGCAGCTCGAATACGTCGGCGCTCGATGAGAAGAAATTGCGGTTAATTCGACACTCGTATTATCGTTAATGATCTCAAACGCTCTTTTTCTCTTTGTTTCTGACGAGTTGAGTGGAGGAGGAGAAGGAGAAGATGGGGTAGGGGCAAAGAGGAAGAAAACTATGGTCGTTATATTTCCTCCTGTTCGATTATAACGGAACTGTTCTGGTTACTGTTGCACTCCGGGGAATGCATTATCCTCGGAGACTCCTCGTGCTCTCTACTCTCTTTCCCTCTGTCTTTCTGGAAAAAAATAAATAAATAAGAAAAAAAAAAAATAATAAAAAACGAACAAGAATAAATTGAACCGCAAGTCCTTTCCAGTTACATATTATTATTAACGCTATGGTTACCATAATGTATCTTCCGGATTAAAGTTCCATAACTGTACGAAGCGCGTTTGTATTTTATTATTATTTCATTTATTTATCACTCCACGGGCGTTAATGCAATATGTGTATTAAATCTCTGTGTCTATCTCGGTGTGAGTGTGTATGTGTCCGTAGCGAAGATCAGGACGGGGCGTATGTGGTATAGTTAATCCAAAGTGCTGTTGACCCGATGCTCGCTGGACCGAGACTGCAGCAACGTGTAAGAAAGATCCCAGGACGAGGTTATATATGTATATATATAGATATTTTTCAATGTGCCACAACATACATAGATACTCAGGGTGAGCACACAATTTACGAGGATCTAGCTGGTACTTTATTCGCGCTCGCATCTGGTGATACCGGAAATAATTATGCAGTCTCGATTTCAGAGTCGAATACTGGAAAAAAATTCCACGCACCCGGAGTCCGATGATTCCTCGTTTGATTTCAAACGAGGGTTGTTCTTTTTTGTTGTCGTTGTTTTTATTTTTGTTTTTTCGAGGTGATGAATGGCGGGCGTATTGAGAAGGGGTCGACGTCGTTGGTGATTTATTAATTGTAGATTTATCGATTGTTTTAATTTGCGGGATTCTAGCGATAATAAAATAAAATTGATCGAGAAAATAAAATTTATCGTTTAATAAAATTTAATTTATCGATTAATAGAATAAAATCGATCGAATTAATTAAATAAAAATGAATAACATCAAATATTATGAATAAAAATGACAAATTTCGAATAACGATAATAGAAAATCGTCGTTAATTTGTGTTCTTGCAGAATTGGCGACAGGCGCTTGTCCCCGGATATGCCCACCGGGCGGAGAGCCGGTATGCGGCAGCGACGGTGTCATATACGCCTCGCAGTGCGAAATGCGGAAGAAGATGTGCGGAAAAGGTATGTATAAAAAAAAAAAAAAAAAAAAGGACCCGTAGCGATGATTATCGTCCTACAACTTGATTTTCTCTCTCTCTCTCCTCTTCTTTGTCTCTGCAAGATCGTTCTCGACAGAGCATAAAATAAAATGAAAATAAAAACAAAAATAAAAGTAAAAATAATAATAAAAATAAAAATAAAAATAAAATAAAGGAAAAATAAAAATAAAGGAAAAATAAAAATAAAATCTGAAACGTGTGCCGGATCAAACAGGTGTGACCATTGCGACCGAGAAAACGGCGTGTCTGAGATCGTCCGGCAGTAAGTGCGAGCATCGTTGTCCGGGCGATCAGGACCCAGTCTGCGGAACCGACGGTCGAACTTACCTCAACAAGTGCATGCTAAGGGTGGAGGTCTGTCGGGTCGGTATCGAGTTATCTCACCTCGGGCCGTGCAACAATATATCGGCTCATCGAGAGAATTGCCCGGTATCGTGCGAGTTTGCACCGTTGGATGGACCGGTTTGCGGAAGCGACGGTAACGTCTACAAATCAACGTGTCAGATGAAGTTACTTACGTGCGGGTAAGTTCGTGAATTTTTACCATTTTACATTTTTTGTTTTGTTTTTGTTTTTTTGTACCACCGTGAACGACGTCAGATATTTATATCGAGGGTATAAATCTCGTCTCATGAATTTCAATCGACGACGGGAAATGGAACGATGGATTTCTCGTATTTATTATTCCCAGGTCGAATGTTCGAGCCTTGAGCGAAAGCGAGGAGTTTGCAAGGAAAAATTGAGATATATTTAACTTTTACACGAGTAACGTTGCTTTTTCGATTAAGGAGTTTGAGTCATTTGTAACATCCGCAAAAAAAAGCTTTTTTGAGATTTTATTTTGAACAATGGTTTTATTATTTTTTGATAAATTTTTTACTATTAACTAATACATATGTAAAGAACATAGAATAAAATTTTTGAGAGAAAATTGTAATAAATGGGCAAGATATAAGCCAGCCTGCGAAGGGTTGAAATGAAAAAGGGGATTTGCGGTGATCACTGCCCCTCGTCACTGGATCATCCGAAATCAAAAAATTTAGCGGGGATTCAAAATCAAAATATTACGCGGTCTTTCAACGAAGGATTAATAAAAATTTTGATTTTTGACGAAATGGCGGATGTTCAAAGGCACTTTTTTCGACCACAATTTCACTCATATATTCGACTATAAAAAAAAAACTATTTACCGCAAATAAAAATCCTTCGTTCTTCGAACAGCAAAATTATGTTTAGAATAAGTGGTCAAAATTTCAAAGCGATTGCATCTGCAGTTCATAAATAATGCCCCGATGTGTCTAAAATTTTCAGGGAATACTTTTGAAATGTTGTACTTTTAGAAAATGCAAAAAAACATCTATTCTTTGAAAATGCCGACTGACTATAACCCCTTAAACAGATCCGACTCGTTTTTTGTATCATTGCTGCAAAACAGCGTTCTAGAACTAGAGGGACGAGGGAAAAAAACAAAAAACACATAAAAATAATGAATCTCAAGAGAGGAAGCGAAAAGGAGAATTATACCGTTATTATTCCAACTGATTACAGCCGGTTGTACGGTGCCCCCTCGAGAGGATAATAATTGGTCCCACACGCGAGCATCGAGATCACCGTCTCCTGGGTCCTCTTCCCTCTTTCTCCTCCTTAACATCGTAAAGCCACTCTTTTTGCGTATGGCAATAAGATCAAATAGAAAGGTTCTCTCGCTGTCTCGCTCGAGAGAAAGAGAGCTTTGGCTATTATCGAGTCGTTGAATAATGATGGGATATTCGTCACCCGAGCACACCAGATCCCTCTTGTCGTGTCCATTCTCTTCCTCCTTTTCCACTCGATCGAATCTAAAAACAATTCAAGCTTTTACTATTATTTTTGTCTCGTTACGAGTCTATCGTATTTCCTAGTAATTTTGATAAACCTAACTTCTTTGTCGTAAACAGAACGTCATCGGTTATATTTATTGTCCCTCTCGAGGAAAAAAACCGGTACAATGTCTGAAAAATCTTGTCCACGATGACGACGACTACGTGTTTTTATTACATAGAAATATATATATGTTTGTGTGCGTAGAAAAAATAATTTTCTTTGTTACAGCCAAGGCGTCGTGAGGACGAACAAGAAGCACTGTCAGACCACGCGACACTGTCGCGAGTCTTGCTGGCGCGGTGCCAAACCCGCATGCGGCAGCGACGGTATACTTTACTCGAACACGTGCAAAATGCGAGCGAAGAATTGTGGGTAAGAGAATCGTCGAAGAAAAATATTGTATTATAAAAACGAGTTTACGGTTCGTCGTTTTGGCCCGAGGATAATTACGTTTTAATTTATTACATTTCTTGTCATCTTTCACATTATTAGAATTGGCGTTATTATATTAGTTCCCGTTTGTCCCGCGTGTCGAGAGGGCGATGAGAGTTCGTGCTCGTAAAATGAAAAAAGGAAAGAAAAAAAAAAACTCGTATAAAGAGTTCTCTCGTTCCCCCAAATTGTTGAATTATTCATCAGAGGTTCGTGGTGATCTCTCTTTCTCTCTCTCTTTCGGTCTTGCTGAGCTCACGCACTTAAGCCACTCGCGCTTTTTCGTCCGATAACAAACCTCTCTCTTTCTCTCTTGCATTTTTTTTCCTTTATTCACGAAAAGTTCAACGACCTCGAAATAAAATTTTTGTCGAACGAAGCAGCGCGAATTTTGTAAAACAAAACATTGTTGTTTTATTTCATATTTCTGTTTTCAGAAAACACGTGTTCGAAGTACCGATGTCCTTCTGCGTCTCGCGCGAGAGGACTTCCGGCGGTGCGGCTACCGCCTGCCCGCTCGACTGCAGCGACGAACCGGAAGAAGAGATATGCGGCTCAGACGGAAGTATTTATCGCAACGAGTGCGAGATGCAGATGTTGAATTGCGGGTGAGCTAAAACACAATTTTATCGAAAATTGTCAAAAATTATCCACGTAACGAGCTTTTTCTTAAATATAAATTAATTAAACGTATTTAAAAAAAAAATGAAAATTAGAATTTAATTATACGACGTTAAAAAAAAAGAATAATAATTTCTCAAAACGGCAATAAAATATGTTTTTTTTGTTCTTCAGCCAATCTAGACGAAAGGTGATCACGGTGGATTTTGAAAAGTGTCGAGCCCGTCTGACGAAATGTACGAAGCAGCAGCAAAGATGCGCGAGCGAGGTGGATCCCGTTTGTGGCAGCGACGCCAGCACATATCCGAATCAGTGTCATCTCAACGTGGCCATATGCATGTGAATATCCAAACCGTTCGTTTCCCGCGAACCAAAAATACCGTTTCGACATTCAGATTCTTTCCTGAAAAAAAAGAAACGTGTTTGCGCAAAAAAAAAACGAAGAAACGAAAAAAGAAAAGAAAAAATAGAAAAATAGAGAATAGTACATTAAAGCACCGTCGTCACGTCTCAACGATTTTATTATAAATGCAGGAAAGGAATTCAGCTGGCGCACGTTGGCGAGTGCACAACCTTGAAGGAGACCGAGCAGTGCCCCGAAGATTGTAACGACGTGCCCGAAGAACCAGTTTGCGGCAGCGACGGAAATGTTTATCGGTAAAAATGTCCAACAGTACAATGTTCGAGTTGGCGTTCTGAAAAACAAAAATTAAATGCATAAAGACAGTACGAAAAAAGAAATAACAGTAACCGAAGGATGGAGAACGTGATAAAGAGTCATTGATAAAGCTTCTCTGTATTTAGAATCGCCACCGCCAGGTGGCCGACTTCTATCTTTCAGTCGAAAAGAGTTCGGCGAATTATTATTTTTTTCTTTATTTTTGTTTTTGGAATTATTTAATATTCTGTTTCTGATTATTCGCATAATTATTTTACGATCATTAACGAACGTTTGTAACGACCAGGTCGGTGTGTCACATGCAACGAGATACCTGCGGTCAGCGAGTCGTTTCCGTGCCCGCTCAGCACTGCCGCACCACTGCCCTTTGCAATCAGATATGCAGCGGCGAGCGTCAATTTGTTTGCGGTTCCGACAACAAGCTTTATCGCAACGAGTGCGAGATGAAGAGGGACAATTGCGGGCAAGTTTTTTTTTAATCGTCGTTGTTTTCTTTTTTTTCTTGTTTATTTGTTTTCTTTTTGGTATTATCGTCACGAGCGCTTGTATTATTTTGCATTATTATTTTAAATGTATAAAAATTTGTATTTGTATAAATTGTATAAATTGATGATGGAATTACAATTTTAATATTTCAGAAAACACGTGTACGTCGTACCGATGAAACGCTGCGTTCAAGGCTTTCTCTTCCGAGGCTGCCAAAAAATATGTCCGCCTTACTACGATCCGGTTTGCGGCACGGACGGTATGAGCTACAGCAACGAGTGTTTCTTGGAAATCGAGAATTGTCGCAGTCGAAGTCTCGTGACGAAGAATTATCACGGTGTTTGCGGTCAACCGACCGAGGAGCCTAAGAATTATTTGTATTAGAAAAATCTTAAATTTTATCATAGCCAGGTGCCATGCTGCGATGTGAAAATGCGAAAAAAACGACGAAACAAAAAAGAAAATTGTTCACGCGTTTGAAAAAGCCAGAATGGCGAAAGACTCGTTGAAATCGATTCGAGAATCGGCTCATATACGTAAATATTTCTTTTTCTTTCTACGAGGACTGGCTTTTATGAAACAAAAAAAAGAAGACTATTTGAGGAATTAGGGAGCTTCCACGGGTTGTACCGGATCCGATCTGGCCCCCGGCTCCGCTTCTCGTTTTATTCCATTCGCGGAGCTACGCGCGAATCGTCCAAATAGAGAAATTTCTGTTTTTTTTTCTTTTTTTTTCGTTGACGACGTGCCAAAAATCGTCGATGTTTCTTTGCGAATCGTTGAATTAAATTTTTGTGCATCATGACTCGGATATACACCATGTATCTAGGTATAGAGGGCTCTTTGGATAGATCGCATGCATTTGCGTTACTCTCAGAATTATTATTTATTTTAGGATCGTAGTACGTCCCGGAAACGAATTAAACATCTGACGAAACGTCACGATAACGATCATCGACTATATCGATAGTTTTTCTGTTTGTTTTATTCATTGCCCAGGACATGAAATGCTGGTTGAAGAAAAAAAAAAGAATATCGCATGCTCTACGTCCTATTCAATTGTGATGTATGTTCATATTATTTCTATTACTCCCATCTTACGATTATCATTACTTTTTATTATACCCATCGCCTCATACTCGTTTATTTATTACTCAACATTATATATAATATATATATATATAAGAAGATCCGAGTTCTTTCGGTGACAATAATATTATATGCGCTTTTTGTCAATAATAAATCCATATTGTACAATGTAACTGTTGAAAAATGTTATTTTTACGCCGATCCATAGATATATTATGTATGTTTTTGAAAAGTTTAAAGAATGCGACGAGCAGCGTGTCTGTAAAATTTTTACTATCGTTGTTGTAAGACCGGGATTTCCCCTATATTGATTATAACACCCCAGCGCTGAGCGGCAATATTCTGAAGCCAGGCAGAGCGTCCATAGATTCGTGAGTCGTTCAAGTGAAAAAAGTGCTTTGGTAGGTGCCGATTTTTCATACAACGGACGATGATAGACGACACATGAAATAGAGAAGAAAAGAACACATCGCTGCCTCTTCCCCTAGAAAGATAATACGTTCTTCGTTGTAATAGATTGTATAAAAGCCAGAACAGCATCGCCCGGCGACAGTTCGAAAATCACTATTTTCAGAACCGAAGGTAGAACCACAGACCTGGAAAAAAGCGTAGGGGATAGGGCCACATTTGTTTTCCTCCAAAAACACTTTATTTCGTCATATTCGTGTTACGCGGGAAATTTCCGATTGCGAAATGACCCTACAAAGTCTTTTTGGAGGAAAACAAATTTTGCCCCCCTCCCCCGGCCCGCCAAAGTCTTGAGAGTAGATTACGAATGTCGACCATCGACACCGGCCGGGGGTTCGAATTTGTTTTCCTCCAAAAAGGCTTCGAATACGGAATCAGAAATTTCCCGCGCTGTACGAATACCACCATTATAATCTCGATATGTATATGGCAATTTACGAAAATATTCAGTTTTTCGACCTTTTCACCGGGAAATACAAACGAGACGGCATTATAATTGTAATATTCTTAAGGTTGATTATGACTCTACGGTACGGACCGTCACGTAATGGCAACGGCATGTACTGGCACTGACACGACAATTTTACGCGTATATTCATTGTCAGACTGCATCGGCAGGTATCCGTCACGGACCTATAATCCATATGCACATATGTATAACCTATAATGAAATGTCACAGGAGTGCATCGTGGATTAAAGATCATAATCTTACTCGATAACATTTTTTGGAGGAATTTCCGATTGCGAGGACAGAAGGTAAAAGATAAACACGATAAAAGAAGGAACCGCAGGCTGATAAAACAGTACGATATTGCGTTGGTATATAAGTGGAAAGTAAAGGAAAATTCCTGATCCGTCGGAGTATCAAAGTAATACGCTAGATGGCGCCAGCCGACGGTTTCGATATCGAACCCGGCGAGAAACACGCTCGAGACGCTCCAGGTGGTGAGAGCCGCAACTTTTATTGACAGGTGTTTTACGTACAACATGGCGGCGAGTGTTTACGACAACTGATCGTAGCGCGATCGAATTCACTATTGTTCAATATCGAGAGACTGTTTGCCCCGTAATAAAGCTCTCGATAATCGTCCAATCAGTCATTGTTCAATTGTCACAAGAGAGATCCTTATGCGTCGCGTAGTTTCGTCCCGTTAGCTCGAACGATCGGTCTGTGGGCCAATTCATGCGTATCCCATCCGCGGGACGGTGATCATTTATTCGCGAATTTCTCATCGAATTGAAACGAACTATCGCGATGAAAATCATGACTCTTCGCGTTTAAGGGTCTCGACGTCGTTCGCACTCTCGGTCGCGGACTCGAAAGCACAATTTTACAACAAATTTCTCTCATGCAAACGCACTCTCGGCGCAGTGACTCGTGTTTTTTTTTAATTCGCGTGAAAACCTTACAGTGCACAACAGTGGTGAAGTATTACGGTGCTACGATACAGAAGAGTTTTTCCGCGGTGATCAGTAACGCTCGTCATCGGCAAATTTCTCGTCCACGCCAGTAAACGACTGGACGTAACTTCGGAACGTCAAAGGACGTGCCAAAATCGTGAGTATACTTGTTTTTTTTTGCAATCTTTCCCGTTCTATGTTCGTCAGTATTTCATTATTTGCTCTCTCGTGTTCGCGAATCTTTTACCCCCTGCATATTCGGATGATCGGACGTGCTTCGGGACCCGCGAGAACAACGAACAGGAGGAATCGTTAAGCGAGGAAACACCTCTCGTGATGACAGAAACCGGAGATTGCGTGTGGTGGCCATCTTTACCATTTTTTTTTACTACGCCTAAGTCCCGGCGTGATTTAGGAGACTTATCTCGCGAATTATATTAATCGCGCGGATCTCGTGCTGTAAGACGACCTATACATATATATATACATATATATATATATATATATATATATATCGCAATCTTCGTTTTGCCGAGCACGTAATCGGCGAAAGATCTTTATCGAACGAGTATTATCCAATATTACTCGTACAAATAAACATTGTCGATTTTTTTTTCAATTGACCCGCTAGCCTACAATTCTGTCAAATTGCGATTACTTTGCAGACTCGTCTGAAAACAATTTTAAAAAACCACAGAATCGTTATTAACAAAACGATTGCGACAAAATTGAGATTAATGTGAGCAAAATTTGCCAGAATTAAGACACCATAGAATATTTTTTTATCCCATTCGCGAGATACGCCGGACATTCTTGACCGAGTTTCTCGTCTCAGCCCAGCAGCTTTTGAACCCACTCAGAAAGAGAGAGAGAGAGAGAGAGAGCGATTCACAGCGCGCGGCACGGGGTCAAGTACCTGCCGACAACGCGATCGATTGTATCTCTCAAGGCGGCCTGCGCATCATTTTCTTTCTTTCAATCGTCGGTACCAAAAATTTCCCATATAGGTCAGAGTCCATTTTTTCTTTAACGTCAATTAAAATACGACAATCATTTTCTGCATAATCCTACAACATGTAAATACACACAAAGCCTACGCAACAAAGTATTTAGGAAATTTCATGTTGTTTTTTCACTAAATCTCATAAATATTCTAAAATTCCCGATTATTTTTGTAGATTTCTAAAAAAACTCGTGCTTCACCTTCAGTTTCAAAATAATTTCCGAGCACCGCGTTGTCCATTAAAAAAAAAAAAAAACAAGACAAAAATAAATTGCTGGCAATAGATAACGCGCCGATTTGTTTCGTCGATATTGCATAATGATCGGTGGTGTGTAATGCCCGTTGCACCCGGAAGTCGTTTCTCGATTCGAAAAGGTACCGTGACTTCCCCAAGACTGAAAAAAAAGACGTAACGTTCGGGCCGCGACCCACGCACAACGGGGTAGACAAGTTTATAGTTTACGGTACCTGCCCGCATATATATATATGCACGCTTGTTACCAGTTCGACTACACACGGTCCCACAGTGGCTCTCAATCGCTTCCGGTTTATCGATCATTGAGTTGTATCATTAATGGCTATTTGCTTACATATAGCTATATATATATATATATATATATATATACACACATAGAAGTGAAGTTATAGAGCTGCCTAATTTGTCATCACGAGGGCACGCAGGTGTGATCCATTGTACATGGTGATTTTCCAGGGAAATTGAACACTCCTTCGTTGGCTCTGAACCAGATGCAAGTTGCATAATTCGAAATAAAAAAACGAAGTTCATAATTACGGATTAAGTCGAAGAATTAGGCGGAATAACATGAAAATTATACGAACGATATTTAAATATAAATTTGTTTATAAAAAAATTATACGAATTAAAAATTAATCGTAAGCTTCGAGATAAATTATTATTTTAACGAAATTCAATTTAATTTGGTCAATATAATTTTTGTTTTATTTTCGATGCATATATTTTCTTCCTTTCGTATATTGTTTTATGCGATGCAACAGTTTTATCCTTTCATTATGTCGTTTGTACTCCGGCGATACGTCTCTTATCTTATCCTTCTCTTCTTTCTTCCGTTTCTCTCTCTCTCTCTCTCTTTCTCTTTCTCTTTCTCTCTCTCTCTCTTTTTCTCTCGGTTCTTCAGGCTCGTGAACTGTGAACGCGCTTCTGAGGCTTCGCACAGCCTCGAGCAGAGAACTCATCGAGCTTCCGCTCGAGAAATATAATAACACGTTCCGAGGGCTGCTTACCGTATGTATTGTGCGACCGACACACACATACACACACACATGTACATATACATGTGTATATATATATATAGCTACACAGACTAACGTTTATCTAACGCCACCGTACTTCTCGAGTATTGTGAAATTTCATACGTTGCACGATTGAAAGAAATGGCTATTCAAACAGCGCGCCTCTTCGTCTGAGAATGCGCGCGCACCCACGCGCCCCAGCATTACTGAAAAAAGTCGCAATAAATCGACTTTTCCATCATTTTGGCGGTTTGAACATTATTTCCGTTGGACGATCGAAACAATGAGAAAACGATACTGACGCCGTTTGAAGAAATAGCACATTATTTAAATTAAATAAATATCGGAGTCGAATCAAATTAAAAATATTCCGTTATTTTATATACACGTGTATATATATATATATAGAGATTTTTTTTTGTCTCTCTCCCTCTATCTCCCTCGTTCTCTTCCCGTCGCTGTAGCCAAGTGAGATCATATCGCGCATTTTACCACGGTAATTAGCGACGTGAGACTATAGAACCGCGATATTACGCGCGCTTTGCTTTTCCGGTGAACCGCGCGCTGTATCTACGTAGCAGCGCCCTCGCACGGACGCTTCCCGTATTTCACGCTATGACACCGGTCGAATAAAGTCCGACTAATTTTATTTTAATTACCAGCCCGCTGTTGCCTTACTTCCATCGACTTATTACATTTTTATTTATTTAATTTTATTTCGAATTTTCATTTTATCTTTGCACATGTGTTTGTATTTTTTTTTTTACTTCTTGAGTTTAATATAACGAATGCAAAAATTGGACACGTTTCATTCTCTCTCGCTGCTTCGTTCGCGAGTCGCTCCGTCGCTTACCTCGATTCGGGTAAAGCGCGGATACAGCGAGCTCTGTTGACAAACACTGCAAACACCTTTTGCCCTTCGTCACGCACGAGACCAACGGACGTCTTCCAGTAAAAAAAACACGCTCGGACGAAACCGAACGCTGAGCTACTTCGGGCTATGAAACAAAATTAAATGTTTTACTAACAACGAGACAGAGAAGTTTGAAGGAAAAAATGGCGCTTCCCACGTTGGGAAATTAAATTGTCTTGAATTAAAACGTGATAAATTTTGTTCGACGTTGGTTAGGAAATTACACGGGTCTGGGAGTTTGGCCCTTGGATTTTTTTCTCTTGTTTTTTTTTTCTTCTTTTTTTTTTTGCCCGAGCGATGACGATTACCCCGGACACATCCTTTTTAGAGAAGCTACGAGCTTGGAAATTGGTTTTAAGTAGCTCGAGCACGTGCGGTAGCGTGACACTCGCATGTTCTCTCTCTCTCTCTCTCTCTCTCTCTCTCTCTCTCTCTCTCTCTCTCTCTCTCTCTCTTCTCTCACTATCTCATACTTTTTCTCTGTTAGTAGTATTTTGTCGTATTAGTGTACATAATATAGTTATTGTGGCCGAGAGTAGGGAGAATACACCTAGTCCTCGTGGGCGTCTCTTTATGTGAATATGACTCAACCGGCGCGTCCATTGTAACGTCAGAATGTCGTTAACGATGGTCCCGAAGATACAACGAAAAAAAAAGACAATTTATGACGTCGACGCTTCAATAAATTCCCACTATTTCAATATCGACGAAATCAACAAATCACATGTTTTTTCTAAAGAAATCTAAAGATATTTATTATCAAATACTAATACAAATTTTCTTTATACACAGTTATTGATTTATTCAAATAAAAACAATTTTAATTACTTTTTATTTTTCATTAAAAAACTTTGTTGCGCTTCGATAAATTGCGACTATTTCAATATCTACGAAAAAAACAAAATACCCTTTTTTCTAAATAAATCCGAAGCTCGTTATTGTCAAATGTTAATATAAATTTTCTTTATATATATTATAGTTATTTATTTATTAGAAATATTTTTGTAATTACATTTTTTGTTTTTTGTTTTCATTAAAAAAAAATTTGTTATTTATTATTTCAGTCGAATATTGACATTCGATAGAGAGTAATTGATATTATTTGAGTTCTTTCGAGTTAATTGCGTTCACGCGTATAGCCGGCTAAGTTCGTTTCCCTCGAGGATCCCTTACACTCGCGTTGTAATACTTTGCGACAAACAACCCCGATGAACGAACAGGGTGCGGACGGTACAAAACACCGAGTAAATTTACCGAAGGTTGTCTCTCTCGTGACGTTTGGTCATAAAGCCGGTCGAGACCGACGGAGGTCCTCTTAAGTAATCACGCGTCCTACTCGTGTGTTACCTCGACGAAAAAACGGGCACGATGACATAATTAAAATTTGGGCGGACACATCGTTCTAAGAATTGGGGCAAAAAGCCACCGGCTTCGTATAAGAAAAATTACAATAATTACAAACCGAGAATTACACTTGTAAAAAATTTCGACCTTTTAAAAATTTCTCTCAAAGACCAAGATTCTCAAATTTCTTTTCAATCTAATGTCGTACAATAGCAAATTTAAAATTCGAAGAATTTGAAAAATTTATCCCAACGAAAAAGATAAAAAATTTCTGTGATCAGAGATCGATCGGCTCGTTCTCATAAAATGTCATGCAACGAGATTTCATCGTGTTGGTACAATATTATTATCAAATTTAATTGAAATACCGAGACCGTGAGCAGCAACGAGTTTAACACGCAACTCGCTAGCAATAAGTGCCAATACGCGTATACATATATACATATATATGTAAATTTATATATATATATATATATTTGCGATCATGGAGTTCAGCAGACGGTGCATTAACCCAGCAGCAGCGGAACGGAGAATAAATTATTGTCGAGCTACTCATACCTATATATATATATATACACGATATACACACGTCTATACATACGTACATACATATATATATATACAATAGAAATTCCTGCTCGTATTAAGTGGCGGGCGTGCATGCATCACGGGACGAACAAATACATATAGATATATAGATATATACACGTGTATGTCGATGGTTGCAAGAGTCACAAGTACAGAAAGGAGAAGTTTGTAAATTTGTATATATATATATATATATACGTAACAGAGGGCGAATAAGGGAACTCGACGAGTGCCTTGGGAAACGTGGATATATCTATATATTTATATATACAAGATACGTATACGTAGTCAGTCAGTCTCGCATTGTCCGAGAGACCATATGCGAGGAAAAAGGCACCAAGCATACAATAGGAGAGAGATAAGGGTATGCGTAGAGGCCTGTCTTACGCTTGTGCAACGAATGAGAAAGATATACATTATTTTGTGTCAATTTTCGGTCTCTATGCCAATCTCAATGTTAACGTGTAATTCTCTTATTCATAGGGGATTATTATAGTTATTTGTCGAACGTTAGAATTCGTTCTATCGAACGACGAATTAAATTGATCAACGAGAAATTAATGTAATTTAATCGATAGTGAATTTCATCAATTTTAATTTGTTACAAATTGGATTAAATCGAATTCGTCAGAAATTTTCCGTTCGTATCGACGATATGTTTTTTTGTTGTTTTGTTTACAAATTAAAAAATGTATTTTTTTCTATAAATTTGTTGTTAATTTATTACGAGGGCTTTTTTCTTCTTCTATTTTTCTGAATTTTTTTTTATCTATTTTATAAAAGGAAAATAAAAGTTCTTGTACGATCTATTCTCGAGAACACCGGGAGAGAGTTCGTGGCGTCGAGGCAGAGGAATTGACGTTTGTATAGCAAAGGCGAAATGATATGCGCGCGGTGCGCCGGTCTATACGCGCATATGTGTGTATGCATGCGCGCGCATGTGTGCAAGACCGAGTGAGACGAGCGGCCTTAGCCCCTAAGAACGTTGGGCGAAGCGAGAGACAGTAGCCGGCTCGCCTCGAGCTCGATCGTATCGTTGCGTCGTGTTTATACTTTACGGTTAGTTTGGACGAGCGTGTCTCGTTGAATAAAAAAAACAAATATACGCATATAAATAAACACGCGCGCGCAATACGTACGTCTTAATTTTTATTTTTTGTATAAATTAATCGAATTAATTTATGATAATTAAATCGAACGCGTTAATCGAAGCAAGGCTTCTTCGACTCGACGAGGGAGAAGGAAGGGGGGGGGGGGGTGACCACGTGTGCACAGTGAATTCGAGTGTGCGAGTGATCGATGATTAAGTGTTTAGAAAGTTTGACGGACTTTGACGTCGATACCGGAGGTTCATTATCACATTTAGATCCAATCAATTTAATGACACGATCATTCGTCCGAATTAAAAAAAAATTATCGATTGTATAAATCGATTTTTTTTTTAATTGACACCATTATATATATATATATATATGTGTAGTTTTTTTCTATTCAACTAATATTCGTGTAAATGAAAAAAAAAAACTGATAATACATAATTGTAAATATTTGAGAAATTCGGTCGAATCGTCGTATTCTCGTGTAAAAAAATAAATGTTATTATTTTATTAATCGTAATTCTCGAAAGTTGTTTAAGCAACGAGGGGAGAGGATTGGTTCGATCGCGTACTCGCCCCGCCGCTATCCGGATCGATTGATCTTCCGACCTTGTTGGGCCGCGCGTTACATTTGCCAATTCTTTTTTTTCTCCTCGGATTTTCTTTCTCTCTCGCGTTTCATCTCATCCGCCCCTTTCTTTCGCGGACGACCGCGGGTCAGGTAGTGACGCATGCGCCAAACGCTTACCGTCGTCGCTACGGAAATGTTTGTCATTCAACAATTTTCATACGCATCGAAATTCAACGAGCGTTCGTTCGATGAAGATTCAACAATTTTTTATTCATTAAAGATTCAACAATTTTTATTCGTTAAAGATTGAACAACTTTTTATTCATTAAAAATTCAACAATTTTTATCCATGAAAGCTTCAACAATTTTTACGATATTAAAATTCGACGGTTTCTATTCGAATAAAAATTGCAGAATTTTAATTAAACATTTTTATGTTTATTTTAAATGCTCGTTTATAAATGAGGATTAATAAAAAAGCGGTAAAAGTCGAGAAGTAGTCGGCCCTCCCAGGCTGTGCTCTCTCACAACTGCAATGTGGTCTGTTCTCTCTCTCTCTCCTCTCTCTGTCTATCTTTTCTCTCTCTCTCTCTCTCTCTCTCTCTCTCTCTCTCTCTCTCTCTCTCTCTCTCTCTCTCTCTCTCTCTCGCGGCAACCACACACGCTCATCCAAAAATACAGTATGTATTTTTACCGTTTCTTTATACCAAGACAGAAAGATGAGAGAAAGAGAGCAAAAAAAGGAGAAGGGACGGTAGAGAGAAGAGTTTTTCACATAACGAGTGTGCTGGCAAAGTCGTGGTCGTTGAGATGTACTTTGTGATAAAAGCGTTTTATAAATGATCGAGCAATTAGAGGGGAGATCGGGCACTCTGACTGTGCGAGAGAGAGAGAGAAAGAGAAAATCGTTTGAGTACCAGGTGGTAGCCAGATATACGAAACACGTAGAAAGTTAGCCGGGCGAGGCATCTGTAACGTTTTTCTTGAATTCTTCCCATAAACGTCATTGACTCGACCTTCTCACCGTTTGCAACGACGAACGTACCGATAAGCTTCAACTGCTATTTTTTCTCTCCCTTTTTTCTCCTTTCTTCTTTCCTGTCTTTCTAAAAAACAAAAATGTCACAGCGGGTCAGTCTTGTGTTTAACTCTTTTGAAAACAAATAAAATAAAACTTCGAGTCCCTTTGTCCTCTTCGCCCTTGCCACATAAATATACATGTGAAATTGGGGCAATACGAACCATCGAAATATTCTCAGTCGTGACTCTCGATGTTCGAGTTACGATTAAATTTCATTCGATAAAAAATTCAAATATTTTCATTAGATACAAAAAATAAAATTTGTTTTCCGATTTTCATCGAATTAACGAAATAATTCAATGAACACGACGCTATTTGTCGAATCTTCTTTGTCCCAGACTATCAGCTCGTGATAATTTGTATAATTAAGCTTTCTCTCTCCCTTACTCAGTCTGGCTATCTCACTCAAGTGGACGCCTCGTTATATTATCCCTGACGAAAAAGAAAAAAAAAAAAGAAGAAAAAAATATAACAACGAGCATTCAACAAAACGCGTCGATTCGAGGATCGTTAGTCGCCGATGGTGATACACGCACGTTCCTCGTCCAGCTCGACTTTTATCGACATTTGCCCGTCCGAGGGAGAAAGAAAAAAAAGCAAAAAAAAAACAAAACAAGAAAACAGTGAACGAGTAAAGAAAAAAAATGAAAATAATGAAAAAAAAATGACGTTTTGTTTTCGCTGTACTGCGTACACACAAAACGTCCCACGAGGGAGCGAGAGAGTGAGTAAGACAGAGATAGAGAGAGCGAGAGAGAGAGAGAGAGAGAACGTCGTTGATTAATTATTATTCGCGGAGTTGGTTATAATATAAAACCGTCTGAAGGCTCGTTGCATTCACACATGGAGGAACGACACACAGCTGGCCTCGACCACCACAACCTCTCTCATTATCTCTCTCGTGCTCTTACGATTTCAAATATTCTCCCTCTCTCTCTTTTTCTCTCTCTTTTCTCTCTCTTTCGCTCGCTCGTTCGCTCGCTCCAGCGAGCGAGTCTGTCTATCGACCCTAACTAGCTATTTATATACGCACGCTTCGCGCCCGTGCCTATCAAGCGTTTCACGGCTCACGCACTCACGAATTCACGCTCGGTATTTATTATATACTCGGCTCTTCGTCTTTCTCGTATGTGCAACGGGCAACAGTTTTCAGACTGTACGCGGTCGAGCCGTCGCGGCCAGCGTTTACTTGTACTACTCGATGCATCTTCTTTCTCATTCTCTCTCTCGCTCGCTCGCTCGCTCTCTGTCCGCCCGTGTTTATCTCAGTCCCTTGTACTTTTTCTTTACCACGAATTTTCGTTTTGTTTTTTTTTTCTTTCTTTCTTTTCTTGTTATTCTCGCTCGCTCGTCGATCGTCGCTCGTTAACATTGACAACCGTTTCTCAAGGTCACGTACGCGGAAGATTTAAAAAGGCATTCGACGGTTACGAACATTTGTATTTTTTATCGTTATTTTTCTTCCAACGGGCAACGACGACTCGTCGTTTATTCTTGGTTTTATTTTTATTCTTATTTTTGTTTTGTTTTTTATTAATATTATTAATCGTACATTTTCCTAATCGAAAATTTGCACTTTTTTTTTAGAAATCGATCCCTTGTGGTAATATCGTCGATTTTTGCGAAAGATAAATTCGTCCTATAGATTTTTTTTTTCTTTTCATTTCAAGTTCGATCATATTTTGTCAAATTCTCGAGACGCGATAATATTCTCGTGCCGAAATGAGACTCCCGGCGAACGCTCTTGCACAGGGAGCTTCGTTTCGCGAATAGTCCCACGAAAGTTGCCACGGCGCACCAGTTGCGATTATAGCTCCTCTCTCTCTCTCTCTCTCTCTCTTTCTTCTCTCTTTTCTCCGTGGTAATTGGTCGTTTTTGCGTTAGTCATCGTCGAGCATCTTGCGGATGAGAGAAGCGGGGGGCAAAACGAAGAGGCAGAGAGAAAAGTGAGAGAGAGAGAGAGAGAGAGAGAGAGAGAGAGAGAGAGAGAGAGAGAGAGAGGTCCCGCGTAAGCAGAATGAATATATATTCTTGGCACGCGAGGGGTCCAACCCCGGAGGAGTGTAAGAGAGAGAGAGAGAGAGGGATCACGGCACGTGAAAATGCCCCGAGGCGTAACCAAGATTCACCCAGAACGCTTTACGAGAAAAGAGAGATAGACGGGAGAAAAACGCAAAACAAAAGAAAAAAAAATCATTGACATTCCACCCCTTTGGCCATTTTTGAAAGTTCCTTTGTCGAGCATTCGCGAAATATGTCGGGAAATTATTTTTAAAGAACGATTTAACAAAAAGTCGTCCGATTAGTTAGAGCAATTTCACGGACACCCGGAAACGAGTCAAAAAAATAATAATCGTTCGTAAAATTTTTCTTTTTTTTTATTTTCAATTTATAAGATATTTAAAAACATTGAAATTCGTCTATTTCGCGAATATTTCCATGATTTAACAGAATTTTTTCAAATTCTGTTAAATTCGCCTAGATACAATAATTAGAAAAATAAAAAATTATATTAAACTTCGATGAAATCAATTCGTCGAAATCAAATCAAATATTAATATTTCCTCCGTTTAAAAATCGATCATTCTCGCACGCAAATAGTTTCTTTACTCGCGTAGACACGAAACTATTTCGCGCCGTCTTCCGCATAATTAGCCTCTCGTTCTCTCTTTCTCTCTCCCTCTCTCTCTCTCTCTCCTTCACTCGCTTCTCAGCGCCGCGAATATTGTCGGTGCGGTTGAGTGGAAGCGCCGAGAGAAGTCCATCTCCCTCTCTCTCTCTCTCTATTTCGTGTCTCGGTCTCTCTCGTTAAACTAGACAAGATTGTATATATGTGTAACAAACCAGTTTCTCCCTTGAGCGATTTGCCGGTCCCAACAGCAGCGAAACTGGTTTGTCCCGCGATGCGTCGAGTGTGCTCTCCGATAGAGGGATGCTCCAAAGCCTCCCGACGGCCTATGTCTATATGCATTCGTCTATGCGGATAACCGTGTACACTCTCCCCGGTAGCTAGATTGTACAAAATCTATCTTCGACGATCGAGCCAAATACACGCGATTCTCCATCCGAGCTTCTACCACGTACACCAAGTAAAATCATCGGAGGCGTCCTCGTTTCAACCCTCGAAACATTAATAACAACAATAATAATAATAATAATAATATAGCTCGTTATAATTATTATTTTAGGTATGTGTGAAAAAGCTTTGTTTATTTTTTTCTACTAATAATTTTTAATCTCAAAAATTGTCATTTGATAAAATTGTAATTTTTTGTTTAAAATTCTAGAGTTTATCAAAACGAATATTTATTTCTATTGGAGAAAAGAGATTTGGGCGAAGAATGTAATTTCTGTACGAATAGATTGGAAATATTGTTTACCGTCGGTCGACTCTCTCTCTATCTCTCGGGGCTTGGAAAGCTGCGAATCGAAAGAAAAGAAATGAAAAGTAAAAAAAATAGATAAATACTCGACGAGAGACTTCCATTTCTCATGACATTGTGACTGACCGCAGTGAATAATATCTTTGTATATCTCTCCCTCGAGCCGGGAATAGAGAAAAGTGACGCAACACGCGTCGCACGTACGAGTTATTGAAATCCGTGGCAGTAGTTCAGGATAATAGAACACGGGCTCCCCTCTCGTCGCTACCACCCCTGTACCTTCTCTTTTTCTCTCTCTCTCTCTCTCTCTCTCCTATCTTACCAACCCCATTGTAATCGTAATAGTGCGAGATAGCTACGAGAACCAAGAGGGGATGAACATTCTATCTCGTGCCATGAATAATCCGGTCTGAGCCCGGCGACGGTCTACGGCGGACGACGTATGACGTGCATTATATACATTTACTCATACGTATATTACGCGTTTTAATGTATTTACTTACTTACTAAATTGCCAGAAGCTTAAGGGCTAACACCACTGTAGTGGCCTAAAGAAATAGCGCTTTTTTGACAATTATTTTTGGACGGAAGGAAAGGTGATAGGGAAATAATAATTGGGGTAGTTATCGAGAATATATTTTACAATTATATACAAAAAAAAATTCAGGAAAATATAACAAAATGGCGGCACTGCGGCAATTCTGCCGAGGCATGTGACGAATTCGCGGCGGCACGCACTTGAATGTGGAAAAAAGAAAAGAAAATCTAGTGAAGTACGTGGGAGATTTTTGATTAGTTAATTTAAACAATATTTATTAATAGATGACTGTTCTTTTTTGTGATGAAAATTGAATAATTTTATTCAAACACTCGGCAATTAAACAAAGAACAATGTTTGTAAAATCCCCTACGTACTTCACTAGCTTTTACAGATTAAAATTAGCACTAGTTATAGTGCGTGCCGCAAACACAACGTGCCTCGGGAGAAATGCTGCAGTGCCGCCATTTTGTAATATTTTCCTACAATTTTTTTTTTTTTTAATATACTTCAATATTTGGTCAATAACTACCCCAATTATTATTTCTCTATCCACCTTTCCGTCTGCCCAAAAAAAGTTGTCAAAAAAGCGCTTTTGTTATGCCCCTACAGTGGTGTCAGCCCTTAATTTTCCTCGAGGCTCAATGAAAGTATCAGAAATTTCTCTTTTATCATTTTTAATTTACAAATAAATACGAAACTTAATAATTAATCAAATAAAAAGTCTCGAATAAAAAGGTTTCACGGAAAATCGTCCATATTTCCTTGGACAAGCTCATCGTCAGACACGCCAAAACTGCGCCCTATTTACATTACACGCAGGATTTCTCGTCCCCCCACCTCTCTCCTATCTCGCCGTGAGTTTCAACAGGGCGATCCTTGAGTCGGGTCAGGTTGGCCCGTGTCAGCCATGGCGGAAAGCTACCGGGGACAGAGACGCGGAGATGCGTGTTGCTTCATCCCCTATTCGGTGCTCGTCGTACCATTCCGTTATATATCTCTAAAAACAGAGAGAGAGAGCGAGAGAGTGTGAGGATGGTTGCCAGTCGACGAGGGTTGATACGCTTTCATGGTTCGGCTGGGAGTGGGGAGGAGTCGAAACGAGCTACGAGCGAGCCGGCCGAGTGACTAGGAGTGGGGGGTTCTCGCGGCGCAGCGCACGCGTTGCGTCGTACGGCGCAGCTCGACCGTCTGCCGCACCCAAACGTGAAGCCCGCTACAAGCCCGCCTCTCCCCACTCTACCTACTACCTCTATCCCCCCACTCTACCACTCTCCTTACTCTGCTCAACGACGCATCGCGCTAGACGCGATGCAAGCGCGTCGCACCGCCAGAAAATTGTGTGTCCCTCTACATTGATAGAGGGCGAAGTACAAAACGATCGCGCCGGTTACCGCGACGAGAAATAGTCGCGAGTCGAGACTCAACCGTCGCTCGCTCCGTGTTACCCTGTACCCTTCACGATTTCTACGTTCTACGTCCTACAACCCTCCCTGACCCTCGTATCCTCGTTTTTTTTCTTTTTCGTAACCTCGATACCGCAGCTCGCTCGAACTCACCCCTTGTACCTCGACATCCCACCCCTCGTCAACTTCGCAAACCCTTCTTCTCTGTTGCTAGGCGCTTGTTACTTTACGTGGCTTCGCGTGTATCGCGTTTAACCGTCCGGACGAATTTTTTTATACAGTTTTCTTTCTTTTATTTTGTTTTTCTTTTTTCTTTAATTTTTTTCACAACCCCTGTAAAAAATCTCGTGAATCGAGGAGGGGTGAAACTCGAATTTCGAACGGTGAATATTTTCTTAACGGGAATAGTAACCGCTCGGTGTCAACGTCCTGCCAATTTGGCAATCGGCCAGAAAGAAAACAAAAACAAAAAAACAAAAAAACAATCCTGCCATTGAGAAAACGCGAGGGTGATATTCGTCGTTTGTTCGACGTTTTCGTTATTCGAGGGGTTGAAAGGGAGACAGAGGAGGGTCGAGGGTCATTTTTGACGACTGGCTCATTGTCAAGTTCATTCGTGGTTCGAGCCAAGGGTGTCTTAAGGATGTTCCTGCGAAAGAGGGGTGGAGGCAGGGGGATGATAACGAACATTCGTACGTTTCGACGTCGCGAGCGTGATTGAACTCTTCTTCGCGAGGGCGTCAACCGGTGACTTTTCGTACGAAAAAAAAAAACAAAAAAACTTTGGTCCAGTTGAAACGTTAAATTCGAAGCTATTTGTAATTCACGATTTTGGGTGGTGCGTTTCTCTGTGTGTGCGCGCGCGCTTAGCAGAGAGAGAAAGAGAGAGAAAGAGACATAAAGAAAGAAAGAGAGAGAGAGAGAGAGAGAGAGAGAGAGAGGGAGAGAAAGTATATATTCGACGCTTTGGAACATGGTAAAAGCTTCGCCCCCCTAGATGCTTCGCTCATGTAATTTTGGAACGCGTCCCCTTGCCCCCTCCCTCTTGCCCTTCCCCCACCACTCGACGTCGTTCTCCTCGACGCTTTTCGTTTAACCCGTGCCACGCTTCCCTCTCACGGGCCTCTCGCTGCTGCTGCCGCTGCGTGTGTTTCTGTCCGGTGAACCGAGAGGGCACTGACCGCTCGTAAAACTTCCGAAAAGCTCGGCCGACCTCGACGTATACGCGAGACCTCGTGAGACGTTGAGCAATAATCGAGGGAGAGACAGAGAGAGAGAGAGAGAGAGAGAGAGAAACGTAGATCGATAAATCGATTATTTATCTGGTCGAAATTCGATCGATCGAAACGAAAATTTATAATTCCACCGACTCAACGTCCTCTTTTGGGAATTCGACAGTGAAAAATAATCTTTCGCCAGAGAGGCGGTGGGCCAATCCTCGAGCTTCTCGAATTGCGAATGATTCATCGATCGAGAAACCATTCGATCGAACGTCGTTTATGAAAGAAAGAGAAGAAAAGAAAATCGACATTTTTTTAAATCTCGCAAGTGTGTTTTTTGTAAATCGACGACGAGCAGCAGCTTTTTTGATAAAGATATTCGCTGCCTACATGTAGCGGCGATGAGACAGTTTTTTGACAAATTTATTCATTCCGTATGACGAATGGGCTTTTTCTACATATCGAAAGAAAATTTTGATAAATTGACGCTTAATACATCACGCGAGTTCGATAATAATAATAATAATAATAATAATAATAACGATAACGATAAATGTGATACAATTTTCGAACGTGCAATTTTAAATTGATGCCTTGGCAATTTTTTATTATTATATATATATATCTATAATAAATATAAGTTTTTTGATAAAGTGAAAAAAATAGTGAAGGAAAATAACGAACCGAGAGTGGTAAGCAACGCGGCTTTGAATATCGAGAACCAGGGGAGTCCAGGGGCTGCTGGAGTGTTTGGACCGAGAACGAAGGGAGGGGGGGTAGTCGATCGATCCGCAGCAGGGAAGGGCGGTCTCTGTCCGTACTGTGCAAAAAACGGGAATATCGACGGTGAAAACGAGGAAGAACGAAATATTTCAGACTTTGTTTTTTTTTCATCGTGAGAGAAGAAGCCAATTTTTTTTGGTAATTTCTAAAGAAAATTTGTTTTAAAAAAATAAATAAATAAATAACAAGAGCGTCGAGAGGACCTTGAGGTCGAAGGAGATTCGTCCTCGGAGGTCGAAGGAGATTGGAGGAAGAGGCCCCGATATTTTTGGCTAAAGTGAGTGCACGAGTGTGTTTGTACGAATGTGAGTGAAGTGATATAATTAGGATGATGGTGGATCGTGTGGAGGGTCACCTCTTCATGTATCGACGCCCCGTCTACCGGGTCTTCCAGTACCTCGAAACGAGCGAGTAAGTACGAACGCGCGATTTCCTCGAGATTTTGTAAATTTTTCTTTTTTCTTTTTCTTCGACAAAAGTTTCAAATTTTAATTCCCGATGGGAATATTTTTGTCCTTTTTTTCATGCTGATATTTTATTCTCTGAAAATATTGATTTTTTTATATTAATCAAATTTTCAGAGTTTTTTTTTCGAAATTCGTTCGAAAATTTGTTAATTGAAATTAGTTTTCAAACAAAAGTAGTTGAATAAAATTGTAAATACAAAATTTAGATGAGAATGAGACGCGAAGTTTGGTTGGAAATTTTTGGGGACAAGGGCAAATCTGAGATTTGCCGTATTCTCGTTCTCTCTCTCTCTCTCTCTCTCTATATATATATATCGTAGTTTTACTGGTACGGAGAATGCTCGAACCGGAAATGATACTTCGTAACTCTGCTCCATCGACAAGACCTTGAAAGTAGCCAAAGCTACGAACGAGACAAAGAGAAAGAGAGAAAGAGAGAGAGAGAGAGAGCGAGAGAAAGGAAGTTGCGTTTTCCGCCTCGCACGCGGGGCGGGGCGGTCCGATCTTGAGGATTCGCACGTAGGAAGCATTTCCTGTAATAATATATCGATGAAACGGACATTAGGCTCTCGATAATAGATTCGCCGATGCTCGTTGGTTTACCAATGAGAGGATATCACGATTGAACAAATCCATACACGGCTAGATCGCGCATCCTCACCATTTTCTGTGATTACGATCAAAACATTTCGTGGACATATTTATCCGAGCTCGCGAATATATTTTCACCTTTTATTACAAAAATGTGACGAAATTAATGATAATAACGATCCATCGTTATCGTCATCTTTTTTTAATTTATTTTTTCATAAAATATGGGTTTAAGTTTCGAATCGGACTTTCTTGTATCCTTTCATTGAATCTTATAACCATTTATGTTAATTAATAGATATATTCCACGTTAAATCGAATCACTCGTAAAATTTATTTAAAATGGATTTTATTTTACGTTTTTTTAATTTTTTTTTTCCATAAAATATGTAATTAAAGTTTTGAATCGGACTTTCTTCTATCCTTTCATTAAACCTTATAATCATTTATATTAATTAATAGATATATTCCACGTTAAATCGAATCAACCGTAATCTTTATTTAAAATTGATTTTATTTGATAATTTTTTTTATTTTGTTTTCCATAAAATATGTAATTAAAGTTTTGAATCAGACTTTCCTCTATCCTTTCATTGAACCTTATAATCATTAAAATTAATTGATAGATATATTCCACGTTAAATCGAATCACTCGTAAAATTTATTTAAAATGGATTTTATTTTATGTTTTTTTCCTTTTGTTTTCGTCCAATCAACGAACATCGAATTCAGTGCTCGTCCGACAATCTATACTTCCGTCCTCCTTTACATAACAAGTATTCATGTTGTAGACCGGTACGTCTTGTACAACCGGCGATTTCGATCGATCCCGAGAATTCGCGAGGATCCGCTCGTTCGAGCCTCGTCGGTCGACGGGCGACGGCTGCGAATTCCTCGCGAGCCAAGAATCTTCGAGAGACGTCCCGCGAGACGTTTCCGTCATTGGCACCCTGGCATCGTTGAAATTCCTTCCTGAATCGTATCGCCACGTGGTTCCGATTTCTCGCCACTCGACTTTTCCGTCGTGAAACATCTCGTTCCGATTTTCGCTCCGTTGATTTTTAACGATCGGCGCGTCCGTCAACGAGCGCGACCATTTTTCCCCACTCGAACATTTTTCCGACGGCTCGTACGGCGCTAATATTTTTTTGCGAATCCAATTCATGTTTCTCGCGACGTTCACGTACTTCCACTCGACCCAATTTTGCACGTCGTCGCACGTGTACGCCAGTAAACCGACCTTGAAACCAAAAAAAGAATTATTAAATTGTCGATAAAATTACCGATCGGAAATTTTCAAACTATTTTGTAATTTTCAACCGATTTTGTAATTTTCATATTAGAACAATTTCACGATAAACCAATGTTGAAACAAAAAAACAATAATTAAATCGTCGATAAAATTACCGATCGGAAATTTTTAAACTATTTTGTAATTTTCAACCGATTTTGTAATTTTCATATTAGAACAATTTCACGGTAAACACCGATCTTGAAACAAAAAAAACAATTATTAAATCGTCGATAAAATTACCGATCGGAAATTTTCAAACTATTTTGTAGTTTTCAACCGATTTTCAAATTTTCATATTAGACAAATTCCACGGTAAACCGATCTTGAAACAAAAAAAACATAATTGAATCGTCGAAAAATTACCGATCAAAAATTTTCAACCGATTTTCTAAATGTTCACGTTTGGAATTAAAAAAAAAGAAAACATATGTTCTCACCAACATTTCGTTGACGATGAGCGGCGCACCGAGCGGCGGACAGTCCTCGTAAATCGGCGATGGATCGTCGAGATCGGCTTCGTCGAGCAAGATGTCCGACGCGACGGCGATCGAAGCCCCACTATTAGGCGGAACGAGACTCGTCACGACTTTCGTGAATACGTTCACAAAATTCTCGATGGTTTTATTTTTGTTGTCGTTTTCCATCAGCTTTTCGAAAATATCGCTACCGCCTCCTCCCTTCTCTTTCTCGTCCTTCGTCGGTAACGGTCTTCCGGCTTCCGTTTCGTCGTCACCGAGCACCCTCTCGAGTCGCCTTATCGTCTCGTCCGCGACCTTCTTCGCGAAAGCTTCCATCGTTTCACGATTTTTCGTCGAATATCTCTTGGACATTTCCTCCTCGATTTTTCCCCAATCGACAGCCGCCAATTGCGCCTCGACGTTCGCACCATCCTCCTCCAGCGCCCTCATTATCGGTATCTCTGCTTTTTTTTCGTATCGATAAAAAATCGAAAAAATCTTTTTTAACAAAATTCGATAATTTTTTATAAAATTAAATGAAAATAATTTTTATGAAAATGTCTACCAATTTTGTTTGCACTTACGAGATTTGAATTTTTCTTCGTTCGTCGAGTCGTCGAGATTCGATGGTTTATTTTTTTTAGCGATTCGTCCTTGACTCGTCGATGTTTTCAACTTTTTTGTATTTTTTCTCTTTCTATGATCCGTCGGCTCGGAAATCGGTTCACGGATCGAAGTACCTCGAGGCTGTTTGCCAAAAAAAATCGGCGTTGCTGCCAGTCTCAAAGCACTCCTGATTATTCGTGGTGGAATCAAAGTTTCATTCGGCACGATAGGCTTGTTGATGAAACGTGGAAATTTTTGTATCCGGTTGTTCGACCGGCGATAAGTAGGAAAATCGTAATCGTGTCTCGGGGCTGGCAGGTGTTTCGCTTTTAACATTCGGGCGATGTGTCGATTCTGATGAGAAAATATAATTAATTTAAAGAACAAAAAATGTATTTATCAAAATTAATGAATTTCGATTAATCAAAGTTCGATTTTTCGATTTTAAATCGGTAAAAATTTCATTCGTAGATATTTAATAATATATTTTTCTGTTCTCACGTCGGGGCCTTGCACGATCGTCATAATGTCGCAGCCCTCTCTGCAGCACATGTGACCGATGTCGTCGTTAATGCCCTTCGGCAAACTCGGAACGATTGTGTCTTGGGCAACGAGGCTAAAATCGAAACGCGTCGTAAAATTTATCTTCGTCGATTAAAAACAATTTTCTATCTCTAATTTTTTTCTTTTTTTCTTCACGGAGACCTGCATTGGAGAAATAATATTGCCAAATTGTTCGTCGCGTGATCCTTCGCGTCCACGTCGTAGTTGTAATCTGGATGCATGTCGTAACGATTTATTTTTACGACGTAAGCCCGTGGCTCGGTAGCTCCGACGAAAACCGCGAGATCCGCCTGGACATTGTGCCTAAAATTATTTATCAATCTCAATCGATTCTTGAGTCACGTTTTCATTATTTTTTTCGATGAAAAAAAATTCTACGATGCGTGAGAAAAAAAATATTTATGGAATTACACAAATTTTTTTCTATTTTTTATTTTATTGAAAATAATTATTCTTATGACTCACTCGTAAATATCAGCGAAATGCATGCAGGATGCGGTGGTGATGGCGTGCTTGAGGGTCAACACGGCACCGCTGCACATGAAATATCGCCCATTACTGCAACATTATACATTGAATTAAAATTAAAGAAAAAAATTCTGTTCTTCAAATTTTATTCAGATTATTTTTTATGATATTATGGGAGATAATTTGGCGTACGTGACTTCCTTAGCGGTGGAGCAACAGGGCGGTATATCCTCGTCTCTTACGATAAGAGCGTGCATCTTCAAGCTCGTCTCTCCATCCTCGAAATCCCTTTTGATCCAAGGAGCTTCCTCGCTCGCTCGTTTCCTCCGTGAATTTCCCAAAATTTCGTTCTTATTGCTCGAATCATTTTTCATCTTTCCTCGAACTTTACGAATTCTCCAACTTCCGGTAGCACTTAATAGTCGCTCGAGACTTTTCGACACGTCGACCAGATCTCTCGAGATCGTTTCGCGAATTCCATCGTGTCTACCGTCGACTTTATTTTCCACCGGAAATTCTTTCACAAAATTTTTATTTATTCTCCTCGTTTTATCATACTTCAAATTTTTCATTTTTTCTCGCGTTTCAAATTTGCCAACTTTTTTCCATCGACGCCGTAGAATTATTTTCATGACCATCCTGCTCATCAAATTTTTCAAATCGTGACGCAATTTTTCACTCTTCGCGATCGAAAGATTGTCATTTTTTTCAATATTTAACGAATAATCGGCACGTTCGAAATTTTGATTATTTTTTAAAACAAAATTTTCAATTTTTCTAATACCGATCGGTCTTTCTTCGCTTCGACAAGGCGAGAGTGTTATCAAAATCAAAATCAACAGAATTATCATCAGCGATGACATTTTTCTAATTTGATTTAACTTTCGATCGAGCGAAATAAAATTGCGATAAGTGAGTGAAAGACGAGAGAAAGGTTTGACGATCGAGCTCGGGCGATCGTTACTGACGAGAGGCATATCTCATTCGAAGCAATTTCCCTCTCTTGGCGAAAAGAGGCAAGAGGCCATTCTCGAGTAAGTTTGCACGAACTCTGACGATCAACGGGGTAGTTTAATGAGCAATTAATCGTGGGCAATCAGAACACGTGCCGTTTCCTCATCGAAGGCAATCACGAACGTTCGAAAATCGTACTTATATCCCGTACGAGCCCGAGGGAAATCGCTGATAGGAATTCTAAGAGTCGACATAAGAAACAAAATTATTAACGATTTTTTTAAGACTTCAATCATGATTCTTGGTATCGCCACGAGAGGGATCGTAAAATTTTTCGTGCCTTCTGTGAAATCGGTTACATTTTTTCAATCACTCGAGATTAGAGATCGTTAACGATTTCCGATCGACGATTAGGTCCAATGAAAATTTCATTATTGTACGATTTGATCGACGAATAAAATTTTAATTATTAAAAAATCGACGATTTTTCATAACGATATTGATTTATTTCGATATTATATTTTACCGATCGATCGAATTATTTACAATTTCTGGTAGACGAGAACGTTTACGAGATGACAATAATAACGATTATAAATTATAAATAAAATAATTCACGAAGATCGGTTAACTTCGCTCATTTCCAATCCTTTCTCGACCTCGGTCAGCCAATCGGTCGAGTCACCCTCGATATTCTGCAGTCCGATCTCGTTGTCCCTCTCGCGATTTTTATCGTCGCTCTTCAACGTCTCGCGATTTCTCGAGATCGGCGACTGACGAACGCCGATTTTTTGCTCGATCGAAGAACCACGAGGATTATCCTTTCTCGTGAATTTATCTCGATCCTTGACGACGATCTTTTTATTCGGATCAGCCGTGACCGGTTGATCGAGCTTACCGATCTCGTCGTTTCGAGCGATCGGCAACGACCCGTCTTTTCGTTCATTCGTTCCAGAAATTTCTGTACTCAACGATTTTCCCCAATTATCACGAAACTCGGGTCGATTTTCTAAATTCTCGTTACCTTTCTCACAACCCTGGTCGATATCGATATCGATCCCGAGCCGATTCGAGCCAGAACACCTCTGAGACTTCGATCTCGTCGTTGCCGATTTTCGAAGATCGGCCATCGGATGATCGTGCTGTCCCTTCGAAATGGTCTTATTTCCACACTGATTCTTGTTCTTGCAACCGATTTCTATGAAAAAATTGAATATACTGGTGCTTAAATTTCCCATTCCACCGGCAGCATCCGGTCCATTTCCGGCACCTGGCGAACCTGCGATCGGTCCACCAGGGGTCAAGTTCCAATCTCGAAGAACATCGTGAATCCAGTCGAGATTGTCGAAGAGATCGGTATAGCCCCATTGGGCCGAGGGTTGACGATCGTCGCAGGGAACTGCTACAACGGCTGCCTTTAACCGATCACAAGATAAATATCCCAATTTGTTTTATTTTATTTATTTATTTTTTTTTTGATAAATCAAAAAAATTAATTAAAATTAAAATAAAAAATTTATTTTTGCGTTAAATCGAAAAATTGTATTTACACATGATCGGTATGTTGGATAATGGTGGATTATCGACTTACCTGGGTCTTGTTGAGCATAACAGGTGCACCGGTCTGCGGACATTCGCGATGCCCGTCGCTCGATCTCGTCACGATCGACCTGATCGTCTTGTCGCCCACGTGACCAAACGCATCGAAAATCGTTCTCGACGTTGTCGTTAAATTTTCAAACGTCCAATTTTTCAATAAATGGGACGATAGGACGTCAACGCTACCCGTCATCGATTTTCCAGCGGTAAAAATCGGATCATTCGCCGATTTTCTCGTGGAACGATGATTTTCAAAAATTTTCATCGACGAATTTTCGTATTGAATGAATTTTTTTAATTCGCTGTCCTTGATCGTCGTCTCCTTTCTCCTTCGATACGAAAGTGGTATGTGGGGTGCGACGATTTTATACATGACGTAATTGGTCTGAAAAAAATGGATTCAAGATTTCATCGAAAATTTTCACTTCCGGTAAAATGTTTTGTTTGTTATGCTCACTCGCCGAATTTTTTGATGGATCACGACGAGACAATTCTCCTCGCTGCATGTGTGTATAAACGGGGCTTGTGGGAGCTCGACTTTGTAAAAATTCTCCATGTCTATTCTGAGAGTCGAAATGAAGATAAACAAAGTTGACGACGATTTATGTGTTAATTAGTTTTCGAAAAATTCGTAACAAAACTGAGTTTAATTGATGACTAAATACCTGCAAGCTAATTGTAAAATTGCCAAATTGTGTTTCAAATAGTCCTGCGAGTAAGGATTCGTATTATGAGCGTGATGAATTTTATAGTCCAACACTCTGATCACCTGTATGGTCGGTTTCAAGGGTGATATTACTACAGTCAAGGCACCTCGAATATTGTGCCTAAAATTAATGAATCATTAAATCTAATAATTAATTCATTAATTAATTCTGAATAAAAAAATCTAATAATCACTCAATTAATCTCAAATCATTAAATCTAATAATCAATAATAATAATAATTGCGCAATTAATTTGATTCTTTTATCAAATTATGAAAAAAAAACAGTAAGACACATTTATCTCTGATAAAATTATTGCAACGCAAAAGTATTTATCAAGAAACTCACTTGATATGACTCGATGTATGCAAGCACGCCGCAGAAGTGAGAACGTGATTTCGATTTAATATCGAGCCAGCGCAAACCAAGTGTCTTCGTCGTCTGAAAAAAAACTTTTCTTCTCAATTAAAACATAAAAAAAAATCACAAATACGATAATTAGTGGAAAATATTAAGGATCGACGAAAGAATAATAATGTCGAATAATCGATAATGAAAAATTGTACGAATCTCACGAGTTTCGGTTAACTTTGTCGCAGGCTCCCTTAATGTCCTCGTCTTTGACGATCACGGCCTGTATGTTGGCCAGGTCCTCCTCCACGTGGCCCACGATGCTCATCCAATATGTTAAACATTTTTTACCGTTGCAAGGACGTTCGAATTTTCTCAACGACCCGATCGATAAACTATCGTTCGAGCTCTCGATCATTTTCTTCATCGATATCGTCGTCGATTTTTTACAAATCGCGTCTCTCGTCGAAATAAACAATAATATCGCCGATATCGCAAAAATTCCAAAGAATCTCGTTCCCATATTAACAAAAATTATGAATTAATTTTTAAATAATAATAATAATGATGATAAATAATTCGTTCGATTTTCGATCTTTCGAGTATCGAGACGTGAACGATCGAAGAAAAAACACGTGGCCACTTCAGCGAGTGTTATAAAGAAACATTGCACACGTGGCGTATCTATCGTCGATTATCGAGAGTAAAAGCGTTCCTCGAAGCTCGAAAGCAAACTGCAGCGTCGTAGTTGCCGGGTTGATGTTCGCTGTTATCGAGAAAAGAGAAACATAAAAATGTCGATCGACGAATTATTGGTAAACTCTCAACGTATAAAATTGCCCCGACTTGATCAACACCGCTCGAAGCGCTTAAAACTTTTTCCTCGTATTTTCCGTTCCCACCGTCTCATTTCATTTTTCATTCCTTCGCCTTTATAATAAAATATAAACGAATAAAAATAAAAATATCTCCTAATCCTAATCCTCATAATCCTACTTTTTTATTTCACGAATAAATATCGAGAAACTAATGAAAATAATTCAAAACAACGAATTAAATATGAAATATCCAAAAAATAGAAATTAATCGAAAAGAAAAACATTAAAACATCGAATTAAAAATTAAATATATGAGAAAATATGTAATTAATGAAAAAAATTGTAAACATCGAATTAAAAATTCAATGAATAATAAGACGTAAATATGTTTGGCTCAATTATATATATCGTAGGCTCTTATACACGGAGGCGTGTGTGAAGATAGCGTGGGAACCTTCACGAGCAAAAGTCAGAGGAGGCTACCCACGCAGAAAGGAAACCGCGAATGAGAGGAGTGTCGAAGCGGTAGAGAAAGAAAGAACGAGCGAGAGAGACCGAGGCAGCCAGAGAGACAGAGAGGGTGCAAAAGCAAAGTGTCGGTTCGCGAACCGTGCAACCAGACAGCGGATCAGTTTGCTCTTGACGTCGGTGGATCGGTCCGAGATTCTCGTTTCTCCTTCGTCGTTAAATACTCATATATATATATATATTTTACTCGGTTGTGTTTCCGTGCGTTTTTGTGAATGAACGTGATCGTGACTCATCGTGCGACGAACACACCGGGGATAGAGTGAATTTTTTTGTTTATTTAATCCACGGACCACATATCACCGGATTTATTTACAATTAAACGTCTCGTAATGAGACGGTGGCGTGTAATTTGCGAATACCGATCTAACGCCGATACCGACTTGGATAATATTTTTTTTCTTTTTTTTTTCTCTTTTCTTTTTTCTTTTTTATTTACGTCTCTCGATACACCTGACGCGAGATCTATAATTGTCGACGCCACGTGATTATTACGAACCGATTTTATACGATCGTTGCTTCTGTCGTAATTCGTACGAGTTTATTATGATTCTTGTTATTTTTATTAATCGAATCGATTTTAATAATTTTAGAAAAAAAAAAAACAAAAAAAAGAAATTATTAACATTTTTGCATTAATTCGATGGAATGAATTTCTCGAGACGATTGACCTTATTTTGCTGTTTTTTTGTTGTTGTTTTGTAACTTGAATTAAATCTTGCGATCGACGAACAAAGAAACATTGATTTTCTCATCGACGTAAATAAACATGATGGTTTGTCGTTGAATAAAATTATATCCCGGTATTGAATCGTTCAATTAATTGTCTCTTTCAGAATTGAAACTCGTATTTTACTCTCAAATTTGTACGACTCGTCGATCCATCAAGAAAATACAATTTTCGAAAAACAAAAAAACAAAAAAAAACATTCATTTCCCATATCGACACGTTCATCCTACTCAACTCTTACAACAACAACAACAACAAAAAACTTACACTTTTTTAAAATCGAACAATCGATTTTTCTTTCCCGCTTTTTTCGTATCTTTTGTTTTTCACGATTAAAAGTAGAAAAAGGAGCGTCCGGGCTGTCTCGGGCAACACCCACGTTCAGACCGGGAAAGGAAAGGGGGGGGGGCGATAGTCGAACTTCGTCCCACCGTGAACGATAATAATTCTTCGTTCCGTCGCTTCAACCTCCCATCTTTCGTCTCTAACGGATAAATCTTTTTTAGAAACCGTTTGGGCAACGGCATGGAAAATGTCCCTTCGTAAATTTCGTGCTGGAACAACGCGTTTTTTTCTTTTTTTTTCGTTCGATTCTTTCGTAAAAATGAATGAATTTTTTCTCTCTCTCCCTCTTTTCAGTCTCTATGGGTAATACTTTATACTCTTCTCGCGGCCCCGACGAGCCCAAAGTGATATATCCCCCCCCCCCCCCCCCGCTTCGCCGGTTATACGCCTCAGGGATAGGCCGTTTGTTAACGATCCACCAGGTGTTCGCACAAGTATCGCAATCGACGCCCACGCACTCGAGTCTCTTTTGCCTCTCGTGAAACGCCGGGACTACCTTACATCGTGTCCAAAGTGAATCGAAATAAAAACAAGAAAAAGAGACAAGAGATTTTTCATTTTGTCATTTTTCAATTCCGCGATAAATAATTTTGAATTAATTTTGTTTTTTGATCATTTTATATTTTGCGATTGGACAGTTGTGATTGAAATTTTTCGTACGTGGAAAACATAATTTTTCGATCGTTTAAAAAAGAGATTCTTTATTGCGTCATTTTTTTTATTCGGTGATAAATATTTTTAGTTTGTTTTTTTTTAGAAGACAATTTTGTGCTTCACGATTCGTTTCGTTTTTCGAAATTGTCAGTACGTGGAAAAACAATTTCTCGGTGCGGAGAGCAAACGAGAAAAAAGATTGGTTCGAAAAAAATATTTCACCGTTATAAAAATTAATTACGGAATATCGCGAATTATCGTTGAGTTTTATGACTCTCGTCGCGGGCCTGTTTTCTAGTGCGACATAATGAAACCGAAGAATGCGGATCTCCGGCGAAATTCTTGGCACGACACGTTTTTTCTTTTTTTCTCTCGAGCATCGCAAGGTCGAAGACCCCAACGACGAGACTAAACAAAACTTTCGAATAATTTCCCCCTTTTCCTTTATTTTCTTATAACCGATAGACGAAAACTCGAAAAACTATTTTCGAACTACGATAGTAAAAAAAAATAGAAAAAAAAAGAAATCAAAATATTCACATTTTTCTCGAATTAAAACAGACAAAAATTCTACTAAAGATGAATCTCAGTGAACAAAGAGACGAAATACGGTGCTTCGAGTTGTTCACGCGTGGTTGAAACCGCAAGAAAAAAAACATGTTGGGAATCGTAGAAAGAAAGGACAGTAGAATATCGTGGCCGATAACGTCGTTTCGTGGTGTAAACGCGGACGATTTTGACCCCGACGGAAAATCGGCGAGAAGCGATCCGACGCGAGTTAGAAGAAATTTGTCGAATCCACGGGAGAGAGAAGTGGCTCGAGAACGCGTCTGGCAGAGAAACAGCAAAGGTTTGTTCTGCGCCCTGGGCCAACTCGGCTGCAACGACACCTATCACAGTCCGGACACTGTGGGAACTTGGAAATTTCACAGGGTACCAAAATCGAGGTAAATCGGTTCGATATACGACGCTATTTTTCGTTCATTTTGATAATATTTAAAAAACGATTATTTAATTAATTATCTAATTAATACATAATTTTATAAATTTAATGAATTATTTAATAAATTAATAATTTTATAAATATAATGAATAATAATTAATTATAATTATCGACGTTTTTTGTTAATTTTTGTTGAAATAAAATCGGTCGATCGAAAATTGACGAATACGATCCGATTTTCGATTATTTTGTCGATTTTATTGGAGGCCTCTCGTCTCGTTCGCTCGCGGCGTTATCGAGCGAGCGAGAAAATTAAATTAACGTTCTAACGTTTCTTAACCGACGTCGAGAACCGATCACGTAATCCTTATCTCGTCGCGGGTTACGAGCGTTATCGTAGAAATCGGCATTAGGAGAGAAAGTAACAGGAAAAGGTGAAGCGTGGGCGATCGAACGCAGGTGCATGGCACAGGCGCGTCTGGCGGAACCGATGATGCAGGTCAGGGTCGAAACTCGAAAGATTCTTTACCGACGAGACGTCTATTTGTTTTAAAAAAATACACAAACTGAATTATAAATTAAATTGATTAATTATATAAAAATAACTAAATTAATTAAATTAAATTAAGTCAAATTAAATAAATTAAATTAATCAATTATAGTATATAAATACTCGTGATATTAACAGAAACGCCTGAATTTATACCAAAATTAAAATCGATCGTCCTGTTAAAAAAAAAAAAACAATAAAAATTAAAACTTCTGACCAAACTACTAAATTTCAATTTGTAAATTCTACAATTTTCATTCATTCGCCAATCGACTTCAACGACGCAAGAAATTAAAAAAAAAAACAAAATTAGAACTTAAAATAATTCAATTCTCAATTAATTATTCCATCGTAATTATAAATATTCGCGCGCGTGTTTTATTGTGTTCACACCACCGTCGTTATTCACACTCGATCAGTTTTATAAGACGATCATAGGCGATACGCTTTTGCATACGTTCGGTTCCAGCTCACCTCGACTCGAATAACACCCGGATTCCAGGCTACGCGCGTATCGATCTTTCAGTTTCGTGATCTACGAACGTTTTCCCCCAACAACGAATTAATTTACATCGCTCCCCCGTAACGCGAGTGAATTTCTAGCTCCATCTGCCTTGTCTACATAATTTTCACGACGACAAAAGCACCGAAGTCGAGAGAGGTTCGAGAGACTTCAACCCTCTTGGTTCTTTAGCCCTGGCGTCCATTCCTCCCGTTCTCCTCCCTCCCTCCCTCCCTTCTACGCCACTAATTTTATTCACTTTGCGGAAATGCAGTTCCCACATTTAACGTCGTGTCGCACGCGATACCTCGGTTCCGTTTGAATTCCATCAACCCTCCTGCGTAACCCTCGAAGGCAAATTTTCGCTTCTGCGACAATGGGGATTTTTTTTTGTCTTCTTTTTTTTCTTTTTTTTTTTCTCGAAGAGAACGAAACTTTCCGACGGGAGTTCGTTCGTCGTAGCGTGCGATCGCAATTGTTGCGAGCAGCCGAGCGAAAACCTCGTAACAACCGGATAAGGGTGCGAAAAAGTGGGACGCACGGTTTTTAATTCGAGGTTGTTTATTTTTTTTCAACTAGGACGACCTCTGTAAGCGGCAAAAATCATTTTTGCTTCGACGTTTATTCGTAATTGGGACAATATTATTGAGGCGAGAGGAGAACGATAGTTATGGAACAATGGGAGGCGCGCTGAGCGATATGAGAAAAAAAGAATTTCGTTGAATTTTTCATAATTATCAATTTTTAATCGCGTTCGAAGATCATTAAGTATCGATCGATCGTTCGATAAAATTAATTTCGAATTTTATGAAAACGTTGAAATTTCGATGAAAATTAAGAAAAATTTAATTTCAACGAACGATTAATAAAAATCAAGATCTTCTTTTTTTCATGAAATTCTGATAACGAGCACAAACGTTAAAATATTTTTCTTAATTAACCTTAATTAACCTTTTTTCTGTTTTCTATTATTCTCCCACCCCGCCCCCCTTCATCTTCGGGTCATTAATAATTACAAGTTCAGAAATATCTTATGCGAGATATAAAGGGTGAAAAAGAAGGGGACGAAGAGCTTCTCGAGGCCTCAACGAGCATTACACACCCATACGTGTAGACGTGCCACGAAACAAAAATTCAGTTTGTTCATAATTCGAACTCGATGAAATTTCGATGAAAATTAAGACAAATTTAATTTCAACGAACGATTAATAAAAATCAAGATCTTCTTTTTTTTCATGAAATCCTGATAACGAGCACAATCGTTAAAATATTTTTCTTAATTAACCTTAATTAACCTTTTTTCTGTTTTCTATTATTCTCCCACCCCGCCCCCCTTCATCTTCGCGTCATTAATAATTACAAGTTCAGAAATATCTTATGCGAGATATAAAGGGTGAAAAAGAAGGGGACGAAGAGCTTCTCGAGGCCTCAACGAGCATTACACACCCATACGTGTAGACGTGCCACGAAACAAAAATTCAGTTTGTTCATAATTCGAACTCGATGAAATTTCGATGAAAATTAAGACAAATTTAATTTCAACGAACGATTAATAAAAATCAAGATCTTCTTTTTTTCATGAAATTCTGATAACGAGCACAAACGTTAAAATATTTTTCTTAATTAACCTTAATTAACCTTTTTTCTGTTTTCTATTATTCTCCCAGCCCGCCCCCCTTTATCTTCGCGTCATTAATAATTACAAGTTCAGAAATACCTTATGCGAAATATAAAGGGTGAAAAAGAGGGGGACGAAAAGCTTCTCGAGGCCTCAACGAGCATTACACACCCATACGTGTAGGCGCGCCACGGGTAAACTTTCATATAACGTAAGAAGTCTCTCTCTCTCTCTCTCTCTCTCTCTCTCTCTCTCTCTCTCTCTCTCGCTCTCTCTCGCGAGATTTCTTTCCGTAAAATGCCGTCACGCTCAGCCGATCTCACCGGCGGGCGCTCTCCTCCTCGCACCGAGAACTTTGCGAACGCTTATATTCCTCGTGGCGAAACGGGAATTTCTACGAGATGTCTGAACGTCGATTCGTTGCGTCCGCGTGTAATTTTTTTTCTTTGTTTTCGATCATTTTCACACCTAGAGCGAGACGACGATGACATTTCGTCGATTTCGATCGGAAAACCGATCGAATCGTCAAAATTGTTTGCCAAAAACGTATTTGCAAAAATTGTCTCGATATTTTAATTTTTTTCCGACGATTTTTGCAAACAAACGTTGGTTGTTTTTATTTTGAAAATTTTTCGAAAGTTTCCGTCAAATTCGAAAAAACGAATTAAAACCGACAAGAGTTCTACTAAAAATTGATCTCGGTAAACAACGAATGAAAAATCAAATCAACAATAAACAAAAATATATTTGGAAAATCGTAGAACAAATTTCGAAGAATATTCAATAATTTCGTTCAATATTCAAAAATCGTTGCAATTCGGCGAAACGTTAAAAATTCTCCAATCTCGATAATAAACTCATTCTCGTGGTGCGTCGAGTAATTCACGTCCGTTATATTTGCACGTCCGAAAATTACAGAGACTCGCCTCGTGAACCGACGATGGTAATACAGAAAATACAGCGTATGAATATTCTCCCTTTATACACACACGAGTCATATTCGCGATTACAAGTTACGCCTCGGTGAATCCATTCTCTCATTCTCCCATAACGTTTTATTCTTATTATTATTATTTTTCATTATTCTCCCATCGCGTTGTTTTTTGTTTGTTTTTTGTTTTGTTTTTATTTTTTTCATATCCTGGCTGAATCGACGAATAATATTTTTTGTTTTTGTCTGTTTGTTGCAGCCATGAGGGTATGAGCGCTGGAGGGGATGGAGGTGGCGGCGGTGGTGGTGTTCAAAATGCCGGAGGTGGAAGAAACACACCGCCACACGGCTCGCCGACTCCCATGGACAAAGCCACCCTGAAAGTTCATCTACCGAACGGTGGGTTCAACGTCGTAAAATTCGGCGATGCCATCGACGTCAAGGGAATAATATCGCTCGTAACGAGTCGTTTGGCCGTCGGTACGAGAAATTATAGAAATTTGTACGCGATGAGACTTCATCATCCTGGCTCGGGGGAAAGTTATTGGCTACATCAAGACACGACTATGTATCAGGTCCAAGAGAAATACGAGAGAAAACATCCCCACAGCGAATGGAGATACGAGCTACGCGTTCGTTATTTACCACAGAATCTTAACGATCTTTACGAAAAGGACAAAGTCACGTTTTATTATTATTACGATCAGGTGAGAATTTTATATATTTTTGTTTACATTTTTGCATCGTTGCTGGGTCGTTAATCTTGTACAGAGGGTGGATAAGTTATTAAAGTCGAAGTTGAATTTTGTTTGAAAAAAAGGAGTTTGAAGTCCCGAGATTCTAGTTTTGAGATCTCCTAAACGATCATTTTAATTAGCTACGTTTACTATGCAATTATAAGAAATAGAGCGAAGAAATTTTGCCAAATTTTGTCTATTTTTTGTTTTGGTCCACGGGATTAGGCAATTTTTTTTTTTAGTTAAATAAATACATGGACCAGATAGCCTATTGTTTTGGATTTAATTTGCTTTTTTATTTGTCTCTTTATGTCCATTTTTGGCTGACATGAGATTTCCGACTTTTAATGAAAAAGAGTCCTTTTGCCTTTGACCATCGATATCTCAGCAACCAATCATCGCGCAGAAAATGAAAGGGCAGTTTTGAAAACTTGAAAACATTTTCTATAAGATTCTTTCGTAATTGTTACGAAACAAAATTTTGTTTTATCTTCCATATCGATTTGAAAAAAGTATAAAAAAGCGACTTTTTTGTTGTTGTTTTAGTAAATCTACCGCGTATTGACAAATACTTACAGTGGGTGGCCAAATTATTATGCTGAAACAAAAATTCGTCACAATCTGTGAAAGGGATGGCTGTAATTAACTTATTATGGGAAGAATGTTATGGTTTTTTAAATTTACTTGTCATTAGAATGGCAACGCATGAATGTCACGTTTTTCAAAATGGTGGCGGGTAAATACACTTATTAGTATTAAAGAAATATAATATAATGACTATAGAACCCATATAACCAATGAACTTGAACCTTTTTTCCGGACTCATTCTGTGCGTTGATTGGTTGCTGAGATATCAATGACGAAAGGCAAAAGGACCCTTTTTCATTAAAAGTCGGATATCTAAGCCAAAAATTGACGTAAAGAGATAAATAAAAAAAGCAAATTGAAGCCGAAACAATACGCTATCTGGTCCATGTATTTGTTTAATTAAAAAAAAATTGTCCAAGCCCGTGGACCAAAACAGAAAAAAGACAAAATTGTACAAAATTTCTTCGCACTATTTCTTACGATTGCGTGGTAACCGTAGTTCATTAAACAAATTTGTTAAGAGATCTCAAAACTATAATCTTGGAGCTTCAAAATGCTTTTTTTTATCTCGATACGACCATCTTTCACTGAGATACAGTCTTTTAAACATCACTAATAAAATTCAAGTTTGAGTATAATAATTTGAGCTTCCGCTGTAAATTTCTTAGGATCGTCTCGTCGACGTCGCGTACAGTTGGATAATCTAATTTTACGTTCTAGACGGCTCGATCGTTAGAAGCCTTCTTGCGACGTGTCTAACGAAGATAATCGATGATTTTCAGGTGCGCAACGACTATCTCAACGCGAATCACGTGGCGCTGGATCAGGACGTTGCTGTACAGCTGTGTTGTCTCGAGATACGTTATTTTTTCAAGGATATGCCACAGGTCGCTCTCGACAAGAAGAGCAACTTGGAATATTTGGAAAGAGAGGTAAACAAAACTCGTTAAGCTCCGTCGTCGACGAACTATACGAGTCACACGTTTTTTTAATTCATCGACGTTATTTACAATCGCAAGTTTATTTTATTTTTCAGGTGGGATTGCACAAGTTTCTTCCCCGATCCGTGCTCAACGGTGTCAAGGCAAAAACTTTGCGGAAACTCATACAGCAACACTTCAAAAAAGTTGCTGCCCTCACCGAGCTCGAGTGTATGTTCAAGTTCTTCGAGCTTTTACAGTCTCATTATAGATTCGATCAGGAGAGGTTCATATGCGCTTTGGGGGTGAGTTATAAAAGCTCGATTGAAAACAAAACAAGACAAAACCATACGACGTGCTAAATTTCTGTTCGATTTTTAGACAAGTTGGTCGATACGCGTCGAGCTAGTCATCGGACCAGATCTGGGAATTTCGTACATGGGACATCGAGGCGGTACCGTGGTAAGCCTTGAAAAATCTTTGTATCGTCTCGTCTCGAAATATCCTTCTATCGCATATGGAAATGTATAATTTGGTTTAATAAAAAAAACAATATGTTCACAGCCAACGAGAGTGGCCGAATTTTCCCAGATCCAGTCCATTCAAACTCTCGTCTCCGACTGCAAGGAACACGCCAAAGCTTGCATAAAATTACGCGTCGCCGGTGCTGCCGAAGCGCTGAGCATCACTTGCTCGAGTCTCGATCAAGCTGAGAGTCTTGCCGATCTCATAGACGGTTATTGCAGACTCGTTACCGGCAGTAACACCTCGCTCTGGAATCGCAAAGGTGAGACACTTGGGTGATGTTTAAAATAAAACTTTATGTTAATAACTCTTTTTGAGGCCTATTGTTCACTTCAAGCTGACTCTCCGCTGACTCTGCGATTCGACAAACATACACAAACACGCGCGCACACTTATCGTCCGCCTTATCGTTACTCTTCCTACACTTAAGAATTAACTAAACTTAGCGTCTCGATGTTACAAGCTGCCTCGTGGAAAAACTATCCCTGTCCGTGCAAAGGTTTGTAGAATTTGTATTTAAATATATATATGTATATAGATATATATATATTTATATGTGCCTATATGAAAGTAGATCGCACTCGAGGATTTGCTCGTTGACTTTGAAAAATGTTTGGTTAAATTTCGAAATGATTTATATTTAATTTTTTGTTTTTGTTTTGTGTTTTATTTTTTTTGGCCAGACGCTCATCCACCAAAGTATAGGCAGGATGGCTCCGGAAGTCCTGAGAAAAATGCGGGTAAAACTGGAACTATATTGTCGGAAGATTACGCGGAGATCGTCGACGAAGAGGGTGACTACTCGACGCCAGCTAGTGAGAATCTTCTTGATAATTTCGCATTGTTTTCTTTCTCCACGATTCGCCGTGTCATTGTCGTTCTTTATTGCAGCACGAGATTACGAGATCGTGAGGAATCAAGTGGAACTGGGAGAAATAATAGGCGAGGGCCAATTTGGAAATGTTCACAAGGGCTCGTACAAGGGACGAGACGGTCAGTCGATCGCTGTCGCTGTGAAGACTTGCAAGGTCGATGCCGACTCCGCTACTGCTGACAAGTTTCTCGAGGAAGCATGTAAGCAGCGCTAAATCATTTTTAAAAAATTGAGCCTAATTTTCGAGACACCTTCAGTTACTTTGGTTTTCAAGATTCTAACGTTGTTTCGTCGCACGTCCTTTTTTATCTGCAGATATCATGCAACAATTCGAGCATCCCTACATAATAAGACTGATCGGTGTTTGCTCGGAGGCGCCGATTTGGCTGGTGATGGAACTCGCGAAGCTCGGGGAGATGAGAGCGTATCTTCAATCGAACAAACATCGTCTCGATCTCGCGACGCTTCTCCTATACACGTTTCAATTGAGCACCGCACTTTCCTATCTGGAAAGCAAAAAATTCGTTCATCGTGACATAGCGGCGAGAAACGTTCTCGTATCGTCGCATAATTGCGTAAAACTGGCGGATTTTGGTCTCAGCCGATGGGTCGAGGATCAGAGTTATTACATCGCGAGCAAGTGCAAATTACCGATCAAATGGATGGCACCGGAGAGTATCAATTTTCGTAAATTCACGACTTCGTCGGACGTTTGGATGTTCGGTGAGTCAAGCTTGTCTCGTCGTTTTGCCATAAATCGTCGTAGACTTCTTTTTATCGACGATCCTTTGTTCTGTTTTCAGGCGTATGTATGTGGGAAATCTTGATGTTGGGCGTGAAACCATTCCAGGGTGTCAAGAATAATGAAGTTATTCGAAAACTCGAGAATGGTGAACGGCTCGCACTTCCTAATCATTGTCCGCCAAGACTCTATTCTCTAATGTCGCAGTGCTGGAGCTACGAGCCAAGCAAACGACCGACTTTCAAAGATATACGAGAAAATTTGCAGTAAGCTTCGTTCCTTCTTTTTCTTTTTGCGTTGAATCTGTTCTTGTTAAATCTAATTGATCAGTCGTGTTTAAAAAATTATATAGTTGTGGAAATAGCAAAAGTAACAATTTCAGAAAGTTAATAAAGCTTCTCTAAAAACGAATTCTTCCAATTTCAGTGAGATTTTATTGGAAGAGAAGCATCAGCAGCAAGAGACGATGAGACGCGAGAATAGAAGAGTACAGGCAATGTCTTGGGGTAAGTAAAATAAAAAGAGGAAATTTCAATATCCACCTTTTTTCCATCAAATCAACTCGATCGCGATGTTCTTCAAACGTCATACCGAACAGTATTTAACGATGCTCCGCTTCTGTGTAATGTTTAAACCCTATAAGCTTGAAAAATTAGAGAGCCAAGACGTTAAATTGTTCTTGATAAAAAATATTACGAAATATTCGTAAAAAGCGTATCGAACCAAATGAGATAGGACGTTTCTATCCATCGTTGAAAGAACTTTGCATAAATATCAGATTTTTGTTCACGATCGCGAAGCTTACTGAACGAGGATGCAAAAATTATGATAATTTGCAATGTTCGCAGGTGCGGATGAAGTTCCACCGCCGAAACCTTCGCGACAGCCACAGAATTCGGCGGATCAACCTCAATCGGGCACAACGGTAGCTCCGGTCTCGACTTACATCGTGGCGCAGAGTCCCGAGGTACTGGCCCAACTTTTAAAGGACAATCATGCACGCGGGGTATGTCCGTCCGTTTATACGACGCCTGCTTCGCCCTTCAATACCCTCGCGGTACAGTTCCAAGAGGAGGACAAGGTCCTAACTACGTCGGTAGTAACGGATCTGCCCTTCTTCGATTCCACTTCCGTACAGTCAGACACAACGAGCCCGTACAACGACTCACAGTCGGCATGCGGTGACTCGACCCAGTCAGAAACGAATCTCGACTCGATCGATTCATCGGACACCGTATCCCCGATGATGTCGAGCCTCAATCTCACGGATCCAGTCCAAATAACACAGTCTCCCGCGTCATGTCGCAAACAACGGAAGATTAAAGAGATGCAAAATTTGTATTCCGTCAGTTCGAAAGTTGTCGGTAGTATAACGGGTGACATTTACTCGCCTGTGCAAAAGTTTACGTCCGTAACTTCGGGTCCCGTTGCGATAACGTCGACGAGCGGTAGCTCTGGCGCGTGCGCCGGTGAGATTTACGGTCCAGTTGCCAATTTCACACAGAGCTCGGCGATAATGAGTAATTTTGCTCAGGCAGCCTCGGTCGGTGGTAATTATTGCGAAAATCCTGGCAATTACGGTCCGAGCAGTCTGAACAATCCAATGATGTCTCAGGCTTCGGGTCACTCGGCTCATTTCGCTATTAACGCGCATACTCAAAATTCATCGTCGATAACTAATTTCGCGAGTAACTGTAGCAGCGGAAACAGCGGCGCGTCTCAGGTCGTTGCACCGAGCGTTTCGGGCTCGCACGTCAATGTATCGCAAGCTTCCTCGTCAACGTCGTCGTCGTCTTCGTCGTCCTGTCCGAGTAATTTTTGTAGCAGTGGTGGTGGTGGCAGTGGCGTCAGTTCGATAAGCACAATCGTACCGACGTCCGGGGTTGAATGTCTGTACGGTCCTGTTCTCAAATTTCGGGCTCAGAATGCTCAGAGCCAAGCTAGCAGCGAACTCAAAGCTGCCACACCGCCGAGCGTTTCCCACATGCAAAACTCTCGCAGCGGCGCTGTTCACAGTCCAACGCCCGGGCAAAATTTTCAACATCAACAGCCGATCTACGTTCACAATTATCCGCATCAACAGATTTATTCGAACGTCGCACAGGCTGGTCAGCCGATGTACGTCACGAGAGCTCAACTTTTGCCAAATACGCACAAGCAAAATGCGAATCAGCCTCAGTGTGTCATGACGCCAGCGCAATACATGGCGCATCATCCTCAAATGAACGATCCGAGTCCGATCTATACGGTTCATGCCATGCCCGCTAATGTCATACAGGCACAAAAAATACAGCATCAGAATTTCGAGCATCAGACACGCTCGAACCCTCCGATGCATTCTCAGGCTTATCCCATCGTCGGACAAACCCCTCAGCATAACGTTGAGCACATTTCCGCGGGACTGATGCACGGTCGAGTCATGTACTCGCAGTATGCCGTTTCCTGTGCCTCGCAGCAGCAGCAGCAGCAACAACAGCAACAGCAACAACAGGGCGCTCAGTACATCTCTCAGCCAGGCGAAAATTTCATGCAACCGAACGATATGGAACAGCAGTATGGACAGATGGCACAAATGGTGAATTATGGACAAATCGGACATATGAATGTCATGCCTCAACAATGTATGAGCAGTCCGGCTATGATGCAACAACAATGCGGTGGTCCTCAAATAGCGACCGGCGTTGCGAGAATCACGACTAATGTAACGCAGAATAAAACCGACGAGCAACAACTGACCAGCTCGGCCGAGGGAACTTACTCCAGTTCTCTCGTTTCGTCGGCTGTCAGCGACAGCACGATGTCGTCGAGCAGCTCCATGATGGAGGAGGCGCAGCATGAGCAGGTTTGACTATGCCAAACAAAAAACAAAACAGAAACAAAGACACCTAGGAATTTACAAACGCATCCGTTTGCGAGAAAAAGTGGCAATTTAATTATTCATTTATTGTTTTGTTTAATTGGTTCTGTGGCTGATCACGATACTCGCACCGATTTCCATTTTTTGTTTGTTTATATCACACGTAAAGCTCTACTCAGGACGAAAAAGAAACACGCTTGAGATACTTGCGAATGTGCACACGATTTTTTTTTATCTCACAAGAATTATTATCAATGAGCTCGCGATCCTTGGAAAAAAAAACAATACGTAGGCTAATGTGGTTTTGCGCATGGTGAATGAACGTCGGCGATGCATCACTAAGATTAATTTGATTATTTTCTTGTAATTTTGATAGATTTTATTTTGTGCATGCACAACGTATGGATTTGTGCCAGTATTATTTGGAATTATTTTATGCATCTCTTTAATCTTTCAATGGCCTGGACCCTCTCCTCCACACGTATTTGTTGCGAAACCCGCCCCCAAAAAGTAATTTACCTTGTGTACATATTTATGCACATGTATCTTAATATGAATTTAGTCGATTACGTTTTTACGTTAATTCGATATCATTTGTCAGCGACTTCCGATCATTGTCGGAACACGCTCATTTTTTTTTGTTCCTACTCTCGTGATTGCATTGACATTGTTCCGTTTAAAAAGTTTCAGAGAAACGCGCAGTCCCAAATATTCGAGAGCATGAGCGAAAATACCTGCATCGTGGACGACGAACAGAAATTACTGGAGCAAAGGCTCTTTGAGCAACAACGTCAGTCGGAGGAAGACAGCCGATGGCTAGCCAGAGAAGAGGTACGTACGCGCTACTTGCATCGTTTCTGACAAACTTAAGCAGATGATATTATTGAAAATCTGTAGATTGCATGAAAATGGGAATTAATTCAGGATTTTTTAATCATTAATCGACTGTTCGGTAAGGACCAAAAGACTAAGCATATACGTATATTTTTTTTTTACAGAAACGCTTGTCTATCGCGACGAGCGGCGACGAGAGTGCAAGCCCACCGATTCCACGCTCAATGACGCAATCACCGAGTCACGAGCCTCACAGTGCCAATACAAGTTCGCTGGGATCCGACAAGGGCTCCGATAAAATAATAGTCGTAAAGGTACGACCAACGAGAATAAATTTTCCCTCGAGCTACAAATCATAAGTTAATTTTTCTTCCTTACTCAATTTCATCCAACAGAAAATGGAGCCCACACCTACAGCCGACTTGGACAGGACGAACGACAAAGTCTACGATTGCACCACGAGCGTCGTGAGAGCGGTCATGTCCCTTTCCCAAAGTACGTCACCGACGAAATGCCGAAAAAAACATTTTCACGAATTTCTCCAAATGCGAAAGTAACTGTTCTTATCTATACTCGATTTGTAGGAGTACAACAGAGTAAAGCTGATCAGTACTTGGAGTTGGTGAGACGTGTCGGGATCGAGCTTCGGGCTTTGTTGTCATCGGTGGACGCCCTCGTTGAAATTTTGCCGGCTAACGCTCATCGCGAGGTAGAAATGGCGCACAAAGTGCTCAGCAAGGATATGGCGGAGTTAGTCTCGGCAATGAAACTCGCCCAGAGTTACAGCTCGACCACTCTCGATGCCGAGTACAGAAAGTAAGATTCACAATTATCCAAACGTTTCTCATTTTTATATTTAATTTTCTCGTTCGTGTCTTCATGACCCGAGAATTATTCGAGGAAAGGAGTTTTCGAACATATTAAAACATTGTTTCCCAAACGAATGTAGTTTTGTCTGCAAAAAATCAAGCTTTATCGTTCAGTATTTTTCACTAGTGTGAATACACCGATAATGCCTCGATTATTTCACAGAGGAATGCTATCGGCAGCGCACATACTGGCCATGGACGCCAAAAATCTGTTGGACGTTATCGATTCGATTCGCATACGTTATCCTCACGTCAACAATCAAATATGCGAGAAGCACAACGACAGTACGTGCAATAGCCGACAATCGACACCGGAGAGTCGCATACGCTCGAGTCAATCCGGCGAGCAATTGTTGCTGCGACGTAGTCAATCGAACGAGAGATCGGAAACGCCTTTCCGACAGAGCCAGAGCGGAGATTTGCTTCATCGACTCGGTCAATCGGTCGATCGAGCTCTCCAGGTAAATCATTCGTAGGAGGAAGGAAATCACCCAATTTTTGTTTTTGCCGTTTAAATTTAAATAAGACAAATTGAAACGATGCCTGTGCTCCGGTCGAGGGAACGCTATGCACAATATGCAAAATACGCGGACATTAAACAACGTTCCCGGACTGCAGCCTTCGTTCTAATTAAAACAAAAAAAAGAATAAGAAAACATCTTAATTTCTTTATTGACAAAAAAATACAAACTGTACATAGTCCATCGTGTGAAATTCAGGGTAGTCAAACGGAGATGAACGCGGTGTCGAGTCTAGAGCGACGCCATCACATGGTCACGAACAGCCTCGAGAGAAATTCAACGGCGAGAAAGCAAATAGCAACGAACAGTCTTGAAAGAAGAAGGCCGTCGATAACGACCCCGACGAGTGCCGGTTCGTCGCGAAATCCCGTCAGTCTACCGCCGATCGTACCGGTTACTTGCAGTATCGTACAAACCGCTGCTCCCGTGATACATTCTAATCAGATTGTAACGACCGACAACGAGACACCCACGAACGACAGCTAACAACAAGGTGACGTCGTCTCCCTGTGACGCGGTTGAAGCATCCGAGTAAAGCAGCGTAGCAAAAAAAAAACAACAAAAAACAGCACACAGCGCGATGTTTTGACCCATGCCGCCATTTCGATTCATTACGTGATAATCAGTATCAATAGTATTTAAACGCGCATATGTTCTACAATTCCAGGTAAGAATAACTACAGGGCATCTTTTAGTTTTGTATATATATATATTATATTAAAGAAAACAAAAAAAAGAACAAACAAACTAAATAAACGACGACAACAACCACATCGACAAGTTATTCGCGCGGAAAGTCAAAAGATACCTCGAGGAGGAAATCTTTTTTTTTATTTCAAAGAACAAAGAAAGGGATTACAACATTTGTGCTTCGTGCCCTGTTTTTTTTTTCTCACTTTATTTTCGTAATGTTTCAAATCACAGACATTTTTTCTTTACCGACTGCGTACTTATAAGTAGGTACAGTATTTACTAGCTCTTAATGCTCTCGATCATAGTTATTATTATCATTGCAAGGAAGGTAAGTTGAAAGCATAGCGATAATTAAAATGACAAACTCCAAAGCTTTAGGATTACTGTCAATATTTGTTACATTGTATGGAAACCGTGTAATGCGGGGTGACGCATATGAACTGCTCAATTTTCATCGACTTATCATCGCCATATCCAAGCACCAAGCGTATCGAGACATTTTTACTTGTCTACGGGTCAGTTTGCAATCTGGCATTTGTACACACGCAGCTTTTTAAGCACCCTCTTTTTGTGTCTCGTATCTGAAAGAAAAGAAGAAGAAAAAAAAGCTTCGCCGATTTATAAGAGAGAAATGGAAAGTGTTGCGGTTTTTTAAATTTTTATAGCCAACAGTGCGCGAGGGTCATCAGTCTCTTTGCCTCACCCTGCAGGCAATTAGTTATACATACAAATATATATATATTATAATTATACGGTGTTTGAAAGATGTATATAATATCTGCATCGTATATTCTCGGTTGATGACGGCTGTCGCGAATCATTAAGACGTAGTATTATACGCTCCGATCGCTTCGAAAACGCGGTTCGTAAATTCGCCAGTATGGCGCAACAGATTGAAATTGATCAAATGTACAATAGCTTGGCCAATGCTGAATTGTGAATGAAAGAGGCTGAGCTAAATTTCATCCCAATCGATTATCGCGTGTCAAGTCATTTACGAATCGCGTTTTGCAGCTGACTCTCTTTCACACGAGGCACAAATATAGCCATCCAATGCGACCGTCGCACGTATTGTGTTGCACGTTTTACAAAAGCCTCGTTGAGAAATTTTCTTTTTCTTTCTTTTTCAACGAATAATGAAAGCAGAAAAATGTTTAAATTTCAAGACAAAATTTGGATGATTAGACGTTGTAAATTTATTGAAAAGAACAAAATCGGATTGACGAAACTAGCATGTTTTATTCTATCCCTTTTTACTGTTGTATAACGAGTGATATATGTCAGAATTAAGATGCGCCCCACTCTCACTCAAATACAATCGTGAATTATATCATTGGCATGGGCGTTGCGCGAATCAGTGTAAGAATAATTTATGTTGTTTAATAAAACAAAGTTATGGCCTGAGTGCGAGATATTTGCACCCGAGCCATGCCAGCCTGGTAATTTAAATCGTATGTTGTTATAATCTATCTTGTGAAAGTTAATAATTACTTTAATGATGAGAGTCAGGCCATGTATAGAACATTATTATCTTATCAGAAACAGAAGAACGGAGAGGGATGAACACACGTGGGAGGTTTGACCAATTGTAAATAAACTCTTACAAAAAGGGTAATTAAATGTACAATGATTATTGAACGTGGTAAATTTTGCTAATCAATCATTAACCAAAACATTTTTGAAAAAATACGTTGATCACATTAATAATGATCAATTTTGTTATTTGTGTTCTTTATCTGGGCAGAAATGAATCGAACAATTATTTATCTCTTCTACGTTTGTGGGAGCATTTCTTCATTGAGCTGTTCTCGTGTAGAATTGGTCAAACTGATCAACGTATCAGAAGTTTTTATCGAAGACTTTATCTTCGTTTTGAACGAAACAATATTTGTTCTTAAAAATCATTTACATTTTTCACAGTACTACTTTTAGAATAGCATCATTAATAACATTGGTAATGCTTGCTACATAACGAAACAATCATCACAATGAATAATTGGTCAAATCTTACCAAATGCCCGTACCAATAATTTAACAAATAAATTTCACTGTAGGTGAAACGAGCTGCTTTACACGAGGTCAGTGGTCCAGAACACGACAGTCTTCTTCTTTCAACATTACCAAACGGAAAGTTCTGAGACCACAAACGCATCGCATATCAAATAATCATGTAGAACAATATAGTCTCACAAGTTCACAGCGAGTTCGTCGCAATAATCTGTAATTCATCGTTTTTTTAATACCCGCCCGCTTCTCATGACAGTTGGCGAGATATTTTAAGATTTTTGGCACGTTTATACACGATTGATAATTCCGAAATCTCATCACACACGATAGTTCCTACGAAGAAAAAAAAAACAAAGAAAATAAACAACAGCAAATTTCGTCTTGCGAAGATTCGAACCGATGCTGGTTATTAGAGAACGCGTGAAAGCGCAATTGCTACCCATTATATAGAATCTATATGATATGATGCATCGTTGAAGAATTTTTGCCTCGTAAAGATTTATAAGCGTATACAAAAATTATTTATTTTAGCATTGTGTTTGAAACTATGTACAGAATACTCTCGATCGTATATGTCGCGTGTCAACGCACACAGTTTACTTTCCGTGCTTCGAACTGTAGTACTTAATCCCGTTAACGATCGTCGCCCTCGCATACCTCGTCAACAAGGCTTTAACGTCTGCGGTTCGTGTAGTGCATCTTCTAAAAAAAAAAAACCCCCCCCAAAAACAGAAGAAACGAAACTGAATTTATGTATTCGTGCCGCAATTATAAAGCAAACAAAAAAATCTATCCACTCACGTGATGTAAGGCGTTATTTCCTCGATGGTCCATTTGTCTCTGACCTTGAAAAGTTCGTTGAGTCGCTGAACGATATTTTCCGACAAACTCGACTCGGGAAAAGATACTACTTCCTTCCTCATTTTTTGCGGATTAAACCTAACCAGCGCTATGCCACTCAGATACTTTTCTTTCAGTATCAGATCTACAAAAAAAAAAGAAAAAAAAAACATGATTATGTTATGTAGGACAAAGTGATATTCAATAAAACAAAATGAAAACCTTCCTCCATAAATAAAAACGTAATTATAATCTCACTTTCAGGTATCGCTGTTCTCCAAGATTCCATGAATACATTATAATCGTTCTGCGGTGAGGCTGCTAATAATACCTGAGCCAAAAATTTGCAAGTCTTTTCTTCGTCGTATCTGAAAATTTGTAAAAATAATTATCCAATTGTCTCGTAAAGGGGGCGATAACGTCTCATGATAAAAAATTACCTGTAGAGAGCCTCGCCATTTGGTTTTTTTTTCTCGCTGGGTTGCGTATATTTATGAAATATCAAATTGAAGAATGGGAGCGGGATGAGGGTTTTCAGAGAATTGCTGGTTTCCTCTTTGTCGATCTCATCGTGTGCCCACGAATTTTCATCCATAACATCGAGCATTAACGTCACAGCACTAGCCTCGTATTCGAATGGGACAAGGCGAAAATATCCTGAATAAAATATTGCTATAAATATATTTACTTCATAATTATTGTTTTCATTCAAATATAATTATTTGCGGGTTCTACCATCCACATTAGCTATCAAATGATTGGAGATAGCTTGTCGTAATTCATTCTCACTGGCTTGAACGTGGCCCTGGAGCCTGTGCCAATCATACAAGTCATTGCGATCCAAATATTTCTCGTACTCTGGTCCTTTGAAGGACGAAGGTCCCAATAATGTAAGCAAGTCACCACATCTTGGTTTACATTCCGATAACTAAAAAAACGTGAGTAATGGAAGAAGTACTCAAGAAAGGATGTTTTCAGCTATTTCCCAAAATTTATTGGGAAATTAGAATTTTAGTAAAACCTTTGTGAATCTCTACAAAACTGTATACCAAATATTTTGTATTGTTAAAAAATAGTAAAACTGTTCAAATCTGTAATTTTGAATTCTTTTGAAAGAGAATTACTTCGAACAGAGAGAGCGCAAAATAATTCATTCGTGCTTTGCCTGAAGAATGAAATAATTGTATTTATTTTAACGTACCTCGAAGTACGTGTGAAATTTTCCTTCAACCTTTATTTTTTCTATACTTCTATCATCGAGGGTTTTGCCGACAGCCTGAATGTCATGTGAAAATTTTCCATTCGAAACTAAGAGATGGGTGTTGGAGGATTCAACCTCTTGTATATCATACGTTCTATCTCTGGTGCATAAGACGGCGCTTTCATTTTTTTGGCCTCTGAAAGAAAGGCTTTGCACATTGACGATTAGAATATCAATTGAAACAGAGCAGAAAAGAGATATTAGCATGCCTGCTAGGTGAGTTCTGCTTACCTGGTTCCCTCATTGATCACTTTTAATAGATTATCGTCGAGTTCTATCAACCTATAAGAACTGTTGAAATTCCCTGGCACTGGAACTAAAACTTGGCTTATTCTCTTCAATTCTGATTCCTCGATGACCGCTAATTTGATAGCTTCATTTATTTCCTCTACATTTCTCACGTATCTAATAAAGTAAAAAAAACTTTACATGATTTTTTTCAGTCGTAGAGCTTATTTACATTTTATTGCAGCACCACAATAATAAATGCATATACTATTATAATCGTTACTAACTCTCCGTCAACGTCCATTATTTTATCGGACAAGTCATCCATGGATAATAATATTTACTGTAAATTTGTTAACTTTTTTCTCGCGATCTTCTGGCTTCGTTGAATTTTGTACGAATTTGTAAATAAAGTAGTCTAACCTCTAATTTGGTACGACCACTTCGTCTCTCTTTTCATCATCCGCTACTTCCATTGCTGTCTTTGGCTCGATAGTTCATAAAAACCGCCGTGCTGCTACTAAGGTCATAATTATATTCTCAGATTATTTTTCGGCCGACAATTAAAAAGTTAAGTGATAAGTTTCCGCCCTCGAGCCACATGAACTGTAAAAAAAAAGTTAATATTCTCTATATAAATAAATGTATAGATTTTACAATGGGAAAATGATCGAAAATTCAATTAATCAATTCTCGTTTATTCGATACTTGGCGCCAAACTACGAACGACGGAAAAGTAGACATGCATCAAAATTCTTATAGTCGGATGCTGTCATGTTTTATGAGCTTTGTCATTTTTGTCAAATCCTAACCCAAAAAAAATGAATTAAACATCAGTGACTAACACATCGTTCATTACAAAAAAATAACCAAGCTTTTTTTCATAAATTTTAACGACCAAGATGTGAATGTAAAATGTGAATGAAAACAAAATTATTATTTTGTTATAAGAAAACTATAATCCAATTAACAGACGTTTGATTCTTTATTTTATTTTACTTTACCGCCGTATTCATGAACAACCTTCCATCGATACATAACTTTACGATATGTAGACCATAAAAAGTTTCTTAAACAGTGGTGTTAAAAAAATGTAGATTCTTGAATATTGAATAAATGGTTTTATTATCATAGCTTAACTCATGGCATATGATGTGCCCATTATAAAATTTCTTCTTTTTTCATAACAAAATACGTTGTTTGACTTGATCAAATGGATATAACGTAATAGGTAGTGGTAATCGAATATAAAGCTTTTATCTTTCATCTCAAAGATAACGACTAAATTCTTTTTTCCCCCAGGTATCTGCAATGACTTTTAGTTGGTCCACGTCGAGATGAATCTCGTTACCCTTGAATTTTCTTGATGCATAGGCAATAGGATGCATCTGTGCTTTATTTGCTACCGCTTTTTGCTTGAGAACAGCTTGAAAACCGTTCTTGGACACGCTCGTCATGACGTGGAATTTTGTATTCCAATTGGGGTATCGAAGAGGCAGTCTCGTCGAGAGGCTCGACTGAAAATTACGAAAGCAGGCTAATGCTTCGTCGGTCCAATAAAAATGGTATGGTTTCAACATATCGAACATTGGCTGCGTTATATCAGCGTAATTAGGAATAAACAGTTTGATTGCAACGACCAAGCCGAGGTAGCTTTGAAGATCTTTGGCATTAGTGGGTAACGGAGTGGTTTTTAGTTTTTGAATCTTGTCCGGGGTTGGGAACCAACCCTCATCCGTTATGATATGACCCAAATATTTAACACTCTTGGAAAATATTTGTACTTTGGCGGGCTGCAACGATAATCCTGCATCGCGTATACGAGCCAATACCTGTCTCAGCCTGATTTCATGTTCCTCGATAGTTGGTGCATATACAATGATATCATCGTGGCAAGCACGTGCCTTGCCCTCCATGCCTTTCAATACGATGTTCATCAACCGTTGAATATAACACGACGCACCCTTGATGGTAGCTGGCATTCGTTGAAACTCATAGCGACCGCTTCTTGTTGTAAACGCTGTTTTAGGATGATCTTTCATCTCGACTTTGATCTGATATGAAGCCGATGCAAGATCGAAAACAGAAAAATATTTCTGTCCGTGTAACTCATCGATCACATCGATGATTGGCCGTATCGGAACAGGTTCGACCTCCAAATATCTATTTAGCAACGAATAATCGACAATGATCCGTCTTCGTGGCTCCTCAGTTTTTGCATCCAAGCCCATTGCAAAGTTAAAAGGGGACCTGGAGGGTTTTATGATTCCACGTTTCAAAAAATCACGGATGTAACTTTCGATCTCGTCCCAATATTCTTCATCATAGTCAGGTTGTCGTGCTGCAGGGATAGATCCTATGTCTCCCAATTCTATAGGATACGAGAGAATCGTAGTGGCTCCGAGCTTTTCGCCAGGCAGATGAAAGCAATCTGAATAGTCATCCAGTATGCTAAAAATCGGAAGTTGATCGTTCTGGCCTACTTCCGGGGGTAAATAAAGTCGGAATACGTCGAGTTGTCTCGAGGATAAAGCCCATGCGCCTGTTACTATGAGGATTGAATTTTTGCGCATATGGTTGCGCATAATTGTCATACAGTTAGGGACGGGTTTACGCACAGTTAAAAGCGCTGATTGACCCCGATACTCCTTCCAATACCAAATACCGGTTTCATCCTGTCTACCAAGGTCACGTCCAATAATTCCGTCAGCGGTGAAAGGAGCAGTAGTCGATGGGGTGACATGAACTTGTGTAGGACCACCGTCAAATATATTAATCAATGCTGTGCCCAATGTCTGTACCGGTTGCCAAAACTCGGCTGATGTTCCAGAAATCTTCGTTGCATTTTTGGCATTTATCTTTACATCAGGACAAAGCGCATCAATTTTAACTCGGCTAACTTGGGATATTCCCACATGCCAGTAACCTTTTCTCGAACTTTTTAATTCAGGTGCCCGTACCACTACTGTTAAATCGGTTACTTCTGATAAAACAGATCTAATGTCGACTTCTTCAACAATGTCTCGTGTTCCAACCTTGCAAGCCATGACTCTCTGCAAAGAAAAAGCCAAATCATCTTTGCGGGATATGGAAAGTTTGTTTCGAAAATATTTCATAATGATTCGTATTATTTGTCTTATATCCTCGATATAGCTAGATGCAAAAAAAATTAATGATAACTATAGTGAATGTCTTTTTTCAAAGTTTGTCGAATTACGGATTGGAGGAATTTGTCTTGGAGGGCATAAGAACCTTCCTACATCGCACAGAACCATTGACCAAAAGCTTTTGTTGTCGATTGAATCGATCTCATATTGCCCAAAGGGAACTGTCCCAATAGCACAGACAAGGTTACTGACTGCCTGCCGATTGTTCAAATGAAAACAAAAAACAGAAGACTATAATGATTAGAATTTCGTACAACTCATAATATGAGATGTTATCGCAAATTTGCGTTATCATAAAAATATCTTAACAATTGGAAAATCCCAATTTCCGAATTGCTGCACTTAAGCTTGTATGGTTACTAATTCGGATATTAACTTGTTTGTTTTACTGCAAGCCGTGAGCATCGGCCTTGGAAAAATGTCAGCACTAATAAGTTACGAATTTGTACCGGCAAGCATTCGATAGAATTATTGCGACGCATTCAATCAGTATTATAGGGACGGAATAATGAATGATGAACGATTTCGGATACACTAAGAATCGCAATTGATTTTAATTCTTATTTTAGACACTAGAAAGAATATTTGGTCTAAAGCAAACTTTCGGAATTACCTTTGTTTACTGTTTTCTGTATCTGGATACGCCTGTGCTTTGTGATTCTTCGAATACCAGTGACACTCAACATAACACTACACTACTATACTGTCACAGATGGAATATAAGCAAAACAGTATTAAGAATACCAAGAATACATTACGCTGGTGGGGGAACGCGGGTAGTAACTTTATATCTCGGGACTTCCCGTTCCCAAACTCTCATCAGTTTCGTCTTCGTTTGTTGCTTGCTGTGTTAGAAGACTTATCGTTAGAAGTTCTCGAAAGTAACAATCGCTAAAGATCGCGCTGCTATCTTTTTGATGTGATCTCTTGGATGCGATTGTTGATCTTTGGTCGATCCTTTCTTTCATTTGCTTTAGGATTGCTTGGCGCTGTGGTCGACATCGCTTAAAATGGCGCCACTTTATATGAATGAATATGTAGATAAACGAGACTGGCTAGGGTTCAGGTCAGACTTTAAGTTTAATTTTCATCAAATGCTGTAATTTAGTATCGAAAAGCTAGTTTTAAGTTTAATATAAAATTCTATTTTATAAAAACATTATTAATGATCCAATATTTTGATTAAAGTATGAAATGATTGCAAAACGAAAAAGTAAAAAAAGTTTGCCCGTTGGCCAACTGTATAGCACCGAAAAAACATGAAATTTTGTAGAATAGACTGTTGGACCCTTCATGAAGAATAATATCGCCGAAAATTATCCGCTATTGAAGCCAATGTATGTTTGTGTAAAAAAAAAATATAACTAACGTCTGTCGTACAATTTGTAAAAACTGTATACTTATCGAGCCTTATAACCTTCCTGAGAGCATCAAATTTGTGCAGACACGATCCATATTATATTTCATGTATATTATTGCGGTAAGATAGTATTCTGTTTCAAATACTGTAAGGTTGCACAATTTCGTGAATATGATCAAATAATGCGCATACGCACCAGAATGCTTTCATCGCGGGATTCGCGTTATTTTGATACCAAGGTGTCTAGGGTAGAACAAATTTATTGAAATAATTTTGTACAATTGGATCGTCCAGGGCACCCTCTGGCCTACGGCCACGTTCGTAACGCGACGTGTTAGTATCTGTCAATCTCCTGAATGAATTCCCCCACAGCAGGAAAAAAAGCTTTTGCAACTTCCAGCAGTACCTAACGAAAGGACAATAACACGTTATACGTTATTTGAAGATCGTCAAGAGAAAGTTTGTAATCAAGTCCCATGGAATGAATCCTCTTACCGCTTGTGTTTTAACAGGCATTCCACTCTTGTTTAGAACGTATTTGTACGGCAGTATCGCGGCATGTTTTTCGATATTGAATAGCGTATCTTTATATTCATCGTTACCAGGCAAACGTTGTATAGCCTTGATGGAAACATTTTTAAGAAACGTCCCAATGTTTTTGCCACTGAATAGACAATTCATCCAGAGTGCTTTGGCAAAGTCAGATCCATAAGTATTAACAAGACCACACTGTTCCTCATAATTACTTCTCATATCAAGCTCAGTTATGTGTAGATACATTTCCCTATACCTTTAAAAAAAAACTTAATTAACCGATAATAATAACCAAAAACGATTGATAAATAAATTATTGAATATACCTGAGCAAGAGCGAGCATGCTCTAGAGAGAATGGCACAACTCTTGGTTATCAATCCGCCATAGATGAGCGATGGAGGTGCAACGGTCCAAGATGCTATACTATTTTGAGATTCCAACCGACTGACTTCTTCGTAAAAATCCAATGACGCATATATAAACAATGGATGATAAACGTGAATGGTCAGACCAGTTGTAACAATATCGTTAACCAATATCGTTACTGCCAGTATGATATCGGTCAAATCTTTCGGCGGGACTTGTCCTAAGAATGGGGATGGTTTTTCCGAATCGTTCCAAAAGTCACGTTTCACGAACTGTCGCAATAATATTGAAAAATAACATATTGGGTCAAACAGAGAAGCGGAAATTGATACGAAACGAACAGTACCACTCACCAAATTCACAACGAGCTTTCGGAGAGCCTGAATAATCTCACATTTCTCTTCCAAAGACGACAACAGAAAGAGTTCACGGATCCACTCGAAAACACATCCCTCTAAGTCTGATACAGATAGTTTTTCGTTAAAGAGTCGTTAATATATTTTTGAAACAATATCAACGAACTGATGATGTAGACCGACTCACCCATCAACGAGATCGAAGTGCACCATTGCAATAGCTCAAGGAATTTCGAGCGATAATCGTCGCTCATTGTGAGAAAATAATCATACATAAAACGATAGACCACAGGAATTCCTTCCTGCATGTAGTGAGAAAATTCTATGGTTCTGTCTAGCAACTGTTCGATCTGGCTATTTGTAAACTTGTCTCTCTCGAACAGAAGAGCTGTAAAAAAAACGAAAAAAGTCAATACCCTCGAGACGATTGCTATTATGGTTTTGGGAAATGTTTGGGAATTACCTCTGTGTAGAGTATTGTACAGATTGTAGGAAAATCTGCTTTGATACTCAAAATCGGCGAATGTGAGAAAATGATAACCAGCAGTATTGGCCAAAAGTGAAGTTGCGTTACACGGTAATTCGATATTCAAGTGAAATTTCCCTACATCCATGAAACTGCAAACGAAATTTGTGTTACAAGATTCTGGATGATTTTGCTGATTAAAAAAAAATGTTTTAGAGACATACTTGGCAAGATCGAAGACAAATTTGGTGTCTGTGTCTTTATAAATCGATGATCCAATGTGAAAATATCGAACCGAGGGCAGCAGCAATTCCTTTGTTTTCTTCAAGCTCAGCTTGGAAATAAAAACATTAAATGAGTATGAATGGCCATAGAAAGGTGGGTATAAAAGGTGTGTATACCTTATCATTGTTCCAGTCAAAATGCTCTTGATGCTGACTCACGCGACCCCTGTCACGATCTCTGGCACATTCAAATCTTACCCTCAGTTCCTCGGGTATAGGTTTCCACACACTCTCGATATTCATAGAAGGTATTTTCTCAGGAACAAACTCTGGCTTGTATGACTTGAACAGACTAAATAAATTGTCTTTAATAAGATCTTTGATTACTATATCTTTAATAAAGTCACAAGCAAATGTCTAACGATACCTACGATAGCAGCGCATTTATGTGCTTCCGAGGTCTGGCGTATTTCATTTGCAACTGGAGTAACCTGTTGACTTGCCTTCGAGTAACGTCATCAGGTTTAGTCAGCAGATAAATGAGCCTCGCGAAATGAGATTCCTAGGTTCAATGAATAAATTGATTATGAATTATACAGAAACTTTATCTTTTAAAAATTCATTTACTTCGATTCTCTCATATCTCGACCAATTATCTTATATTCTTTTAAAATTGTCATGATTCGGATGCTTACCAGTCTTGACTTTTTCATCATATCGTAGAAATAAGCATCATAATAGACGTTGATAATTTGTCTGTCCACCAACTGATAATCCCACAAGCCTATGAGCCAATGAATTATCGTTATGGAAACTGTAATGGGCATTGTTTCCAAGTTCCCCAACCAATAAACTATTATAGTGTCGACAAAATTGCTTTTGATACGTGCTTTTGGTACTATACATTTTAGTATTGGGACGAAATATGTAGGACCTGAAATAATGATATATTCTTTTTATAATCAAATATAGTGTAGGAACAAGGCAATATTAAGGACAGTAATACAGTTTCTCATGCTATTTCTGACTGCTTAATACTTTATGATTGTGTTGATTTCACCCAAAAGCTGATTAGGAATACATAATAATATTGTACTTAATGTTGTACTTACGTAAATGTTTCTCTGTAATATATTTGATCAAGAACTGAATTCTCTTTGCTGTAAAACCCGTGTCGTCAGCCACATTTTGCAAAATCGTTAGAGCCGTCTCATACTCAACAATTTTTCCATTGTCTGTGAAACAAATTCAAATAAACAAATCAGTTTTTCAAAGCAACCTTCAATTTTGAAGGTTAGAGTAGAATAGATTATCAAATAACTGAACTATTCTCGTTAGTTACTGCTTACTTATCGATTTAAGAATTGTAAAGCATTCCTCTATATCATTGTCGCTCGACATTCTTGATCAAATTTATCTAAATAATCTATCTTAAGTATTGCGATGGCTAAGAGTATTGTTATTTTTCCCAGGCGTCCCCTAAGGATATTTGAATTTCTACGTAAGGAGTTCCCAAACTCATTCTATCGAGCGCTGCGCTACTAAATACATCAACCGAGTGTTTTTCAGGTGACCAATATGTAAAATAAGCAGCAAAATTCGCGAAATTAATAGGTTAACCTGCAGCTCGTGTAAGCCAGTGTTAATCGGACAACTTCATCGTCAACTTTATTCGTTGCTGTCAACAGTGCGATGGAGTAAAAGCGATGCGTGAATTAAACTATAAAAATTCGATGATACCGTGACGGATAAAACTGAAACGAGCGGCATAAAAAGTGTTTAAAATATGTGGCCCTCGAGGTCGGACATGTCGCGGGATGAGTGTAGGAAGTGTCTGAGGTGTCTCGGTAAGGTTATGCTAATTGGAATTCATTGGCTGCCCCTAAATTTATCTACAAATCGAGAATCCTCGAATTATCGAGTCGGAACCAGAACGATGAGCGATATAATAGCTCAATAAAACGTCAATCAATTTTCAACGTTATATTCGTCTGTAACACTCGGAAAGAAATGAAACGACTATTTTAGAAAAGCCAAACCCGTTGTCGACAGGAGTAAATATGTAGATACGATTTGTATCCTTGGTTTCAGAATTAGATGCATACGGTAATATGGTTTCTGTGCTCAGAGCTCAGGGTCCCCTGACAGATGAAAAGCAAAAATTGCTTGGCGAGCTTTCCAAAGTTCTTCACATATCGAACGAGAGACATAGAGCAGAGATTCGGAGGGCTGTAAATGATGAAAAATTATCAGTCATAGCTGAACAGTAAGTATCACTGTGAAATTATAAACTATTTTACTTCATTTGATAACTAAAATAACTATACTATCACTGTTTGTAACTCTCATATAATGCGTGAGATATAATATGGTAAAGCTCAAAATCAAGCATTAAAATTGTTGATCAGGCTTTGGACAGCCACACAGCGATCTAATGTACGAATCTTTGTGAGCTTTAATAGTTTTGACATGCGTGTCAAATGATTTTTCTGGTAGTTTGATGATTTTAGGTTAAAAGTTCTTAAAATAGACAAAAAAAACCATATGTCCATTATATGGAGGACCTTTAATCTAAAGGAGCAAAACAAACATTCTTCAAAACTAAAAATAGTAAACATTGATGGAAATTCTCCACTGTCAGGTTAAACTGACAGTGAAACTACATACACAAGGAAGATTCATTGCTTGTTTTTCTATTTTCATACAGATTGAATGGTCCGAATACGTGTACAGACTGGGCGATCGAGGGGCGCCGAACGATACCTCTATTACCAAGATTAAAAGCTCACACTGCCTTTACCGGGCTGGCAAACAGCTTATCTCTGGTTATAGCATCGGCAAATGAAAAAAAACTATCACCACCTAGTAGAGTCGAAGATTCCATAGGTACGAGGTTCAGCTATAATCGTTTCATAGGAGAAATATATTTTTTGATTAATTCGTTAAGTTTGGATATTACGTTTTTTACAGTCAAAGCAGAAACTGTGTTGCACGAAGAAAATGAACAGGAGGAAAAATCGACAGCGAAAGTAGCGCTTTTACATTCCGAATTGAGCATCAGAGGCAAAAAACGAAAGAGATTCTTGCCAGAGGTAATTATTGTTATAAATCACAATAACCGTTATAATTTATTGAAAATATTTAACGGTTTGCAGTCGCCCAAAAACGAAAAGTGTAGAAAAGTTGAATCTACCGAGATGCGATTACGAGATCCCGAAGTTAATTCGGTGTTTTCCAGAGAGAGCAGAGTTGTATCTCCGTTGCCAATTGGACATTCCGAATGTCCGAACGTTGTACAAGTGTCGATAGTGACTCCCAGCTCGACAGCAGACACGGCGAGGCACAACGATAATAATATTCCCGAAAGTTCCTTGCCTCGACTGACGTGTTCATCGACGAACTCGTCGAATCATCATAAATTTACTATAGCACCTTCAAATATTCGCGACTCGGATGAAACGAATTCTGTCAATGTCCAGATAACTGCAAAGACGCACACATTAGTCCAAAATCCGCCCAATTGCCAAGATATTTCCAACGTTGTTAATTCTCATCCGGTTAGCGGGAATAATAGAGCAAACGTCACTGGCACGCGCCTCGGTACGAATTCCAAAGCGCAACAACCTACGACAGCTCACTGCATTGGTAGTAAAAATTTACAGTCTAATGAAAATGAGACGCATAATAGAGGAAGTGACAAAATCATTGATAAAATGGTCATTTCGGAGGACGAAGGAACGAAAATTTCGAGGCCCGATAGTACGACGTCCAGTACACCGTGTCCAAAGAGAATAGTCACCTCTACATTTTGTATGACGACAAAACCGGTTATCTCAAGTAAATATCGTCATCTGTTTTTTTTCCTTCGATAACCAATTGAAAAATTATTTTGAAAATTTCTGCATCTATATTTTACGAGAATATCAAAGAATTTTCGGGGACTGTAATGGTGAATTTATTCACCATTATAAGTTATAAGATTTATTTTATATTTATTTTCATTTCACATTTTATCAGGTAGCACGCCTCGTGCGGTGACTATACATTCGGAAAGTACGGCATCAGGAGGTCCAGGTCCACCGTCCACTAAACAATCCACAGTCGTAACGTACAAAAAAATGCCACCGGGCAAGCTCAATCACCATTCTGGTACAAAAATGGTACGGATAACGATACACGGCTCGTATCTCTGTGTGAGCTCGGATTTAATTTTGGCATTATTTTTTCAGGGTATTGCATTGAATTCCAACAAAACATTAAAAATAAATGCTCATCCTAATGCAAGAGTAGCGACAAAGGCGAACGTAATAGTAGTGAAAAAAGGCACCTCGCGAGGCGTTACACTGTCTCATGGTGGGAAGGTAATGCATGGTGTAGTTAGCCCGAAATAACAATACTAAACGATTCGTAAAAATCTCCAAAAACTAATTCAAATTTTTCTTTTAATCATTTAAACGTTTGCTCCAGGAGGTCGTGGGGAAAGTTATAATGGGAGGGAAGAATCTGTGCCTGGCAAGTCAAAAAAATGCAAATTCAATGGCCGTTTTACCTCATCGAGGAGTTTCTAACAACGGAGAGCAGACGGTGACGATGTTGTCGACGGTGAACGCGAATCATCCAGAGTCTCTCAAGACGAGCGGGAAGGTGAGTTTACCCGGAAAATTCGTACCGTGCACTGTTTACGAATTTGTAAATTTTCCACGTAGACCGGAAACATGATCGTTCTCGATATCCGACACGACGTTCTCGACAACAACGAAGTTCTGTCTCACTTGCTCGAAGCCTCTGAGGCAGTGACTACAGAGTCGAAGACTGCAACCGTACAAAACTCGAATAGCGCTCGTCCACCAATCGAGAATAATCATACCTATGATTCGGTAAATTCTGTCGATTCCGAATGCCGAAAATCCATGAGCCCGATAGACAGTCCGACCTCTGAATCGTACATCGATCGTGTAGAAAAAATCAATGCTCGTCTTTATTCGAATGCCGAGGCTGCAGATTCGTCGGACACAGCAGAAAATCGTGAAATATTTGCAGAAATTGATGAGGAGATACTCGAAGCGCACGGGGTTCTTGGCGCTCAAACGGGAATATACAATTTTGAATCTGCCGGTAAGTGCAATTGCCACCTACGATAAAATAGGCATGATATTTTTATTACAATGATTATTTTATCCAGATGGAATTATGCTCGAGGATCAGATGGAAGAATCGATACAGACGTCGGGTATCGATATTTTCAGCACCGCACTCGCTTCGGCTGATGTGAATCTCGAAAATTTTCATTATGTTGACAACGGGGGTGATGAAATTGTGATCGAAACGAGGGACGATGAAATTGTGATCGAAACAAGAAACGAAGTTACGGCTATGACGAGTCCGATGTCAAGTATCGAACAGCTTGACGAACTCAGCGACTCGTAACGATAATTTAAGCGGGATTTACCGAATTGTTGATTCTTATCGGCCGTGAGACCCTGGGTCGTTCGAACTGCCCGGACGGTTCTGTACGTCGATCGAGAATATTATTACTATATATTTTATACGCATATATAGGTCTGATAAGTTTGAGGATATTTTTTCACCGAGTTTACGATAGTGACGCGTATTATTTCCATATTACATATATACATAATCACGTCACTTTATCACTCGATAATTATTGGTTCGTCTCTGTGTTCTCAGCTCGGATGCGTCTTGTACGACGTTCTTTGTTCGTAGTTCGTAAAAAAGTTCGTATGAAGAGCCTCGTATCGCGTTGTACGTCGATCGACAAATTCCATCGTTTGGATTTGAAGAAAAAAACACTCAGTAATATAATGTAGTTTTGTCTGTGCCAAGAAACTTTACCGGATTCCGAATGTTACCGGTACCGTATGCATGCTACTTGGGCAAGTGTCTTGGATAATATACCCTTGTACGTTATACTACCCATTATTAAAAATGGTACGAGAGGCCGATACAATAACGTGCACTTGTAAGAAAGGTTGGTTGCCACTCTCGTTTTTTAATCGGCGTATGCAAGGGATGAAAACAAAGTCAAGTTAATAAAGAACTATTTATATTGTCGATAATAGTGAAAATCGTTTGTCATGAGACACTTATGCAACATTATGGTATAGGGAACGAGTACAATTTTCTAAGTGAGAAGAATACGTAATTCAAACAACGCTTTTTCGGTGGCGAAATAAAAGGCTACCAGGGATGTTGGAAGAAAATGGGAATTTATTGGATCTTAGATTAGACAATTGTATTACAATCATACGAGAAAAAGAATGTTTTTGTGTTAGTAGGGGCGTGGTGGCGGACCTCCTCTCATCATGCCCGGAGGTGGACCGCGCATTCCTGGTGGTCCCATTGGTGGACCGCCACGTCCCATCGGTGGCATTCCTGGGGGCATACCTGAACAGGGAAAAGATATTAGTAATCGCTAAAAAAAATTTTGAATCTTATCTTTTTAGTCAAAAGTGGGTCAATCATGAGAAAATTAGTCGCAAAGAAACGCAGATATCACAATCGCAGTTTTTGTTATATAAATCGAAAGCAGGTACCATTTTTATGCAATTGAATGCCAAACGGCATTATTATTTATATCGAATATCATTTTAATTAATTGTGTACCTATACTTGATCTACTTTACGCAGTTTTGTTATAGAAGATATATTACCCATCATTCCTGGAGGTGGTCCCATCATGCCAGGTGGTGGCCCACCAACCGGCATTCTCGGAGGTCCACCAGGATGCATTTGCGGAGGTGCGGACACTTGTCCACGCCCACCGGGTGTCATTATCTGTTGCGATGGTCCTCCCACACCACGAACAGGTCCTTGAAGTCCAGCGGGAACACCAGCAACATTGGCAGGCATTCCGCGACCTGCCGCACGTCCCATTCCAGGTCCTGGGGCTGCACCAGGAATTGGAACACGCGGAAGACCCTCTTCGGGTGGCGGTGGTCCTTCCACGGTTAGAGAAACAATATTCTCACCTCTCAGGAGGACAAAGCCGAGTACGCGCTTCACTTCGCGCTCTGGCTGTTTAGTGTTTTTGGGCTTGATCTTACGAAATTCTTCGCAATCTCCGAGTATCAAATTCATGTGTTTATCGAACGCTTTGAATGTACCGATGAACGTACGACTATCTTGAAGAATTATTCTCACTCTGTAGTTGATGTGCTGCAGCATCTTGTTGTTTTTACCGATTGTCTGGACGAAAATTTTGTTATTTTTATTTACCCTTAATTGGAATGCGGAAAGTGTAATGAGAAGATTGGGAATGATAGAAAAACATGCTTTGGCCTGGGTTGATGTTAAAAGTCAGTGATATATGCAACGTGCACTTTGAAAATTTCATCAGCAATCATACGAGTACTAAAAAACCGATCGGATTAAAGATTGGCAGATACACAGAGGATGATGGCAAAAAGTGGCGCTTGGTATTTTTTTTACGAAATTTTGAAAATAGTGTCGCAGGCGACGAGCTATGTGAAAACGTCATCCGTACTTTCTCCGGCACTGACGATTAACGTTTTGAGGGTATCTAGAGAATTAAGGCAAACATTTTGGAAAAACTATACAAAGAGCCACTGTTTGCCATAATTCTCTGTGTACACGCCAATTTTTAACCTGATCGGTTGTTTAGTGCTCGTATAATTGCTGATCAAATTTTCGAAATGCACGTTGCCTGTATCACTGCCTCTTAAAGTAGTGATATAAGTTTTTCAGAAACAGAGCGACATTAAGGAATAAGACTTATACATAAGTAATAAGAGTATATACATTTTATCCACCCAATATGAGTGTATACATACGTACGTCGCCAAAACGGAACATATATAGATTTTTTAACTTTATTTTCGGATTTTTAAGTGACTTTAATGTACTAAGATACAAACATGCTAGAAATGATTTTTTTTTATCATCGTAAAGCTTTCGCCTATAAGGAAGCACAGAATGTTGCGGAAAAGTGAGGTTATAAATAAGACGCGCGCTTTAACTCCGATAATCTATTTCATTAGCAGTACGTATTAAAAATTATATCGTTCAAAATCTCACCATCTTGACGGTTTTCGCTGATCTCTCTTTTCGGAAAAAGTATAGTTTGTCGTCCCGAACAGCGGGGTAATAAAGTAATTGCCGTACAAAATACACAAGCCACCGGCCGGGATACGAGGTTAGGGCATATACCAGAGAATAGAGAAGTCTATGGAAGGGGCACCACCCGTGTTATGATTTGCCACGGTTTTTGTCGTTGGTAAGCCAACCACCGCGAGCGCTGTATGCTTCGATGGGCAGGCTTCAAACACGAAGCACTAGGCGAACAAGAAGTTCTTCCTTTGGCTGGACCCAGGCTGGACGATGGTGCTACCTACACCGTTTTGGAAAAATTATCCCTATGTAATGTCAGCAGTATATTTCTTGACCCCCGTGAAGTTGGTCGGACAACTTGCACTTTATTAATTGACTTTTTTCATATCGTTAGGTGGTCGTTAGGTAGTTGCGTATGTGTTAAGCGTAAGTGTGTGTGAGCCGTGGTTTCTATATGTGCGATGTAAGGAGACTGTGCATGTACTAATGCATGCAGATCAAGCAGAGATTAGGAGGGAGATCAGCATATCAGCAATGCTCGACAAAAGTTGAAACCAGCCCCCTGGCACTGCTGGTGCTCGGTCTACCGTGTCCCCGTTATTGTCGCCACGTAAATTAACCCACCATGCGGCGCTAGAGGTCGCCCGCATGACCCCCACTCCAGTCGTGCAGCGTCTGCATAATTTGCATTTGACGCGTTTGGATAATTCGTTATTTAGATTAGAATTCAAAAGTATATGTGCATATGGGAAGGGATGCAATATTTACACTTGTTGAAATATGATGCATTATAAAAAAATGTATTGAACGAAATAAACAGATAACATTATTTTTTTTAAATAATGGACTAATCACGTTGTACAATATTTTGCAATTTTTTTCTTGTCGAGATTGCTTTTTTTTTAGTTCTGCGTTGAGACGTGCAGAATATTGCTGCATCCGCATCAATACGTAATATTGTATTATGTATAAAATAACATTATCGGCGTGTTCTATACATGGGAAAGAGAGCTTTTCATAGTTATACACATCTTCCAATATAGACTCGAAAACACGTGTTGAATTGCGATGAGCAATAAATGGCTGTTCCAAAAATCTTTACATGTGAGTGGAAATGATAATAAATATATTATATTAACATAATATAATAATAATAATAAAATTATAATAAATATAAAATTATAATATAATAAAAATTATAAGAAAATAAATATCATTATAATTGAAAATGTGTGAATACAAAAATAATGTTCATCTTAATTATACTACTCAGCACACCAAATACAGTACCACCAGGGCCTCGCAGTTCTCGCTTCCACAATATTTCTTTTTCTCGAAAATGCTTGTCGTACACTGATTAACCAGACTTGATGGATTTGTTTGTCGGTCCGATGGCTTTTCTACATAATTCCAGGCCTTCTGGATCTTTTGATATATTGACAAAATGCGATTTTTCCTTGTTTGATTGATAACCTGACGCGCAGCCAAGGACCACGCACGCAGACATTCTTAAATATAAGCACAAAACCCACAAAAATTGATTGTTATTATTATTTATTATTTGATTTTTGTTACATTTATTATTATTATTTATCACTTTGTAATACCACACTACGATTTTTTTTATTCCAGAACAACGACAGATCGAGAAAACGAAAACAAACTATCCACTCGGTTCACGCGACGAAAAGATGACGAAATAATACGAAGAGGCGCTTTGCGGAGTGGCGGTCATGCGGGCTACTACTGGCGCCGCATGGTGGGTCAGTTTACGTGGAGATAATACGGGGACACGTTCTGTTAATTAAGAGAATTTATCCCAGTCTCAGCCCCCTGGTCGAAACCTCGAGCGTAGCTCCTGCGGGGCTACATCTGAGTGGCAAAGAGTGAACTGTGGGCACTTTTGTACGCACAGCAAGTTGACTGCGCTAGCATAGTCATATACAGGGTGACCCTTTTATCTCTGCCACCCGAAGTAACTCGGTAATTATCAACATCATAACAAAATGTTCCAAACAAAAGTTGTGCGGTGCGGTGTCACCGTCACTTTTTAAATGGAATGGTACATTTTTTCACCCATCTTGTAGACCACCTGAATCCGCATAAAAACATTAGAGGATCAACGTCGTTCAAGATTATTCAAGGTCAGTATCGATGATACAAATATAAATATCTCGGACTACCAAATATTTGGAAGCCTTATAAACATTTGGTAGTGACTCGAGCTGAAATTACCTGAAAATATTGTATTTCAATAGATGTTGCGAATGACGTCTAACAGCCTCCAAACATTTTTGCAGTCGGACAGTAAGGTACTGTTTCGATCGTAGAATGATTTCTGGAGTGATGCTGTTACACGCATTGATGATGCGTTCTTGCATGTTCTCCGGTGTTGTGGGCATATATTGATAAACTTTATCCTTCAACGTCCCCCATAACAAAAATCGAGTCGAGTTAAGTCCGGTGATCGAGCAGGCCAGTCTATTCCTAGTGATCCTCGGTCAATCTGCTTATTACTAAATTTTCGGTCGACAACATAGCGAGCTATCCATGCAAAATGAGCTGGACAACCATCATGTTGATACCGGAGTTTTTCCCGATCCAACAAGGTTAGATCTTCAAACAACACAGGTAATATTTCTTCCGGAAACGCAGCGTACTTAACTCCAGTCTGATTACCATCAATGAAGTGTGGACCAACAATTCTATTTTTCCATATGCCGCACCACACATTAACACTCCTTGGTCGTTGATGGACAACTTGTTGTGGCCATCTGGGATTTTCCTTCGCCCAATAATGCATATCGTACGTGTTCACTCTTCCAGGTTGTTTCAGGTGTTTCAGGTTGAAAATGTATATTATTAGAAATATTTTGAAATCCAGTTTTCATAATAACATTCATGGTGAAACCGAAAGGAACAAATAATATTTAAGTTGCATTAAAGTCAAGTTTTTATTATGACCAATTGAAAATTATGAAACTATAAAAACATTGATATATTGTTTAAGTTTTCATTTGATAAGTATATGAAATTTAATAACTACAGAAGAAAACTTCACTTACCTCCAGTTTTGCACTTCCTCCGTATTTACAAATAATTTTGCTTTTATCTAACGCATAATACTTTTATTTGTATAAACTTTTATTTTAAGTCTCCCATAAGCTGACGTTTTACAAATGGCATCCGTCCTTCGCCTTGGACCGTTTTTGCCACGAGTGGCACTATATGTTCTTCTGCCATAGGCCAATAATGTCACGCTTTTTCTTTTTTCTTTTATTTAAGGCCGCACTCACGTATTTCTCGCTCGCGCACACAGAAGGCACTCTTATTTAAATAAGCAAATGAATATATATGTATATTAATACAAAACGCAACATTTTCTCTCAATCACAATACATTCACATTCTACATATATGGTACGAATCATATTTACTTCCTCAAATTCTATCTTGTGTCCCTTTACATTGCCTGCCGATTATAATTCGCGAAACTGTACCAATTTATGTGCCTATTGTCTTATAAGTCCGTTCCACAATCTCACTCATCGTCCTTACATATCGCCTGGTTATCGTCTATCGCTACCTGTCGTTAATTCTCCGCTTCGCTCGGGATCTCTCACACTCCTCCTTGCCTCGTGGTTGCGTGCCGGTAACCGTCGTCTACGGGGTTCCACGGGTTCCACGGCTCCGTGCTTCCCTCGTGGCCCGCTGTCATTCGTCCTTTCCCTCACCTGCCTACCGCGCAGTCGCCACTTTGCTAGTCTTGCACGCCATGCATCCATTGGCCGGCGACCCGCTCGCCTAGCGCCCTCCCTTTCGGCGCGCTATTTAACTCCCATTTCGGCCGGAGTCAGTGATACAGGCGACGTACACTTCGAAAATTTGATCAGCAATCATACGAGCACTAAACAACCGATCAGGTTAAAAATTGGCAGGTACACAAAGAATGATGGCAAAAAGTGGATCTTGGTATTTTTTTTCCGAAATTTTGAAAATAGTTTTGAAGGCGACGAGCGTTTCGAAAACGCCATCCGTACTTTCTCCGGCACTGAGCGTTAAAGTGTTGAGGGTATCTAGAGAATTATGAGACAATTTTTGGAATAACAATACCAAGAGCCACTTTTTGCCATAATACATAATCATACATATGTTAAGAGGCCGTTATGGCTCTTAACATATGTATGATTATAAAATCAATGGACGTGTTGTAATCAAAATATTTGTTTAAGTTTTTTTATTACTGCGCTCCTTACGATATTTCCTTGTTAACTGAGCATAAGAAACTATAATGAAGTATAGTCACATCAATTGTACGTTTATTCACACACAGTATATAGTTCATGAATGGAACAGCGTTCACGATTCATGAAATCAAATTTGTAATCAAATTTCGCGTTCTCAATTTGTTTTGACATAGTCGGGTTTTCACTAACAATGAAAATGTTTCTGCAAATGCTAAAAAACCAATACAGTTTTCCTTATTTTATAAATAATATATGATCGATTTACATGCAACATAATTATTGAGATAAGTGACGTATTCTATTGAAAAGATACCATCAGATACTTTCAATCGAAATACATTAATGCTTGCTTCAATATTAATTTAAAATTATTTTTAAATTTTCATATTTTTGAGTCAAGAACATTTATAATTGAGCATTATCTGCTTTGTTTGAACCGTCTCTGTTATTCACCCAATAACTTAAATATTTCTACCAATCACAAAAAATCAATACATTTCTCAATTTTTTTTAACAGCATATCTGATTGAAAGAAAAACATAAATATTACGAGTAATAATATACGGTATTGAATCGAATAATATTTTCAATCATTTCACGATAGTCAATTCAAATACGTCACGATTTGCTTCTAAATTTCATACCATTGAAAAGAATACATTGATATTCATCAAAGTAAAACAATTCCAATAGTACGCGTCTTATTCAATTTACTACTTATTTTTCTCGGTGCAGAAGCTTCAAAGCCGTTGTCGTATGATCGGTTCGAGTTTAATGATGTGAGTTATCTTATCAACCACGCTTCTTCCGCATAATACCGAGTGTAAATATCGGCATAAATTACACGCAAGGTCTAATACACTGTAGCTCGTCGACACGTACACTCGACAATTGGTAACACATCGAGTTTACAAACAATTTGAAGCTATAACGAAAAATACTTTAACAACTCGCAGTACCTTAATTATCGACCCGTATATTCAGCACCGAAGCTATTATGAGGTCCACAACATCGCTTCAAACTGCAACTATAATTTGCCTGTTCGTAATGGTAACTGTTGCATTTAGGCAATGTACGGTAAGACTCAGCAAGATTATTTTTCGATGAAAGCCGAAAATTTCGCGCGATATATTATACGTTCAATTTCATCGCAGGCGCAAAATGAAATACTCGGACGGAGAGAGTTTAAAAGGTCGACCAAGGATATGGGTACTTTACGAATGTCAATACTGTATTACCTACTTATTTTATTGACACATTATCGTGAAAACCGAACAGCACAAATGTACGAAGATTTGGAGAACGGTCTTATTTTCTCAAAACATGCCTCAACATTTTTCGATGTATACCAATGATGTCCATGTTTTCTCAACAAAATGTTGTCGTACATCGAAGAATATTGAAACACCGTTTGAGAATATATATGAAAATTCTTGTAATCTTCGTATATGTCTTCAAGAATCTCCGTGAGAATTATAAATGACAGCGTTTTTCTTACCATTTATCACTTCTAATCTTTACCTTGTATCTATGCCATTTCCTGGCTAATCAAGGGCAATAATATCACTCATGGAAGTATTTCCGATACGTGATACGGTTTTGCTACATTGCATTTTATATGTTATTTCAGACAATGTGAAGAATACGGGAAGGATGCAATTTTTAAGAGGAAAGGATACTCCTGTTTGGTTGGCTTCCGGTAATAGAAATCAACTCAGATTCCGACGCGACGATTTACCGGTAAGTATTCATGGCAACAATATTGTCAGCTGGCGGCTGATAGGTTCGAATATCAATCGCGATAATATAATTAATATGTGAATTCAACTTGGTCGCACGTGTTTTCTTTTCCACGAATGTAACAGGGATACTAGGGTGCATTCGCGTTGGATGCTTATACGCTTACAGCGCTCATAAGAGGTAGTTTAGCGTCGACTGTGAGCACTAACAAGTCGAGCTCGTGGCCACGTTCAGTAGCTTTTCCTCGCGGTCACAGACGCTTTCTCTGCCGAGGTAGGGCAGTAAAAGCGTGAGCGCTCAATCGTATCATCTCCTAAAACGAACGAATGATCAATCAAATAGTCGATTAGTTGGGAAACGATAACGTTTTCCATCGCACCCAAAACGAACGCTATTACGAAAGCGGTCATAGGCCACGACAAACACCAATAATTGGCGCTCATAAGCGTGAGGGCTGAATGCGTGGAAGCGTCCAACGCGAATGCAACAACAAGGGGGGAAATAAGCGATGAAAGTATTCAATGAAACAAGGTGCAGAGTTTGTGGGAAGGAAGAGGAAACACTGGCAAACATCTGGGAATGTGAGGAGGCCAGGAGCCATATGGAGGATCAAACCGTACGAAAGAATGTAAGAAAGAAAGAATGAAAGAAAAAAAAGGAAGAAAGACAGAAAGAACGAAAGAAAGGAAGAAAGAAGGAACGTAAAAATTTAGGAATCAGGAAAGTTATAAAGGAAGGGAGAAATGTTTAAAAACCCTGCAAGAGCAGGCGTGGAATACAGTTGTACTCAGACTATTTTGTGCGTATTTTGTAGCTCGATTAATTTAATATCAAAAGAGTCCTTAAAAGTAAAAGCAAACACCTTTCAAAACAAAAATTGAATTTTTTTCCTTTTTGCCTCCTGACTAGATATAATCCCTTCCGACTTAAAACTTCGTAATCAAAGTTTTGACAGAACGATAATCACGTTTCTGTAGTCGCATTTTTTCCATTTCCCTCGTCTTCCATCTATCTAAGTATTCGACTATTTATTTTTAATTTCAAGTCGACCAAAAGCTCGCATGAAATTCCGATTTAAACAACAAAACGTAAATACCACAAATATCTCCAATATTTCGTAAATCGTCGTAGATTATTAAATTAAAAATTAACCGTATCGTTAATCGATCGCGACGTTTAATGCTAGCTCTACACTCTCGGCGAGGTTAGGCGAGGCGGGGTTCGACAAGGTATGCGAGGCGAAGTAACGCGAAATGGCGCAAGAAAATGACCGTCTACACTCTCGCCTTTTTTTATTAAATTCTCGTGAGTCCACACATCTGCCATTTTTTTGCGTAAAATTGACAACTTTCGTCTACAAAATCCCGTTGCATACTGAATGAGGAGCGCGACTGTGGTCGCTGCACCTCGCCTCCCCTCGCCTTGCACCGCGCAACCGAAAAACCGACACCAGCCCGAGCGCCGACAAGCGACAAGGCGAGGAGAGACTCGGTGAAGTGAAGCGAGGGCGCCATCTACATTCTCGTGCTCACCTCGATGAGAGTGGCATCGAGCAATCGACAGTACACTGCCTTGAGGAAAATACTTCGATACATATTGAAATTCGAAACATTTTTTTTACGAGAAATCTGAATATCTAGACAATTGAAGAAATAATACAAATAATAATTATATTTTCTTGTCATTTAATCATTTTCTCTCTATTCGATCGGAGTACAAGGAAAAACTTTATCTCTCTCGTCGTCGCTTCCTCGCAGCACGCACGCTGTCTTTGGCTTGAGAGTTCATAAAAACCGCAGTGCTACTAAGGTCATAATTATATTCCCAGATTATTTTTCGGCCCACAATTAAAAAGTTGAGTGATGAGTTTCCACCCTCGAGCCAGGTGGACTGTAACAAAAATACTTAATATTGTCTATATAAAAAATGAATAGATTTTACAATGGGATCGAGAATTTAATTAATGAATTCTCGTTTATTCGATAGTTGGCGCTGAAACTACCGAGGGAAAAGTAGCCATCCACCGAAATTCTTATAGTCAGATGCTGTTATGTTTTATGAGCTTCGTCATTTTTTTCTTCAAATTCTAATCTAATCACAAATTAAATATCTTTAAAAGTCAGTGACTAGAACATCGTTTATTACGAACAAATAACAGAGTTTTTTTCATACATTTTAACGACGAAGACGGAAATGTAAAACATGAATAAAACCAAAATTATTATTATTATGTTATAAGAAAATAATATTACAACTAAAAGACGTTTGATTGTTTATTTTATTTTACTTGACCTTGTTCATGAAAAGCCTTCTATCGATATATCTCTTTACATGTAAACCATAAAAAGTTTCTTGAACAGTAGTGTTAACGAAATGCAGACTCTTGAATATTGAATAAATTATTTTATGAGCATAGCTTAACTCATGACATATCATGTGCCCATTATAATATTTCTTTCTTTTTCGTAACAAAATAGGCTACTTTGATCTCACGAAATGGAAATAACGTAATAGGTAGTGGTAATCGAATTATATAAATCTTAGTTTTTATCTCTCAGATAACGACTGAATTTTTTTCTCCCCCAGGTCTCTGCAAGGTCATTTTGCGTGTCCGCGTCGAGATGAATCTCGTTATCCTTGAATTTTCTTGATGCATAGGCAATTGGATGCATCTTTGCTCTATTTTTTAACGCTGTTTGCTTGAGAACAGCTTGTTAACAAATTTATCATCCCAATTGGGGTATCGAAGAGGCAGCGTCGTCGAGAGGCTCGAGTTGGAGCAGAGAACTCCTCTCTGTCTCCGCTCTGTCTGGCACCTGCCAGACAGAGTTGAAACTTTTGATTGCACCAGCTGCAATACCAATTATTAATTCCCATCGATGTCACACGATCCTCGCCGATAATTCCGTCAGCGGTGAACGGAGCAGAATTCGATGGGGTAACATGGACTTTTCTAGGACCACAGCGAAATACACTAATCACTGCTGTGCCTAGTGTTTGTACCGGTTCCCAAAACTCGGCTGATGTTCCAGAAATCTTCGCTGCATTTTTGGCATTTATCTTTACATCAGGACAAAGCGCATCAACTTTAACTCGGGTAACTTGGGATGTTCCCATATGCCAGTAACCTTTGCTCGAATTTTTTAATTCAGGTGCCCGTACCACTACTGTTAAATGGGTTACTTCTGATAAAACAGATCTAATGTCGACTTCTTCAACAATGTCTCGTGTTCCAACCTTGCAAGCCATGACTCTCTGCAAAGAAAAAGCCAAATCATCTTTGCGGGATATGGAAAGTTTGTTTCGAAAATATTTCATAATGATTCGTATTATTTGTCTTATATCCTCGATATAGCTAGATGCAAAAAAAATTAATGATAACTATAGTGAATGTCTTTTTTCAAAGTTTGTCGAATTACGGATTGGAGGAATTTGTCTTGGAGGGCATAAGAAACTTCCTACATCGCACAGAACCATTGACCAAAAGCTTTTGTTGTCGATTGAATCGATCTCATATTGCCCAAAGGGAACTGTCCCAATAGCACAGACAAGGTTACTGACTGCCTGCCGATTGTTCAGATGAAAACAAAAAACAGAAGACTATAATGATTAGAATTTCGTACAACTCATAATATGAGATGTTAACAAAAATTTGCGTTATAATAAAAATATCATGACAATTGTAAACTCGGTATGTCTAACAATTTAGATATCGCTCCTTTGGCTATTGCCTGTTGACAATTTTTACAAGAGGACATTTTTCTATCGATAAGCATTTACGCAAATACTAAATTATTTCGATTCACTGCGAGCCGTGGGCATTATCCTTAGAAAAATGTTGACACTAATAAGTTATGAAATCGTATCGGTAAGCATTCAGTAGAATTATTGTGGCGCATTCATTCATAGTATTATCAGGACGGAATGATGACTGATCAATGATTTCGGATACAATAAGAATCGCAATTGATTTTAATCATTATATTAGCTCTAGAAAGAATATTTGCTCTACAGCAAACGTTCGACTGTACTTACTGTTTTCTGTATATCTGGATACACCTATGCTTTGCGATTGTTCAAGTACCCAGCAACGCTCGACATCACACTTTACCAATATACTGCGACAGATGGAATAGAAGCAATAAAACAATAACGGAAAAATGCGTGTAAATAACTTATGAGTCGGGACTTCCCCTTCACAAACCTCGCATCAATTCCGTCGTTTTTTGTTGCTTGCTGTATTAGAACCAGAGATTAAGGGGAAGATCAGAAACGCTTGACAAAAGTTGAAACCTCGGGAGTTGGATTAGCGACATCTGAGCGGCCGAAAGGTGAACTTAGTTGTACCCACGTTAAGTTAGCCGCAAGCTACCGTATTCATATACGACGTAGGAAGATATATATAATCTTGCAGCCTGTACACGCTGTACACGACGCTGGGTGTTTTCGTGACTCACAAGACAGACTGTGCGCGTACGGCATGGCCCATCACGTAACGGCAACGGCACGTACCGACACTGCCGACAATTTTTCGTGTATGTTCATATTGCACCGGCAGGCATCCGTCATGGACCAGCAAAACATTTGCGAGAGCCGTCACCTCCCTACAAACCCTTTTTGGACGAAAACAAATTTTTTATTTGCAATTTTTACCCCCCCCCCCCCCCCCCCCCCCCGGAAGTCTCGAAAGTAAATTACGAATGTCTTAATATATTGTTGTGTCGTTTGAATTTGTCAGTGAAAAGGTCGAAAAACTGAATATTTACATAAATTGCAATATATCGAGATTATAATAGCGATATTCATATTGCGCGGGAAATTTCCGATTCCGTAACATCCAATTGAAGTCTTTTTGGAGGGGAACAAAATTGGACCCTCAGCAGGTGCAGATTGTCCACATTCATAATTTACTTGCGGCTCTTTGGCGGTTCGGGGCTTCGCCATATATATGATATAGCTTGCGGCCAACTTAACGTGGATGCAAAATAGTTCACCCGTTGGCCGCCCAGATGTCGTAGAATCAACTCTCGACGTTTCAACTTTTCTCGAGCGTTGCTGATCTCCCCCCTAAACGCTGGTGCACATTCTGTTTTTTGTTAAAATTCGCCATGGCCATCGACGATGTCCATGGCGCTGCAAAACTCCAACGTTGTAAACAGCGGTTAGGCAACTTGCGATGTTAGCTGTGTGATATCCACCCGTTCCTTTTTCAGTTTCTCACTAAATGATTCGCGGAATTCTTCCTTTCCGACATCTATGACGAATGATTATGTATCCTCGAGCCCTTAAATGAATGTACAAATTATTAAACATTAAATATTCGAATACGAAGAATTTACCTTCAATAGAAATAAGATTTAGATATAGCATGTTATATTCATCCAGCTAACTTCTTACCTTTGTATTTTATTCGCTCTCCGGCGAGTGGCGCCGCCTTGTAGGAAGTTTACGCACTGCGGTTTTCGCTGAATCGTCATTATCCATCCGGTATACAACGACATAACTGACCTAATTTCCCACCGGTTGTTCATTATTTGGTTGAAATCTTTATCGATGTTTGTTTTTCTCGATTAATATCACAAGAGGCGTTGCAAACCATAATATGTATAACTTGGAGCGGGGGGCCGAGCGTGAATGACGATCAAGGAAAACAACTGTGCGTTCATATCGTGATTATCGTTCCCACATATTTATACGATGCTTATGTTACTTGCACAGTTGTGTACTCAGTTACGAATTATTTTTAACGTCACGTTCAAGCACCGTGACGGGCCCTCAGAATTTAACGAGTAATCGAAACGCTACAAAGTCTCGATAAGTAACCTTATCCCATACAACTGCATACGTGAACACTATCGTTAAACGAGATCTACCCGTTCCATAGGATTTTCCTTAAAACTCATGCTGAAGATCTAGTTCGAGGAAGCGATGTATCAATAAATCAATGGCACGTAACCTAACAACTCATCGTCAGCGAAATTGCAAGATGGATTTATATAAACCGACTTTATCGGAAAGATATTGAAAATGGAGAAATTTGCCTCGTTTAAGTTAAGTACAAGGGTGACGTATATGTAAGTAGCACTAAAGACTAGCAGACTCAAAGATGTTGGAGTTCGTTGACCGGAATAAGAACGGCGATCAATAGTGACGTCCCTGAGGTATTCTTCTTCCCTCGATACTCTTCGTCGTTTCTGCAAATCGGCCATCTTTAACACCAAAATACTGTGGCGATTTTTAGATAGAAACCGAAACGATGGTACAAAAGAGGGCGTTATAATGCACAAGTGCGAATTAAAAGATATGCGGTCACAAAATATCTTACGCAATCTTGTTGTGCTTGAATATGCGTGTGTGTGTACGAGGCTGCGCGTGATCCCGGAGAGCAAATACGCTGTAGATATATTTTTTTCTACACGCAGAGAGGCTATAGATAGTAAGAGATCCGTGGGCAAAATAGTCGGTGCTTGCAGCATCCTTATATTCTTCGTTGTCTCATTTCATCGAATTCGAGAGCGTTCGCCGTGCTTTTTAAAGCACGCTGCATCATATCGTTCTCCGAGAACCACGACGATACCCGCGATGGCAAGCATGGCTCTCGGTGTGAGGAACGCAAAGTGGGTCACATCCGGGGGAAACGACACACACGCGAGAGACAGCGGTTGGATCACACCATTACTTTTTGGGGGAGAGAGAACGAGCTCCGCACCTTCGGTACTAATACTGCTGGCTAGCGTTCATTGACTTTACAATTATAACCTCAAATTCTTTTTTTTTACTTATCAATTCCTACAGCACCGACATATTACAACGAAGAACGACGCAAAACGAGTATTCGAGGCGAAAAGAGAATTCTCGAGGAAACTAATGACTCGGTAAGAATAATTCAGTGGTTCTAGGCCTTTGAAGTTAAACAATCCATGTATCGCGCTTTATTATTGTTACGTATCGTATCGAAATGAGGGGGCGCCACCATAGCAAAATCTGTTTCCTAGCGATATTGGGAATAGAATTGTGACGCCCTCAACCACCAGCTCACTGGTACCATCCGGATCACAATATGGCGTCTGTACATTATCAATTATAAATTGATAATTAGCCTTACGATAATAATAATTCAATATATATCTTTATAGTAATATCTCGCGGTGACAATTTAGGGGTTTTCAATTAACAGTAATTAATATCCTACCGATACATGGATCTTACACTACGTACATTATGTCACAATATTAAGGAAATTGTATTTTTTTTTCATTTTTCTAGTATAACGCATATAACCGGTCGACGATGCACAACGTACGTGATACTGATGCCCCCTTCTTCCTTTTACTGCTCGCCTCTTTCATCGTCAGGCAATTGACCTCTACGAAACTCAGGACAGTCCTCGATGTCAATTACGTAACATGAAAGACGTCGCCTATCGTGCGTTGCTTCCTCGAGAGAGCAAATACCTTCGCGAGAGCGAGATAGAATTATACGGAGATAGGAAGATAAAGTACGATGACTCGAGAATGAGCGAGGAGAAAGCTACGAGACTCGCGGCGCGATGCATTGATACAAATGTACGTAAGGGCTCCATGGAAAGTAAGCCGGCCTTGGGGCGGAACTAAAATTCGGGCTAGCATCGAAGCGAGAGAAACGGACGTCGGTCGTTGACCCAGAGCGTTCGTATTCTCATCTCACCGCCCTTTGCTTTCTCGCATCCACGATTCTTTCTTTTCGTCCGTTTGCCCGATTGTTCGATCAATCGACGACGTAAAGGGACATAACCTCGTAGCATGCTCCTCGTGTGGTACGAAAACCACATCTGGCAAGAAAATGGCGGCGGTTTCCCGATCGAACGTAGCCGCGAGACCTAACCTAAAATCTATTCATCACAAAAACGCCATGTCCCGTACCCATGATCTTGGAAAATAGTAACGCAAGGAAACAAAAAAATCCTCCTCGACTTTATTATCGCATCCGGGAAAATAAAAAGATTCTCAACGTTCATAGATACCCGAGCGATGCGTTGCGTCGTACGAGACCTTTCGTCCGTCGAAGATGCTTCGAGGAAACGATGAATCATGATTACAGAGAATTGTTTTCACGCAAATTATTACGGATTAGACGGAGAGATTAACATGATGTTTGCGCGAGAACGAAGCCAGCCAGTCTTATCTAACATAAGACAATATCTTCGGGGAGTCGGTATACAATATTCGATACGATTTCACGACGCTTGTGTCCCCCCAGCGGCGAAAAAATGTATCCACTGAAGCAGCAGGTTCATCCTCGCTTCTTGACAACACTCCGCTGTATGGAAACGAAAACTAGTCTCTGTAGTTCTAAAAGTTCCCGGGAGCATCGAATTTTATGGCGCCACATGACTCAGCCACGTATAGCGTGGAACAGTGAGTTGAGAGGCGACAAGGAACGTCGTTATAAAATCTATGGTCTATCTTACGCACCATATTCCATTGATTTCAATTGAGACGATACTAGTTACGTGAGCTTCAAAGGGGCCAAGGCGGAACTGACCTCACGTAAATGTGTCTGCTATGCACATGGGCGTATATTAGTATACTCGACATGTATACTATATATTATATATAGGTTAGGTCGGCTACGAAGGCTGTTGAAAAATAACATAACCTGTACGTACAACCATTACAGAGTCTAGATACAATAAAAATCCATCGACATAGTAACATCGTGTGCCTAACGATAATATGTGTATGAAGGTCAATAGTAGATGAGCGGGGGTTATGAGCAAACTATCGTGCACGTAGCTTGTGGCTGACGAGTGTAGTAAACAACCGGATCTATACTTGGTGTACCGACAATGAGCACGATTTTGTTTACATCGAAGCAGCAGGATGAAGAAGATACATAACGGCATGGTTGTAGGCGTTAACAACATAATTATATGGTTACGAAGTTATAATACTTTTTTTACCATCGAGTCCTTGTTATATATAAGTTCGCCACGATGTATGTATATCCACCATAAGAGGTTATGCGTGGTAATTTTATTTATCTAAATAGAAAAATACATTTAGAAAAATGTATATTATGTACACCTCAAGATAGTTCATTATCCGCTTAATATTTATACAACTATGACATCTCATTAAAAAGTGTCGAAATTGTATTTATCGGTCTTTAGGTATCTTGCTATTCATCGCCATTTCATTTTTGTTGAACGCGCGATGCTCGTTCGTGCGCACGAGTATCAAGTGAGCGATTGCATCGACGACGACGACGACGACGACGACGAGTTCTAAGGTCGTTGCGGCATAGCTTAAAACAAGTCGCGTTGAGATTGGTCAAGGTACGACGAAGCGCGCGAGAGAGAGCAACAGAGAACGAGCGATAGCGCCCACGGGGCTCGGCTCGGCTCTAGACCGGCTTGTTCATCCCCACCTTTTACGCAATCTCCTACTCTCTCAATCTACTTCACTACTACTACGCCTACTACATATATATATATATATATATTACGTTATACTCTTCTGCTCCGGTCCTTCCAAGTTTCGGCAATGGCCGTAGCCCCTACATGACTCCCTCTGCTGCCCACTTCCTGCGGTTTCGCGTCATCAGATCGATGTATATTTTTCGTCTGAAACTTTTTTTTTAGATATGGCTTATCGGGTCAAGTCGAAGAATTACTTTGATTTCCGAACGTCTACGAGAAATTTATAGTCTAATATAAGATAGTCGGTCAATGGTAATGGAAAAATATTGTAAAATATTTATGGATAAGAGAAAAATTGCCCAATTGCTAATTTAGGATGAAACAAAATATACATTAATATTTATAGGTACATAGCGAAATTATAGGAAAATTAGTTACTTTCTTACTTACGCAAGCTCGAGGCAATGCGTAATGTAGCGCTCTCGCTTGCACACTGCCAGCGTCTCGAGCCTCGCCGTACCCCTGCTTATCCCCACTCCCGATCTATGCTAAGAACGACGAAGCAAAACACCGTCGCGCGACCCTGCCACGAGTTCCACCATCGACATGCGCACGCAGTTACGCACTACGCAGGCCAACGACGAGCGACGACGACGTCGACGAAGATCTTATACCCCTAGTATCTGCTCTCTATCTTCCCTTTTTCCCTACTTTATTCCGCCTACGTAGCCATCTAGGCACCCTCGAAAAGTAACGTAAGATCGATCCTCGTCCGCGCCATCCACGTCGTATGCCAAACGGGGACGAAGAAAGACCGAGAGAGAAGAAGAGCAGGCGAATTCCCCAACAGCCGAGGGGCGAGTGTGTCAACACGCATCTACCGATTTTACCAAGGGATATACGAAAGAAAAAAGAACGTAGCGCGTAGTAGTAAGCCCGGAGAGTACTTGGAAAAAGACTCGCTGAAATAATACGACGCATCGAATCTCTCAGCTCGTTTCGAACGAACGACCATCCATTTTTCTTCGTTCCATTTTTCTTATTCGTAAAATAATCGATCGTCCCTCGTTTTGGTCGAATCTTTAGCAAAATACGTTTGTATACCATCTCTAAATATGGCATACGTATGAACATATTGTTGTTTATTAAGTAAATAGGTTTTTCATCACTCGGAGAAATAATTCGAGGGTTTCGAAGTATCGCGAGAAATTGGTATCTGCGTACTTGGTTCGGTGTGGATGACAGTGGAAGCAAAAGGAAAGGGGGATCGACGATACATCAAGTAACGCACGCGTACAAACACACCGACACGGGCGTCGTCGTCCACGCCCGCGACACACGAGCGAGCATTGAACATAGGCAGCGGCGTCCAATGGCCCCGGGAGACCGTGACAGAGAGCGCCCTCAACATCGTCGTGAGGCAGTCGTCGTGGTTTCGGCATTCTACACGTGCAGCTCACACACTGGGTCATTGCTCTGCCCGAGCATTTCGCTTGTCTGTGGTGTGGGCACAGAGGCCACACGGGCGTTTGAGCTCTCCCAAACAGGGGCTCGCGCTCTCTCTCTCTCTCTCTCTCTTTCTCTTTCTCTCTCCGTCGACGCGTTTTTTCTTTCTCCCTCCGCTAGAGAGAATACGCGTGTCAAGTGCCTTGAAGCGAGACAGTCGATGATGATGATGATGAAGAAAAAAAAAGGAAAAAAAAAAACATTTTTTCGGCCTTCGAATTTTGCACGCTCTCGACAAACCGATATTATGTGCTCGAGGTCGTGGATCGTCACTCTTGACGTTATTATCATCATTATGTATAGAATACACACGTATAAAACACGTATACGTACAAGTTCGTTGCAGAATATTTTTTTGACTCCCCGAAGTCTCTTCCGCAACGTTCCTCATAGTTTTACTGCTCTTTCTCTTTTTCAACAAGCGGGCACGTGGGCCAGGGGAGAGAGGATGTAGGATAACTCTTCAAGGATCTTGGACGATCCGTGATCCTCCCGTATGAAATTCGTCCTTTTGGAGTTTCGATTTCGCAAGTGTGCTTCGATCACGCGACCCTGAGCACTTTTTCGACATCCATATATATATATGTATATATATAGATATAGCATACGTATATTCTATATCTACATATATATATATATATCTATATATATATCTATATATATAGATATAGATATAGATATAGGAGTGTGGGCTTAAGAACCGTTGCTCAAAATATCGACGGTATATATTGTAAACAAGTCTGATTATCTAGCCCAGGGTCTTCCCGGTATTACACATATATTATGCTCTATTATCCGCGTAATATATACAGAAGAGAAACACATAAAACCGTCCCCTTTTACGATAGCGAGGTCGGGGCCGCAAAAATAAAGGGAACCGAAAATTTCGTCGCAGGTCCGTGTCAGCGGAAAACTGTGGTTTGTCCATTCATTTTAAATAATAATAATAATCATAATACATATTATATTATGTTTCACTATCGATATTATCGTTATCACGGACAACATTATAACTAGTGCGACATCGAAAGCATCGATCGGGAGCGTCCATGAAAACTCGTCGTTTACAAAACGCTACGGACGAACGGAAAGAAAAACATATAACGACAATTTTAACGACAATATTCCCGCGCGTTATTTTCATTAATTATCGGTTCCCGGACCGAAATATTATTTTCTTTGTTTTCAAGGATGACGTTGATCAATATGTGTAACGAAAACAAGCTTTCGATCATTCGTTGAATTCGATCTGGGTAAAAATTCGCTATAGCCCCTCGTCGCTCGCTCTCTCTCTCTCTCTCTCTCTCTCTCTCGAATCGCGTCCTTCCTCGCTCTCTCTCTTTTTCTCGCGCTTGAGTTTACGTACACACACGACTTTCGTTCGTCGTGGTGCACGAGCGGGTCGCACGCGCAACCCAAAATGAGAGGAGGGTCGAGGAAAAAAAAAGAGAGCGGCAGGAGAAAGAGGATGGAGAGGGGCAAGAGGGGTGTGAGAGCGGGAGAGAGAGAGAGAGAAAGAGACTCGTTCGTCTCAGGTCGAGCCGCGCGTGTGGCTTAGGATGGCGAAGCCATCAGCGGCGGAGAGAAGAGAGTGCGTGCCCGAAAACGAGGCGGGTGGGGCAAAGGGGTCGTCGCTGACGATACTGGCGAGGCAGAGGGGGGAGGGGGCGGCGAGCGGTGTGACGGAGCGAGGTGGGGGAAGTTCTCGGCGCGAGGTGAAAGCGAAAGACAGGGAGCGCGGAGAGTGTGGGTGTGCGAGGCAGTAAGCTCATCGAGGTCCCGCGAGCGTGTGTCTCCATGTCCGTGTGTAGGTCGGTAATGTAGGGTACACATATCTCTCGATGAAATTATTGTCCATATAAAAAAAAAAACATTTTTTTACAAAACACGTCGACTTCTACCAACGGAAATAAAAACTTGTCGAAATGCCTCGATAGAAAAATTTGGAGCTCGTTTTATGCGTATTCGAACGATTAACATCCGATTATCCCGTCGGGTAACGAGTTATGTACATATGAAATTTTATTCAGTAATTAAACAATACTTTCATTACTATATCTTAACGCTACGACGACGACATATCAGGAAGCATCGAATATCGAAAATTCTTTATAACAAATTTATTATACGTTAGGGCTAAATGTACGTACGAAATAAAATGAATTTATCCACAAATGCAAAAATATTTTTCCCGTTGTTATATTTATCATATATATATATATATATATATATATATATATATATATGCGTAATTTGTTTTTCATTTACCGCAGCATCAATGACGCCGTACTCTGTTTCGTTCACACGCAAACCCTCGTATACAGTGTGCTCGATTAACGAAAGCCCGCGATTTAGAATGGGCAAAATCCTCGATGTAGGGTATATAAGGTCCATTACAGGTTCCGAGAGAATAAGATGCACGAAAACGTTGGATAGGGAAAGTACGTACACGCGCCAGTTCTATTCGCGTTACGAGAAGGCTATCAATGACTCTCACCGTTTCATCGTCATCGCGCCACCCGACCAAGAGACGCGAGACGCTACGACGATTTATGCTTGTATCGAGGCCCGTAGCGTGTACGAGGCGTATATCGATACATACATTCTTTACCACGCGCGACAATACTACCCTCGTAAATAAATTGGCCGAAGCACACAGGCGCAAGTACGAAATTCAAGGCGATGTATGTGTGTGCCCGCGAGCTTGTGTAGGTTTGCGCGAGTGCGAAGTCAGGAGCGAATGTCTGTGAATGCACGCGTCAAAGGCAGTCCGCAGGTCACCGCGTCCTCTGCACTCTTTCTCTCCCTCTCTCGTACGTATTTCGTATCCCCTCCGCGAGTCCCCGCGCCGACGAACGCTCGAGCCTCGTACTATAGCTTTATATACCATCGTAGAGACATTCTTATCTCTCTCACGCACGCTGTACTATAGTATGGTATACCGTTCTCCTCTCTTGCGCGTATATATTACACTATTGCTTATACGTACGCGAATATACATATATATATGCATATATATATATATATATATATTTATATGCATATGTATAGATAGTAAAACCGTATCGCATAGGTCCGTCTCGCTCGGCCTCTCACGCTCCTTCAGGCAGTTCTCTCGCTCGCTCACCGGCGCTTCGTTCCGTCTCTCTCTTACCGACGGACCTCTCGTATTACTGTCCTTGGCGCGGTCGCACGCGCGACTCCAACGGTAGAAACCACGCCGGCAACCTCCACGTGCTGCTCGTGGCTTCGACGGGAACGGCGCGACGACCTACAATTTAGGGCGAACGCTGCCGCGTGGAGATCGCGGGGACGCGATGGTGGGGGGAGAGAACCGCGCACCGGCATCATTTCGTGGACGAGAGGTAGTGGGGGGAGCGAGGGATACATTGGAACGAGCAACGCGAGCGACGAAGACGGACGACTCGTGAAGCTTCGGCCAACTTCGACGATACTCGGTACGATGCTTGTGTACGTGCCGTAGCTAGTGGTGTTGCGCCGTCTCGGTAAGTACGTGTGCGTCCGCTTGTGACTGTGTGTCGCGCGTTTCGAGCCTCGAGTCTTCTGTAACGTAGTCGTCGTCGGTGAGAGAGAGAGTAGGAGGTAAACATTGCACAGTATGATTGGTCATCCCGAGGCGGGTCCTTCGGTTTTCCTCGTTTTCGTGACTCGAGCCGTCAGAAACAAAACAGCTCTCACACACCGAACAACACACGACCTGCGCGACTATATCGCGGTTATATATTTTAATATACGCCGAAACGTAGTTTTTTAAACAATTTTTACACTACGAGGCTCTCGATACGGAAAGTGAATTGTTCCGAGAGATTTTGTATGTATAGTACGACCTATACATATATATATATATTATACATATATATATATATAATAATAATAAGAATAATATTCGTACGTGTCCCGGTCGATCTCTTCACGCTCGCATTTAATTTATATTTATCGTAATTACGAACGTGCTAAAAGTGCTACGAGTTCGATCGTTCGATCGAAATAAAAGAAAACAAAAAAAAGAAGAACAAAATTAACATTCCGTGTCCTGAAGAGTTACCGTTCACGAAGAAAACGACGAAAAAATCCGCGCGAGAGAAAAGAGTGAACGGGTGAGGACGAGAAAGCCAGAATACCAAAAACAAAAACAAAAAGAAGAAAACAGCAAGAAAAAAAGAACGAAAATTATTCGTCTTATGCGAATGTACGGTGGATTCGTTCGATAATTCGCAGGTGAGTTTACCAATTTTTCCTTCTTTTCGTTCTCGACGTTACGAAATTAAAGCGGGAGGGAGTTCTGGAATTTTTGCTCACTTGTTCTCCCACTCAAAGTGTCAATGACTCAGGAAATTGGTCAGTGACAGCGAGTATCTCTCTCTCTCTCTCTCATTCTCTCTCTTTCTCTTTCACTCTTGTTTAGATCCGATAACTGACCCTGGAAGATTAGAAATTCAAACGTCACGACTTGTTTTCGCTCTTTCTAACGTACGACTGTTTCAAAATTCACGAAATATATATATATATATATATATATATATATATATATCCATATATATATAGAAACTCGTATATCTTCGAAAACTCTAAATTGCCCGACGTAAATTAATATTATCTACGCGATACACGCGTTTAGCAAGGTCTATTTATGAATAAAGGAAACAGTATTGCTTCGGCGAACGACGCGTGCGAGAGAAAAAAAAAAGAACAACAACAAGTTCGATCGAAAAACAAGAGAGAGACGAGCGCGTCGTATCATTCCTGTAGCTAAAATGCGTAATACCATCAACCGCTAGAGCACTGAAATACATATATATATATATATACATTATGTATATATACATATACATGTATATATTATGTCTATACATATACGTTCGTGCGTATTATATTATATAGGTTGCTATATATATATATAGCAAATGGCCCGTTCGGACTTTTCATTGTTTTTCCCCTCTATTTCCCCGAACAAAGGTCCCTCCTTCGTTGTCACGACGGAGCCACACAGGCTCTTACTACCACTTTCCCTCTCGTTCCTTATCCGCGCGGCTCCGTGTGCTGTCTTGAAAGGGAGAGGGATACGCGTAAAAGGAGACGCGCAGCAGTCGCGGCGCAGTCGAGGATTCCCCCCCCCCCCCTCCCCGCTGCTTCTCTCGTTAGAGGAGAGAAGCGTTTCTGCGGACCCTTCCGTGGGGCCGTTTTCCCCAATCGATAATATTTTGGGGTGCCACACTCTCTCGCTACGCACTGACAAGGGATCGGGGTGAAAAGGAGGTGGGGTGAGATTCGAGGGTTAAGGGAGAGGGGCGGGGAGGGGGGAATCGGCAAAAAGATAGGCCTCGTAGTATTCGACGAACGATGTAAAATCCTTCTTCTCGAGATAACGCGACGAACGGAGAAAGAGAAGCTGCGTAGGTGAGAAAGATGTAAATTGTCGAAAACGAAGAAGAGAAAGAGAGCATGAGAGAGAGAGAGAGAAAAAGAAATAAAATAAGCGTGATAATACGTCGCAATTTAGTCCGGACGAAAATATTATTGAAAATGAAAAAGCGAGCGGTAACGATACATAGGATTCGTATCAGCCCCCCCCCCCCTTCCCGCCCCCTAATTCACGACGCTTACTACCGGAGGTACTACTCTCTCAGTGATGTAACTCGACGTCCTTACCGCGCGCCGAGTTGCACGAGGTCGGTGATCGCTATAAAAAAATGTGGAGAGTACACGTGGAGGCAGTCGACGGGGTTTCTGCTACGCGTTGCCCGCTGCGCCTCGCGCCTGCCTGTCGGGTTTTACTATACTCTCTGAACTTGGCCAATGTATATATATATATATAGATATATAGGTGTATGTGCGCGCGTGTATTTGTAACGCGGCACGTACTATAGTTCGCGGATTTGCCGCGAGGGTCGGGGGCAGAAACGCTGTGGCTGAGCGTAGCGTAGGGGCCGAGGGGAGGGGGAACCGCCAACCGCGCCAGCAGCCTCACACGGGGCAGGCCAACCTCGTTGCGCGTGTGAGCCCCTGGCATTAATAGCGTTGCGGTGCTCGCGATCGTATCGAGAGTAGACGCCGACCGAGATACTCTCCGTTTTTAATGCTTTTCCACGACGTTACTTTTACAACCACGAATGTCACTAGAACGTCATTTGCTGAAAAATAAACAAAAGAAAAATGCAAGCGACGCCGTAGTATTTATATTAGTTTTCCTCGTCTTCCCCTCCCCGCTCTCTCTCTCTCTCTTTTCCCATTTATATTTATAGCGTATGAACGTATTTTTATTACGTCGGTACACGATATAACCCCATTCAGCAGGCTTGGGTCTAGACCGTGATTCTGCCCTAAAGGGTATCGTGACCGATATCGTAATCTCGAAATAAACAATTCTCAGAACGCGTTTTGGATCGATTAAATATCGGCTTTTTCTGCGGGGATATAGGGGAATCCCCTCGGTCAATGACCAGACCTGCCTTATCCGACGAACGTCATTATCTTTTCCTCGATGGTAATATAAATTTTCGGATAAAAGAATGACGCACGTTTCATAAACGATTAAGGAAAACAGAACATTTTAAAGGAGAAAATTCAACTTATTCTCCCGCTTACTATCTCTCGAAATATTCAAACTTTTATGTAATAATCGATTCTATTAGAACCTCCTCCTTTTATTATACAACGTGGATTACATTACGCTACGTTTTTCCGTTTGTTTCAGTCGACGCCTGCGAAGCGCTCGAAAAAAAGATGGTCGGTTACTATCAGTCCGAGCCGATTTCCGGCGGTAGGAATCAATCGACGCCACTACCAGTGGCGAGTCTCGACTCCATGAATCAGGTAAAGGGTTTGGTGTGCAGTCCCGATCTGACGGTATTCGCAGCACCGGGAACCGATCGCCTCGGTGGTACGGTGACGAGCAGCGGTACGAGCCACGCCACCAACGGTAACGTCGACGACAAATCCTATCAGTGTCTTCTCTGTCAGAAGAGTTTCGATCAAAAAAGCGTTTACCAGTCGCACTTACGTTCGCACGGTAAAGAGGGCGAAGATCCCTATCGTTGCAACATATGTAGTAAAACATTCGCGGTGCCGGCTCGTCTGACCCGCCATTATCGAACACACACGGGTGAGAAGCCTTATCAGTGCGAGTACTGCAACAAGTCCTTCTCGGTTAAAGAAAATCTGAGCGTGCATCGTCGTATACACACGAAGGAACGTCCGTACAAGTGCGACGTTTGCGCGAGAGCTTTCGAGCACAGCGGCAAGTTGCATCGTCATATGAGGATACACACGGGGGAACGGCCTCACAAGTGTTCCGTTTGCGCCAAGACTTTTATCCAGAGCGGTCAATTGGTCATACACATGCGTACCCATACCGGGGAAAAACCCTACGTATGCAAAGCTTGTGGCAAGGGTTTTACGTGCTCGAAACAGCTGAAAGTTCACACCCGCACCCACACTGGTGAGAAGCCTTACACCTGCGACATATGTGGAAAATCATTCGGTTACAATCATGTACTGAAGTTACATCAGGTAGCTCATTATGGCGAGAAGGTGTACAAGTGTACACTGTGCCACGAGACATTCAACTCTAAGAAAACTATGGAGCTACACATCAAGACTCACTCGGATCCAGGCTCGGGTTCGCCGAGAGACTCGCCTATCGAGCCGGTCATCGAGATATCACAGCTTCATCATCATCATCACCATCACAATCATCATCATCTGGCTCAGCATCAGACGGAACTGGTCGGTACTACCGCGAGTCTGGCACAGAGTCCTCATCACAGCTCCGGCAACAGTAACAGCAGCATAAGCAGCTTGAGCAGTGGTCATAGCAGCGACAAGGAGAACAAGACTGAAGACTCGTGCTCGATTCAAGCCCAGGCTTACAATCAGCCAAGGGATTTCTCCTACTATCTTTATCCCCGTGAACACCAGCAATGCGGCCAGCTGCAACAGACGCAACAGCATCACGAACAAGAGATTCAAAATCATCAGAGCCAGTCGCCCGGTGTGAATCCTGCCTTGTTGGCCGCCGCGGCGGCTGCGGTCGCTGCCGAAGACAGAAACTTCCAGCGACACTCGCCAGTACCGAATCATCACGACGCCACGTGCATAGACGCCGATTCGTCCTCGCACGTATTTCTTTATCCCGACGTTATATCGCCCGCTTATTCGAACTACTCGATGCAATCGAGCGACGCGATCAACGTCGACGATTGTTCGTCGTTGCTCAATCTTCCGGGCAATGACGCGCGAAGAAGGGTCGAGGCGGCTCTCGAAGCGGTCGAGGAAGACCGACAGAGGGAATACGGCTCGGTGACACGCGTCGTATCCTGCCATCAAGAGAGACAGCAGATGCTAACGCCACCTAGCAGCAATCCCGTGAGTCCCGCACCGTCGCCCGACCCACTCGATCTCGCTGTACCGACGAGAGAGACCCTCATTCTACCGCCCCGTAAGCGTTGCAAGATGATCCTCGAGTCGATGGAGAGCGAAAGAACGGAACTCGCCTCGCAGAGACACAGTTCCGTCATACAATTCGCGCGTGCGTCTTAGTCGAATCGTGAGAATATTATTTTCTCGATCGACGTTTTTTCCTCGTTCGGAGAGGCTGAGTCTGATGATGATCCGAGGCCCCCCTGTTACTTACAAAAGCGTCCGCTAATCGCTGACGCGAATCGTCACTCGGTCATCGATTCCTCGTCAGTATCGTCATCGTCGTCGTCGTCGTCGTTCGTCATCGTCATCTACAAGTTTAGTATTAATCATTGAATGAATCGAGCGTGCGGCAAGAACCTCGAGCGACATACGCTCTACATACATACATATATATATATATATATATATATATATATATATATACATTATACATAGGATCCACCTTTATTCATTCTGTCGTGAGTACATGGAAAACCGATACATTTTTTGAGAGTAATTTATTATATTCCCCTTATTAGGGACGTGACGATTGAATCATTTCGTGTACGTGTGCATCCCTTCTCTCCCCGTTACGCTGTAAACTTGAAGATATATATATATATATATATATTACAATCTATACATACATACACGGTATATGTATATATGTATATTTTTTGATTACTCGATGCGACTAGCTCGCATCGGTTACAGCTGCGGAGGAACCGTCATCACGATATATATATAACTAGCCGAAAGATCAGAAACACGTGCTATCACATCAAATAAAAAAATAATAGAAAAAAAAAAGAAACGAGATGGTCGATGAATAATGCCACGCGAACGAACCACTGTTCGGTCTTTATATTAAAAACGTTACGCATTATAGAGAGATATTCCTGCCGACTCGTGCGCGTGTGGCAAATAAGAGAACCGATCTACGACTAATAACTGATCGTAGGAGAGTTTGGACGAGCAAGAGAGAAAGAGAGAGTGAGACAGACAGACAGATAGACAGAAAAAAAAACACTAAATGAGGAAGTAAAAGCACCAAACAATTGATATCTCTGTGATATAAATAACAACTCCGTACTACCAGAGTATTAAGCGTAGCTGAGCCCACTGCCAGTACAAGCGTATTTATTATTGTAAATTAAAGGAAAAACGATAACAAAAAAAACCCGAAAGGTACACGATACACATAGACACATACACTTGGCACGAAACAGAGAAACGCATCGGTGGTAAATTAGTTGTGCGAACCCCGCAGACGCCGCCAGCGCCACTAGCGACCACGGAAGCCTCGGGCATTAGTCGTTCGCACGTCTCCCCCGCGATCTCTAAATCATACAAAAATAGATAAATATTTATGATATTATGGATGTCACTGTTACTCACACGAATATTTTTCGTACTTGTCACAGTTTTTTGCGACACTTGGCACTCCATTCGTAAAATCATCGTTGGTAACAACCGATGCCCATAGTACCAAAAGTGGCCGCTAGAATCTAATTTCGCGCGGCGATAGCGGGGTTATATGACCGTAATACGATTCACACGCAGTGGTGAACAATCATTGATCGTCAATAACGTAATATCATGCGAGTGGAAATAACAAATTCCCTATTATAAACTATATATTACTAGATTGTATAGAGCACGCCTACGTGGCATCGAACTGACTACTTGTATACCAATATTTATCCATCTCAGCATAAATATAAACCGTGCGTCTATAACACATACATTTGTATACACAAACATACACACACACACACACATACACCCACATACATATATATATAATTATATCGCATAAATATAGGTGCGTCATATATTTCATGGCGAGGTTAGTTTTTCAAAAAAACGCGCGGTAGGGCCGAAAAGGACGCGCGCAGTCATAAGTGTGGGTTCTCAACGATGGTTCAAATGTAAAATTTATCATACACGCACACGCGCAAACACATTCTCTTTCTCTCGTACCGTGCTGTGCCTGATCGGTCTCCTTCTCTTTTTGCAAACACGCATTCAGAACGACCGTCACCAAAAAAAAAAAAGAACAAAAGAACACAGACATCAAGAATAATGTTCAAATTTTTATATCTTTTTCAAAGAAATATTTCGTTAGAAAAACGGGCCTCGTTTACATTATAGTACAAGACTATATTGTAATTGCTATAACATATGTATATATATATAATACATATACACATATATATATATATATATATACGACTGCAAATTATCAGGGAAAAACTTCGTTTCGCCTCAATGTCTCAACACGGGTGAGAAACAAGTTAACAATGCGAGCGTCGAGCTCTCCGAAAGTGCACAGGGTGTGTGTGTGTATGTGTGTATGTGTGTGTTGTACGTACGTATATCATATATCGCAAGGCCTCTTTACCGACCCGCGTGCACTTGCCTCGGTGATTTCATCGCCGGGATCCAAGCGCCCCACGAAACACGGGTCTGAAATTTCGCCCGCAACGAAAAACGTTGAAACTATAATTTTCGTCCCGAGAGAGCGAGAACATCATTTTCGAAAAAATATTCGATCCACGATATCACGATCTATCCCTTGATCACGTACCGTTCGAGAAATCTATTGTGTACCAATTGCGAAAAAAAATTGCGTTCGCAACTTTTCTTTCCACCGACGTGCCCGAAACTCGCGCGAATAAAAAATACTTAAGTCAGAATGAGAGAGAGAGAGAGAGAGAGAAATCGAGAAAAGGAAAAAAAATTAAAGATGCCAGTCAGACACGAAGCGCCTGCCATTAAAAGCGTATATATCGGACGATTAATATATTATTATATTACTATTACTATTATTATTATTATTATTATTATTATTATCGATAGTTACTGTTAATAAAATTCGTGAGTTATGTGAACGTGAGCAAGTATGACTGTTTCGTGAAGCGTGTACGTAATATATATTGTAAATAAGTATTTATAAAAATTGAAATATCAATTAAACGCGTATGATCATCCGCATATGATAAAAATCACCCGCGCGTTAACACCGACGGGTGTACGTTCGATAATAAACGAGTATGCTTAGGGTTGAATCGAAGCGCGTGGAAAGAAACAAACAAATATGAAGATAGGAGCGAAGCGTAGTAAAATTCTTGTATTAGCTAAGTTTCCACGGTAAAATCGTCATAATCGCGGTTTCTGACCGTCGAAAACAAAAAAAAGCAACAACGAGATATCGACAGCGGGCCGCGAGAATGACGATTCGCTGTCCTAAATTCGTCGTGATTGTGTGTTGTTACGTTGTTTTTTTTCTTGTACATAAAGACTCGAAAGCATTATATATTTAAATTTAAGAGGTTGTCTGTTGGTACGTACATGATTTATCGGTATAGCTGATTTATTATTACCTTTCATAAAAAGAAAAAGAATGGAGAAACAAATGCAAACACGCGAGACCCGCACGAGGATCTACCGAGAATAGGGTCATTCCTCGTGTCTGCGATCGCAATGGAAAAAAAAGAACAAAATAAATACGAAAAATGTCAGTTATGAAAAAAAAAAGAAAATTGTGTGTTTCAATTATTTTACTGTCCTGTATACTACGTTCCTACATATACTTTTATCTTGCCTAAGGAATCATCATCCTCTACAGTAAAGGAAAAACGAAAATCCTCCAAAAATTCGATCCTCGCGTTCGATGGTTAACGAACGGAGAAAAGAACGCGGAGGCGTGGCCTAAAAATAACGTCACAAATATGGTGGCGATAGCTGAAAAATTTGCGATAGGTTATGTTGTCAGCTGTCTCCGTGCGCTACAGTAAATGCGAGCAGTCGTGCTCAGGCCTGGTCTCTAGTTGACGAAAACATCAACTATGTTCGTACGAAACTTCTTTTTTTTTACTAGATTTCACGTTGGCACTTGTTACTTATCGTTGACCTTTTTCGCTTGGCAGTCATCCCCCTTACTTACACCAACGGCCTCCAGTCGGTTGGCAATGCGGACAAACAATAAATGTGTCGCGACCTAACCTAAATCGCATTAAACGAGTTTCTCTTTCTTTGTGTTTTTGAGCCACTTGATCAAGCACCGGTAACAGTAATTTACATTTAATGCAAACATTAGACCGAAATGTATAAACACGTGTATAAACGTTTCATTAAGGAAATAAAACGATGTTATTTGTCCGTACCACCAGTGTTGCTCGCGATGGTAAACGATAGTACGCAATTATACGAGAAAGTATTAAAAGGTATCGAAGCGAGAGAAAAATCTATCGGGGAAGAGTCGAGACGAAGAAAAAATGAGGAAGGAACAAGGAATTTCGTAAATTCTATGCGGTTTCACATCTTAGGGAACGTTTGGATGCGTCGACAGAATGTAACATCGATTTCCGGACGAAGGGTTTCGTAGTGGTCAATGATCCGGTCATGTGATTTATGCCCTTCGGTCATCACCGTCTTCATTTTTCTCTTCTCTCTTGCTCGGTCTCTCTCTCTCAGCTCCCCACCCTCGCGCGTCTCTTTCCCACCATTTCTTTGTCCCCTTCCCCCTCTCTTTCGTCATCGTTCTCGCTCTCCGACTTTCTTTTTTTTTTTGGTTATGCGATACAGCGGCAAAGGTTCGCCCAGCGAGGGCGTTGAACCTGCGCTGACGAAAAAGGTGGGCCACTTTGCTCGGCAACGAGTTCACCAACTTTCCCTTGTTCCTTTGGGCTCGGCGGGCGCAACGTACTCTCACGCTGCAGGGAACGATCGAGAGGCCTGTCTTGTACATTTGGGCAGCAGGTACGATGCAGCTGTGTGACGAGCTTTCTGTACATCGTCCGATTTCTTTCGTGCGTGCTCCCCTCTTTCACACACAGAGGACACGCACACGAACTCCCTCTCCCGGAGATCCCCTACTACTGATCATCACGCTAGAGCGATAGAACGATAAAAAAAACATTATACGAGAATCGTCTTAATTCCACGGCAAAAGCCGACCACTGGTAAACAAAAATGTAGCCCATTTTTTCTATTTTAAAACTATGCCGAGACTTTGTGAAATAATAAATGTGTTCCGTTCATATAATAGAATTTATGGATACGAATTTTGTAGTTTTGCTTTGTCTTCGTAATCGTAATCCGCGAAGAAAAGATCTACACGTATGTTGGTCGGGACATCTCGAAAATTCTACAAGACGTGAAAGAACATGTTCACTGTATTTATATATATATGCGAGGACGAACCGCGGACTACCATTCTTGCGTTGAGCTCTTCCACCCTGCAACGACCCACCGACCCATATTGGGTCGTTGAACCTGTAGACTCGGTTCACGGAAAAAGGTAGGGACGGCTTGATACACCACTTGTCGAAATTTACCGTATAATGTGAATATACACTTCTAAGTTATAGCATTTTGTTAACGGAAGAAAAAAAACATTTTTTGCTTTTTTAAACCGAGAACGAAAATGTTATGTACATATTGTGAAAGCAATTTTCTTTCTAAGAAGGTTTAGTTATAAAGTCATTTTGGAAACAAAAACTCGATAACTGCGACTTTGGGGTGGATAGTTGAATTAAAATAAAGATTTCGTCTTATCGTCATAGAGCGGTGGCACTAACTCATCGAGATTATAACTTCTTGCTTATAGCTTCTTGCTCAGAATCATTGGGTCGAACTATATCGGAGTTGGTACACTATGATGGATTTACCTACTGAGGGTCACTTGACAAGGCTGCTAAGATATAGGGAATCGTTTTAGCATGTTTCATGTAGTGAAATTAGACTTGCTCAATTTGTTGTATCAATAACACTTCTTGGTTATGTTCAGCCTGCGTAGCGGGAAGAATTAACAACTGCTAACAACTATAGGGAGAATTATAGCAATAAAAAGACCTTCGAAATCTCAAAAAATTGTTATAGTGCTACCCTCTTTATTGTACAACTGTCAGGGTAGTGAACTAAGAGCGAACGACTACCGGCAAGAGCAACGGTCGGTACAGTCAGTCGCAACCATAGTATATTTCGCCGGTTTCATAAGCATCGGGTATTTGATTATTCGGTGGCTGTAGACGCGTAAACAACAATCTTTGATAATGGCTGAGTGGTTTCACAGTTCAATTGCCCGTTTAAATGAGGTTAATGATGAGGCAAAGAGAGAAATACTTTCGGAAGTGAAAATAAAGCTACGAAACATGAGAAATCTGGAGCTCGAAGAAACCGCCTGCAACTTGGATCTGGCTGGCCTTCTTTCCCAGTTAACCTCTCACGACAGGTTCGATGACAATGCCAAAATTGAATTTTTGCTTGCATGCTGTAATGACATTTGTATTTTCTAAACAGTGCGCATCACGTTCAATTATAGATTCAGTCTGCTTCTCATTGAAATTTTGGTAAATTTCAAACGATTGTTTTTCATTATGTTGTGAATTATTCACACTGCGGAGAAAGATTTTTAAACATTCGGCGAACGCTTATAAACGACTAATTCCGTATTCTCCTTGTATTATATTACATTTAATCTCACAGACAATCAATCGAGGAGCTTTGCGAAATTCTCAAACTGCTCATAGACACACTCGAGCCTGGAGAAGTTCACCGTCGTTATCCAGCTGAGATGTCGAAGTACATTGTTCATCCAGAAATCCCTGTGAGGATTCTGATGTTGCACGAGCTTGAAAGAGTGGCATCAGATCCGGAAAAATTGCCACAGTTGCTGCAAGATATCGATCTGCTCACTTTGACGATCGAAAGAATCGGCGACGATGATTTGGGCGTTGCGAAACTTGCAATGTGCGTCGCGAAAAAGATCGGGGCCTTTCCCATGGGTACCAAAGCCATGTACTCAGGAATATTGTTGCGTACAATAGCCAGACTTTTGGCAAAAAATGACATCGTCAGCTTTCGCATTTACGAAGTGGTTGTCGATATATCAAAAGCATCGAAGGAGGGATTGGAAGCTTCGGCCACTTCTGGTTTCCTCAATAGCTTGATAAAAGTTTTAGAGTGTGACGATGTTCTCCTTCAGCTCAACGCGCTCGAAATACTTATAAATCTGGCACTGAACGAAGAAGGTCTTAATTATCTCGAACAGCGCGATGTACTGACAAACTTAGGCGAGAAAATTGCTCGTGCTAACGAAGATCCTCTGTCAAATCTGCTAGTGCCAGGATTGATGAAATTTTTTGGGAGCGTAGCGCGATTCAAACCAAATGAAATATTCTCGAAATATCGAACGGTCGTGTCTGCTCTGTTCGAGGTGATAGAGAGCGAGGACCCTGCTTTACTCGGAATAGCTCTGGACACCTTGGGTCAAGTTGCGACGAACATCGATGGAAAATATGCTCTACAGCTGCTTGGCGATGCGATGCCGTCTGCTCTGAAAAAAATCACGCAGATCATTCAACTAATGCCCACGGAATTGCGTCTAAGGGGACTCGATAATCTTGTGCTGATTCTACACGTCGACAAGAACGAGCGGGACAATAGAATCTTGTCTCTTACTAAATCCTGGTTTGACTGCCTCGGCGAAGATCCTCTCGGCATTATCGTCTCTCTCTGTAAACAACCTTTTGCCGACATACGACAATCGAGTCTCGAGGTGCTCTCTACTATATCCTCGCAACCATGGGGTCAAGAGTATATTGCGAATTGTCCAGGCCTCGTTGAATTTCTCCTAGACCGCAGTGTCGAATCTTTCAAAAACTGCAAAGAGGTCAAATACCGGATCGTCAAGACCCTGTGCGAGGCCGATGTCGATGTATTCGATGCTGGAACGTTGCAGAATCTCAAGAAATTTATTCGCGAGGGTCCGTTCCATGTCGAGGCCGAGGCGGAGGTCATGACGGAAGGGGCTGGTTAATATTTTTCTCATTTCTTTTTGTTTTTCATTTTTCTACGATATCCTGCAAGAGTCGGAGATTATAACTTAAATTATTCATGTGTGATATCTAAGAGCACGTTATTCATTATGAATTACGCTATCGCTATGTAAATAAATAATTTAACATTTCGAACATTGAACTATACGAAGAGAGAAAATAATTTATTTTACATCTAAGAGTTAAACGTAGAAAATAGTGACGAATTTGTCGCGTCGCCCACGTTTCATCCTACGACGAATAATGTCGCCAAATTATAAATATGTAAATTCACTTAATAACCTAAGGTCTTATCGTATCGACAAGTTTTACGCGCTTGGTATTTTTTGTTTCACTGAATTCGCTTCCTCTTCTTGGGCGATAGAATTTTGAGCATGCTCACTACAGGCGCCTCGAACGCCACCGAAACAACAAACGATAGAATGTACGAGAGTGCAACTTGTCCAAAGAATGCTATGACGACCGTATCTTTTCCCAAATGAAACGGCGAGTCCAGATTCATCGCGGTCAATCGAATTACGATCGGATGAACGAGATAAGCGCAATAGGTGACCCGGCTGAAGGGATAGAGAATCGGAGCTGAGAGAATGTCGTTCACCCACCCTGAAAAAATACGCATCGATCGTTTGGTAAAAAAGCATTGTGTAATTAAAAATTCAAAAAGATAACAACTTATCGAATGAATTACCTCCGTAGCCAGCACTGCACGCGATGACGATCCACGACAAACCAAGGGCCCATGCACTGTGGCTCAGTGAAGAATAAGCTGCGGCCGTAACCGGAGACAGTTCAGCCTCGTAAAGCCCGTAAAGTAAGCTCAAGAGACAGGCGGAAGAGAAAAGCCAACCGATGACAACAGTGGTCTGAAATAATTTGTAACGAATTCATTCGAGTAATTGAAAGAAGCGTCTCAAGGTATCACGAGCGTTAAATAATTTACCTTTGACATTTTTATTTTACAGTCAGTCTTGAAGAGGTAATATCCCACGGTCATACCGATGAGATACGGTCCCAATCTCGTCCAGGGCTTGTCGTATATCTTATCGAAGAGGGCTAGAGGATCGTCCGAGCTTGGCATGTGATTATTGATCAGAGCGATATACCCTGTCGTCAGCCAAGAGCTTATCATCAGAGTGATGACCGAGAAAGCAGCGAATTTAAAATGATTCGTGGCTACGATCAGGATAACGGCACCGATCACGTAAAATTGGGTATCGTCCGCGACGTACCAGCTCCACAGCATGCACTTTAAATAAGAACCGAATTGTATCTATGTGCTAAACATTTTTACTTCTTACATTATTTTAGTTGGAATGACTTTCAACGAGTGTTCATACCATCTGGTCCACAGGGAAGAGAGTGTTGATGTAGAGGACATTGCGCCACCAATAATTTGGACAATTGTAATGATCGGCCGTGGGGGGTTCGAACACGGAATTGGCATGAAACCATTTCATCGATACCTCGACTACACCGAGAATAAATAAGTACGGCGTGGTCAGTCGGCAGAAACGATAGACGATAAAACCGATGAATTTGAGACATCCAGCTACGAAACCCCTCGTGCCAGCGGTCAGTTTGTTCAGGTCGCCCATCGCGTTCGTTCGGAAGTAGAGAAAACTGACGAGCAATCCACCCATGAAGAAAAACGTGTCGACGCTAAATGCACCGTTCGTTACGGTCTGAAAGAGAAATTTTTTCTCCACGACTTTGCGATACTCCATGTTATCCGAGTAATTGAAGACGACTATGCACGTGTGGCCGAGAATGACCCATGCCATCGAGATCGCTCTGAGCCCGTGAATGGTGCTTATCGTGTCCCGTCCGACCGCTGGATCGCAGATCACTCGCATATTAACTCTGACCGAAAACGACAGTAGTAGTTCCTCAAATACATCTGCAAGAAGGACGTTTCAGTGAATTATTTCTTAAGTCGATACGACTGTATAAGAAGTTATTCGTCAAACAGAAAATAATAGATAGATGACATACTGAGCGGCTGTAGATCCGGGCTTGGTGAAGGACGTGGCAGGCTGTTCTCATGATCGTTGTTGTTATTTACTATCGGAGTGACCGTGATTCCATTCTCTGCCACTGGAACAGGAAGGTAGACCTTACCTTCAAACTCTATGAAACACAATAATAATATCGTGTCACTGACTCTGGGCAGTGTCCGTGTCAATCGTCACGGTCAGTCAGTAACGTTCGAGTGGATGAATGGAGAATGAGAGTGAAACATGAGAATGGAAACAGCAAGAACAACATTCGGCCAGTCGAAAGTTACAAAAGTTGTAAAACGAGACGAGTTAAAAAACACGTTATAAAAATTTCTCACCGTTCGGAATTTTATGAAGACCGTTCACGCTTTGTTCCAATTTCGTGTGCTTCTCCAGGTCGAAAGTAATTGCTCGCTTTCTGGCTAGTTTGAACGAGAGGTAATAATCGTAACCGGTACCGATCATCATGAGAAATCCGACGACCAAGCTCGAACCTCTGGGATAGAGAGAAAACCACAACAAGTTGAATTTTCATGTCGTGCAAGATTTTTTTCCGGGGTAATTGGTCGATTCAAAAAATCGAGCTCTCTTGGAATAACCAGTAAGTACGAACTCACATCAACGTCCAGAAAACAGGATCTGCGTATATATCATAGTAGTTCTGCTGATCACGAACTTTTTGGATTATCGAGGTTTTCGACGCTGCATCGCTGGCAGAGAGTTTCGCGATAATGGCAATATCAGCAGCATTGCAAGAATATGGCAAGCAAACACCAAGGTGAATCATTCTCGTCTGTAAAATTAACGAATCGTTAGACGGGTCTGAAATTTATCATAGAAGTCGGAATAATGGGAACTTACGTTTGGTGACAATGTGCCATTTATCAATATCTTCATCATGAAAAAGCCAAGCTTGTACGGTGGCTCGTCGGGCACGAGACGGTTCTTGGACACTTCGACACTCGTCGTTTTCTTCGGCTCGCTGTTAAATTCTTCTGCCTCGCTGATCGTTGCTGACTGGACGACCGAGGGTTTCGGCGCAAATTTATTCGACTTTTTACTAAAGTCGTAACCGATGTAGGAACATTCGCTGGCCGATCCAGTGAAGTACGAGTTGCCCCAGAAGAAACCATTGGTGTATCGTCCGGACGCGTCATCGGCTATCGAAGCGAGAGAGAACAAAAATACAGTCGTTCAAATTAGTCTTCTTCGTAACGCCCGTTTGAATTTCCCGCCAAGAGTGGCGCGCTTCGAGTCAAACGAGAGACTGACGCGCCATCAACGATCAATTTCAAAACCATATCGACGTTTGAAAGTTTCGCGCGCATTTCAGTGTTTCTAGACGAACTTGATAATTATCTACGATCGATCTTTCTCTTTCAAACCCAACATAAATATCAATAAAAAGAAAATAAAATTCTTCCAACATAAGAATAAAATCCTCCAACATCGAGATTACATTATCGTTCAAATAATTTTCTCAACTCCGTTCGAGCATGCGTGTGAACGCCTGGGTATGACGTATGAAGAGAATTTCTCGCCACTTTCTCCACGTCAATGATTCCCGTCCGTGCCTCGCGCATGACCTTTTACGTTGCGAATCAGCACGAAAACATACCGGTCGAATAATAATGCTCAAAACAGAAAATTTCATAACTAAGAAACAAAGCTTTCTTCCAATCGTAGATTTCGTCATTTTCCTATCTAACGTAAAATCTATGATTTAAGAATCGGACGCTCGAGCCTCGTTCAACAGGGCTCTATCCTTCCATCTTGCACCGCCCACTTCAGCTTCTTCATTTATTTACTTATTTAAACAATAAAAGAAATAAATAAAGTAATACCTAAATATGCATATATTTATTACTGTATTTATTTATTTTATTTATATATATATATATATATCGAATGAAGTAAGACTTTCTATTCGGGAAGTAAAGTAACGGCGACATTATCTAATCATCGAGAGGGGAAAATAAGGCAGCAGGACCGCGTTTTCCTCGAGTCCCCGTCTCTACAGATATATCCGTGGTGCGACCGCGTTCTTACTCTCTCGTCGGTCTTATAATCGTCCCGTTACGTCACCCTCGTCGCTGAGATTGCGCGGTTTTAATCGAAACGTTGCCTCGCACCACGATCCGGAGAAAGGTTTTTTTATGCAAATTTTTTCATCCGTCGTCTGTCTCAAAGCTGTATAATTAATAAAACACAAACAAAACTGTTTTCTCGTCGATTATTATCATACGGCGAATTTAGATAACAGAAGTTATAGGTCGATTACAGTTAATAGACGTCTATCGCTGATTCAAGTTCATCGGTTTTGTTTTTATCGTCGCACACACGCGACTCATTTTGTATTCCGGATGAGAAGTCGAAGACGACGAGCGCGCGATACGATTCGAATGACAAAATGGAGACGATGGAACGAAGAGAGTGAAAAGAAATAAAGCGTGTTTCGATTTTGAGTTCAAAGTCAAGTTCAATCCCTCGCGACGACAATATTTTTTTAACTTTAACACTTGAAATATTATAATTTTTAATTTAGAATTCTTGAGACAGAAATCATTGAAATATTTCGTAGAAAAGAAAACGAAGGCTTGGCAAGTGATAATCGAGCTCGACTCGAGTCACACCTGCTCATTTGGTCCAGAAACAATTTACGTTACTGATAGAAATTCAGACGAACCGATAACATTGTTGCGGTCGAGGGGAAAAAACGAGGTGTGTTATATACAGGAAATATAACGTGCGAATGTTTTCTCGTTAACTACGTATATGTAACGATATATCGACGCGAGAGTTAGACGCTTATATACGTGACTTCCTGGCTCGGATAAGTGTCAAGTATAGAAATTTCATTGCGAGGCTCGACTTCGACATTACGCGAGTCACCGAGAGAGACACATCGAGTCAAGCTCGCTTTCGATCTACTTTTAAAGATCGTTACATATTCACACGCTTAACGTTATCCGATGAATCTTATAATCTTATAAATTATCGATAACGGCCGAGTCACGATTATTCAGCGAAAATTAAAATTTACAAAAATCATCCCCAACGACGAATATTCTTGTTCGATAATTTTCATTATTAAAAAAATTATCATCTTCTCTCGAAACTAGACGAATAATTAGATTTCATTTATTTTCCTTTGTGTGGGAAGTGGACCAACCGGTTTTCTATCTCGATAGATTGCGTCCTCTTCTGGACATTACGACGTTCACTGTCGAGGTTTGTATGTCGTCACTTGGTGTACTTTGGTGTATATACGTATATATATATATATATTTATTTATTTATTTCCTATGCTACCTAGACGTCGGCCCGTTGAAGTTCACGGGCTATTTCTTTCTCGACGGGGTACACACTTCGTACCGTTGGAGAACGATCTCGTTAACCACGAGCCACGAACTATCAACGGCGAGTTCTGTCGAAAGATTTGAAAAAAAAATTTGAAACGCGCGTTTTATCACCACGTCACGGTTTACCGTATTGTATTTATCGTACTATATTTTAAATTATCGTTCTTTACTGAAAATATGGATTGTCGCAGTTCTTGAATTATTACTTATCTAGATTGTATAGAATTGTTTTGTATTAGTTCTATGTCAGAAATTGTTCATATAACGTTAATAATCGTGTTTCGACTCGATCGATTATTAATGGGTCAAACGCGATCGATCGAGCCAGACAGGGAAAGTCATTCCGAAAGAGAAAGGCTGAATATATTAGAATATATGGAGGCGGAACTTTGATACTACCGGCGGAACTATAGCGAATATTATACGGAAATAAATAAAATCGTTATTGTTCGATCGCGCGTTATTTTTATTATCGTATCGAACGAATTTTAATTCGAGCTTTTTATGAAGAAAAAGACCTCTAATTGTTTGATGTAATTATTTTATGGCCTTGAAACGCGTAACAATGCCGACAATGATAATAACGACGAGTCTATATAAGAGGACGAGAAAGATTGCGCAATTCGGAGAAAGAGTATAATGAAATACTCGCAAGATCAGGACACCTGGAGCATGACCGGTGAGAAAATTGGAGTGGATTATGAAACGGGCCGAGCGAGGAAGCAGAACGCATGAAAATATATATATATATAGCGTTTTTATGCGTTCTGCTTTTGCTTATATATATAAAGTTTTTATGCGTTCTGCTTTTGCTTATATATATATAACGTTTTTATGCGTTCTGCTTCAGCTTATATATATATAGGTATTTATATAATTTCAGGTGCATTTCGGAGATAACAAAGGATTGCTCTCGCGTCCCACATTCGACTCGTTACTCGCTTTCCCGTTGGAGAATTTTGACGAGAGAGAGAAAGAGAGTTTTCATTGGTCGGGTCAGACCATGACCTAAATATGAAATATCATTGCGCGTAGGTACGGAAAAATTCATCATTTATAACAAAAAATTATAATTTATTTTTTCTTAAATTTCGCAAAAGATATATTTTTTTTTTTTCAGCGCTAAATATATGGGAGGTGACGATTTTTCGGGCACGACACAATATACATTCTTAATTATCTCGATGCGCTAGATCGAGATAAGTTGATTTAATCCGAGCGATAAATTAATCGCGAGCAACAAACGCACGTAGGTCGTGGATTATGCAAGAATGTTGGCTGACTTTCGAGTTGTACGCGCCGACGCAATGATTTCGCGCAATTTTATGATACTCGTGCGTGTTTGCGATGGGATCCAGGATAAACCAAGCGTGATTATATCGATCGGAGTCGAAAGAGATTAAAAACAAGGATTTCTCATGGAGGAATCGGGCGTTTATAAGGAGAGACGTGGTTACGCAAGAGGCTCGATTCCAGACGCTTTCTACGTCTAGACTAGAGAAACCCCAACGTGTGTTTACAATCCAGAACCCGCTGACTCGGATTCAATTGTAAACGTAACTGTGAAAAAAAAACAAAATTGATAACTTTTGTAACTTTTTTACAAACGTGAATTTCGATTTTTGGCATTTGGAGCCTAAAATACAAAATTTAAAGAAAAAAGTAGTAAACATTAATAAAGAGCAAAATATGAATAGAAGAATAAATGACGATTTGTTTAAACGAAGTTTTGAAAAGCTGCGGTATAATATGCATTCGCTCATGGTTGTACGATCATCGAGCAAAGTATTACGTATGAGCGAGAAACGTGTCTGGCCAGCGCACGACCAGCTTCCACGCTCGTTCCTTTTTTTTCACTTATTTCTTTCTGTTATATATATACAGCTCGAAGTATTTATCTTTATCTCATAGCAAGCTCATCGAGCGATGCCGTTTGCTCATACCGGATGAGAGAAGGAGTCATCGAGAGACGAGAAGAAAAGTTGAACGCGCGTGCGCGTACCGAGTAAAAGTAGAAGCGCGGGCAAGAGAAGTAACGCACGGGTTTTAAGCAGCGGCATCGGCGGTTGGCGAAATGACAACTTTCTCGCTCGTTATTATATAGCGAGCGACGATGGTATATGTGTACCATCCACGAGCATGACGAGCTCATCGTAACTGTTATTATTGTCTCTGCGTTATAACTTTTATTCACGAGCTATGCAGACGAACAGGAAGAAGAAGAAAAAGAAGAAAAAGAAGAAAACGAAAAAGAACAAGAAGAAGAACAAAAAACAGAAGAAGAAGAAAGGGGGGAAGAGGAAATCAAATCCCATAATTTCTCGATAGGTAAATTTCGATATTAATCTATATGTGCGTATGATGAAGGGTTAACGGTTGTCGATATGACACATATAGGAGATCACGCCATATACAAAATCGAGAGTTATATACTTCCGCGAAAGTCTACATAATACTCGAGAGCTCGATTTCGTGTGCGTTAGTTTCCCGTATATTTGTAATACATACGTTATATATGTTTTTTATATATAGGTATATAGTATATTTAGTTGGTACATACGGATATGTATGTGTAAAACCTGCTGACCACACCAGGGGCCTCCCTTTCTCGTACGCACGACACACGTAACCGATTGCCTCCTTTACATTTTCTTTTTCAACGTTCTATAAAACCTCGTTCGACTACCGGCAGGCAAAAGCGCATAAAACGAAAATTATGCAATTTTCGATAATTGCCGGAATTTCTGACCTGCGTATGAAAAGTTAGGGCTTAACCTCAAAATTTCTGGCATCGCTGCAAAGCTTTGTATCGTATTTGTTTCTGAACTATTAATCATTTTTAATACTTTATTGTATTTTATCACACGTGGAAATAATTGGGGTAAAATATTAGGCGTTAATGAGAACTAGAAACTGTCTTAAAGACTAGAATTAAACTCGAGGTGGAGCCCGATCAGCTGGTGCCCGATCGGCGGCCATGTTGATCAACCAAGTTTTAACGGTTATTTCATTCGAATTCGCGCGGATCAACCTGTGTTTCCTCGTATATTTAGGATTGCATCCATGATATATTTTCATTCTCATAACGTTAAGGGGCAACTTCCACCTTCCGCCTTTATGACAAAGACAATTACAATATACATATATATCGTTCGAACTTTCTAACGGCATCGCGTCGGTAAACAGAACTCCCAAGAAGTAGTCAGCTGGTAAATATACCGCGAATCTTCCTTTCATTGAGTCTCGTGTCTGTTTTTTCCGTCGTGGTCGTATGAACACGTTTTTCCATTTACGTAAATCCCTATATAAGTCCGTTAACGATTTCACCGTAGTCGTATCTATCGACGTTTAAAATCCCACGCGGTATTATTACCGCGATATTACGGGACGAGTGACAAAAAGAGTGATAGAAAAAGCGAGAGAGAGAGAGAGAGAGAGAGAAGGAGAGGCGTTAGGAGTTTGATGAAATATCACAATTTATCTTAACAGCGAGGCTATTCGTCAAGACGAATAAGGAATGCTCTCTGCGGCCTTCCAGTGTCAGCAATTATATTTTATATGAATCAAATACAAGGGTATTTTTTCCCTTCGGGCAAAAAATCTTCTCGCGAGCTCGCTTCAAGGTTTGTTCCTCTTAGTGTCTTTTTTCTAATAAAAAAAAATTACCACCAAAGTTCACAGCATTTGAACTTTTTCTTGATTTTGAAAATATACTTTTACGTAAATATGAATCCTGAATGAGTTACTTTAAAGAGTTGCGAGGGACGATCCAATTTGCAATAAAAACAATTTGGTTAATTAATTCAGCGTACAACGTGTTCTATACGTAATTTCACAATAATGAAAACGCTTCGCGATGAATCAGACGCTCCGAGAATTTGAGTCCCCGTTGTGTAATAAATTATTCGAGGTCGCTTGATTAACAAATCACAAAATAAATTGCGTTTCTAACGGATGGACACGTGCTTCGATCTCTTGGTAAAAACGCAACGACTTTTTGGCGAACCTAACAGCGAATAAAGATAGCCGCTTCGTGCAAACTCAAGGCCATCGCCTGCCTCGTAAAAGCTCCGGACCACGAGAATCACCGGACGTTCGCTCGAGTGAGAAAACAAATAAATAAAAAAAAAACAAGAAAGAAAGAAAGAGACACCACAAGGTAAAGGAAAGAAGGAGACCGAGGCCAAACTTTCTACACCGTGGCCAGCGATGACTCCGCGTTCCTGTTGGCGCTCGGGGCTTCTTCTTTCCTCCTGGAATTTCATCCCATCACTTTCGATTGCCTCGACTCTCGAACGATATTCTCCAATAATACGAACGAAAACGAAGATATTGTGGATGAAAACAAAAAAGAGAGAAGAAGAAGAAGAAAAAGAACGACTTCGTTGGGTCGATCATGAATGGCATAGAAAATCTGGCATTGACCGAGGTCTTCGAGCCACGAGTGTGAGAATTTGTTCACTCGTGCCCCATTCTTTCGTTTCTTCGTGTGAAAATTTTCACGCGCTTCGTGTTACCGACCTGCTAATTACGACAATAATGTTGTTGTTACTGTCGTTCTTATTAACTATAGTTACGAGGTTATTAATTTTTATATTAAGACAGAGTCGGTCGTCTCTTCGAGCGAATAACTGTACGAAGGTAGCATCGAGTCGAGTCGCGGCGTCGCTAAAAAGTGAAACCTCTCTTCTCTCGTTCCGGATGAAAGTGGTCACAAGTTTACTCGCAACCGAAAGGAAGTGCGATCCTCTTTTATTTTGCATCTATTCTTACGGGCGATTATAATATTCGGCTTATCGAAGGAAGACACGAAAAACGAAAATGGAAATTTGGATTTTATGATAATTTCGTTCTTCGCAGGAACGTCTCGTTTTTTCTGGGCTGATCCGTCGAGAACCGGGCATTAGTCATCAATCGCGTCTCGCTCGTCTTTCGAGAGATTCGCGGTACGGTTTCGGGGGAAGAGCGGAGGGATGACGAGGTGAGCAAGCTGAGCGTTTCTTACATGGAGAAAGCGCGTAGCGCGTCATGATCGACGGACGTTCGTCGAAATCGATCGTTATCCTCTCTTTGTCCAAACGTTCGAACTTGTGACGAAAAATAATAATACGTCAGGGAGGAAAACGCATCGAGATTTAAAAAATATTACGTAATTTGTAGGTCAGAATTTCGATTTTTAGTTGAAATCGATATTTCTTCTCTCTGTCCAAACGTTCGAACTTGTGACGAAAAATAATAATACGTCAGGGAGGAAAACGCATCGAGATTTAAAAAATATTACGTAATTTGTAGGTCAGAATTTCGATTTTTAGTTGAAATTGATATTTCTTCTCTTTGTCCAAACGTTCGAACTTGTGACGAAAATAATAATACGTCAGGGAGGAAAACGCATCGAGATTTAAAAAATATTACGTAATTTGTAGGTCAGAATTTCGACTTTTACTTGAAATTGATATTTCTTCTCTCTGTCCAAATGTTCGAACTTGTGACGAAAAATAATGATACGTCAGGGAGGAAAACGCATCGAGATTTAAAAAATATTACGTAATTTGTAGGTCAGAATTTCGGTTTTTACTTGAAATCGATATTTCTTCTCTCTGTCTAAACCTTCGAGCTTGTGACGAAAAATAATAATACGTCAGGGAGGAAAACGCATCGAGATTTAAAAAATATTACGTAATTTGCAGATCAGAATTTCGACTTTTACTTGAAATTGATATTTCTTCTCTCTGTCCAAACGTTCGAACTTGTGACGAAAAATAATGATACGTCAACGAGAAAAAATCATCAAGATTTAAAAAGGAGCGCGATATTTTACATTTCCGAATTTCGACTTTCAGTCTCAAGGTCATTCAATAACGAGTCCTGACGAATAAGTACCTGGAACATTTTTCTTCCCCCCGGAATTTTCTAAAATACGTTTAAATTTCGATATATCTTCAACGAGCGAAGACAAAGAAACGTCTAGAAATAAAATACAAAGACGAGAGGAAATTTGTATCGTTACGCTCCATCTCCCCAGATCGATGAACTCTCATTCTGTATTCACTCTCTCTCTCACTCCTCTCTCTCATTATCTCTTTCGCTACGGGAAGCTACTGTAACATTCGCGCAGTAGTAAAAGTCTAGCGATGATCGGACGACCAGGAGGTGACGAAGATCTCTCGCGAGCTTTCCAAGCGTTGAAGCAAAAAGAAAAGTCCATTGTTCCTCGTATCGTTCTCGACACCGTGAATTTTGCGCGATAATTCTTTCGTACGAGATAGAACCTTCCGTTTCTTTTGCTCAAAGTGATCCGGGCTAAAAACTTTACGACGTTCTCGTCCCTGGTCTGCTAGAACCGTTGGTATCTTCTCAGCAACGTTCTCGCGCATCACTTACGCTCGTAAACTTTCTATTGGTACAATAAATTTAAAGAGCAGTCGTTAGCTTATTCCTTTCTCTCTCTCTTCAAAGAAAAAAATGCATATTTATACGTAAAAATTCTTATTCTTTCGATTTATCGATACTTTGACTGATTTTTAGAAATCGGTAACTATGAAAGACGAATCGTGAGAAAATTAAAAACTATAATATTTTTGAAAAAGAAGCAAAGACTACATATAAATGGTTATGTAGATATCGAATTTGTTTCATACGTCTGACGGAGGAGAGTGAAAAATCGGCAAACTCAATATTTGAGTCGAACAAACAGCGAGTGAGAAATTTCTTTTTTCTCTCCATCCTTCTTCCACTTCTTCATTTCTACAAATATAATCATCTCTTTCTCTGACTCTTTCTCTCTCTCTCTCTCTCTCTCTCTTTCGCCTTACCCTTCAACGCCCAAAGCTCGTGTTTCTTGAGACCCTCGACGTATCTCGTTATGTCCCGTTCGCAATTATTTCCAACCGGATATTGTCCCTCTTTCCAATTGCGAACGAGATATCGCGAGCTGTAAATATCCAGCATCTCGGAAATGGTCGTCCAGTTCCGACTCGTGGTATCATCGTCGACCTCTTTTTCCGGCAAGCTTCTCGTTCGATGTATCGAACTCTCGGCCACTTTTGCATCCCCGTAACTTCCGGTAGGAACATCGGCGTAAATCGCCACCGCGAGCAACGCGACTAACGTCAGGCACCACTTTGGATCACTCATGTTTCGATTTCAGGCTTCGATTATTTATTTATTTATTTATTTATTGATTTATCGAGGATTTTTTTTATTTCGATCGAATACAAATTGAAAAAAAAAATATATGAAAATTATTATGTTTATAATTTTGTTATTTTACAATTTCGCTCGCTACGTTTTCATCATTTTCAGGGCTTTTCGTTCCGTGTTAGCCCTCGAGGCAGGCTCGACACTTTTCATTCGTCGATTTATGGGAAAATCCCCACCAGATCTCCTTCAGAATTTTTTCGCGATGCACCAAAACTTTTGACGATCGATATTTATTTAAACTACCGCGGTTCGATCACTCCTCAATTATTAAACATTTTTCCAATCTTTCAATTATACCCTCGAGGTATCCTTTTTTTTTCTTAATCAAAAAAAGGTCAACCTTTCTTTAATTACCGATTAATTTTTCCTTCGCGCACCGTTCTCCGTTTTTATCGTACTTTATTCTTTACTTTTTCTTTTATTCCCGTTTTCTTTTTTGTCACTGCGATGTTTTCGGTACCTCTTTGGTCAATGACCACATACGAAGTGTAACGTTCGACATAGAGGCGAGTGGAGAAATGTGTTGCCGGTCTCTCGCGGTGTCTCGGAATCGACGACTCTCGCCTTCTGCCTCGTGTCCTGCGAGGAACGAGCCGCGAGAGCCCCAACAGTCCCAGGCGTGTGCCCCGAATTTTTTGTGGTGGGGGGAAGAAACAGTGAAAACGAACAAAATTCTTCTTGAGCCATTAAAGTCTCGAGAGTCTACTGTCGCTTTTACTCGTTGAGCCTACTTCTTCTCTTTTTCTCCCGTTCTTTCTCCTCGCTGAACGTTTTTGCTCGGTCATCTCCCGCACATGAAACAATAATGTAAATTATTAACGGTTATGGGCGTAAGATAGGCGTAGTCACGATCGCACATGGCCAATCGATTAATTTTCTTAAAGTTATTCATCGATAATCGATCGATCATTTTTTCGAGACAATAAAAAATGACCTATAATTGAAAAATGAATTTTTATCGTTTTTGTTTTCTAATTAAAATTGAAACGGGATATTGCTAAATTGTAAGACGTAAACAAATCGGATAATGATAATTTTGTTTAATCAAACGGAATATAAAATGTTTATAAGGGTTTAACCTTGTCGGAAAGTCGTTGATAATTGCAAAGAAGAATATTGAAAATTAATGCATACGCGAGAAAGGCTGTTTGCCTTCTTCGATCAACTTCGAGCCTCGCTGTAACGAGTTCGACCTCTGTCTTATGACTCTAGGTACAATAATATCAAAGGATTTGCATACTAAAAGCTTGCCCTTCACTGTCACCGTTACGATCGAACCAATTACCGAAATAATCAAAATAACAATCACCTTGATTGATTTATAATCGAGCAATAATATTTATCATTCCGCAAAACAAAAAAATATAAGAATTCAATAAAGACGGAACGTAATTATGTCGTTAACTCATTCCCATTATGATTATAAACTCATTGCAGATTGAATCAATAAAAATAATTGCTTCCTTTCAAAGACAAACATTTTTTTTTAAATCTTTAAATCATCAAATTTCTTTTTTATGATTATTCATTCGATTTGTGAACTAAAATCGAAGATAATTACTGTCGCCTATGAAAGGTCGACAGACCAATTGTCTACGAGAAAAAAGAAACAACTTCTTCGTATGCGTGACGTGCCGGCTTGCAATATATCGTCGTAATAGCCAACTATTTGTTCTGTTGGTCGATAAAGTAGATAAAATACACGTATGTAAATAAATAAGCACATACGATTATTTTTGCACGTAATTTATATCGAGCTCACCGTCATACATTTTATAATGATCGAGCTACGGTAATACGTAATGATCTCGCATTTACGGACTCGGCAAAGGAGAACAGCAACATCCGTACGGATTCGAACCAAGTGACGAAGTGCGATTACTTTCGAACGTGTGTTACTTTCCTCAGCTTGGAAAAAGTGATTTTCGTTATGGTTTTTTTCTTCTTCTTTTTTTTCTTGATGAAACGAATTCACAAAGCACGGAAATCCCAAAAATAGTTGAGTCACTGTCGCTGGTAAGGAAGTCATCATCGGTCGTTTCGCCTATGGATTATTCCTCGGCGGATGGACCGTAAGAAAAATTATAAAATAGACGAGTCGAAGGCATTTGTTACCGGTCACATTCTCTTCTCGCCTCTGCTCATATTTCACTCTCGCGAATTCATCGCTAATGCGGTTACGCAACGAGACGTTAGAGTCTTTCTCTCGAGCCAGCGGCGATTTCACGTATTTCCTTCGGACCGGATCAATGATATACGAGGTCCGGTTCCTATTTCGAAATCGCGACACGATGTGATCTAACGGAAAGACAAAAAATGAAATTTTTTTACCGGAACTCGACAAATTCGAAACTCAAGTGCTTCTCTGGTACGTGACCTTCGTTCAAACGAGTCATGTGAAATGTAAATCAAATAAAATTTTTACTTTTCTTGGAATAAAATTGAGTAAAATGAAATTAAATAAAAATCGTATGTTTTTTTTTATTTTTTATATACCTTAGAATTTACGATGAGCGTTATTTTTTCTATCAGCGAGAATCCACCTGGCTCGTCCTGGCGCGAATCGTCGCGATACTAATTGTAAGTAGAGATTCGCATGAGTCGTTGTTGCGATATAGAAAAATCCACGACGAGAAGTTTCACCTGCAATTTGGTTTAGTATCGTGTTATTAAGTATTATAGCGATCGTTTTTGACGCAAGTTCTCCTAGAGCTCTCTCTCTCTCTTTCTCTGTCTTTGCAGCAAATACCATCATTTAAATCCGTGATCGTTCGTGCGTAAATTATTCGTACTGCGCACTTGTCGTTTAAGAATGATTCAGGCATTTCCACGCATCGATACAACCATCGTTATCCGCGATATTTCAGTTTTCGAGTATTTCCGTCAGGTCATCAACATCGAGAATCTAGAATAAATAAATAAATCGGTACATAGTCGTTGCGTCAATGTTTCAAGGTATTTTACGTAAAATATAAAAAAATGAAATAAAAGAAAGAATTGTGCATACCTCGTGACGGTGAAATTTCGGTGCTTATCGCAAGGCCCCAAGGCCCGTTCCTTCCTCGAGCTCTATGGACTTTCATCTTTCGTCGCATATATGCGCCCGTCAAAATCGCCTTAATTTCTGATTTCTCTTTTGCCTCGCCCTCTCTTTTGCCCCCTTGTTTGAGATTTCTTTCTAACTCTCGCTCGGTACGCCGAGCCATCGATTCTGAAAGCCTCGAAAATGTGTGCGTGGATCGGCACAAATTTAATAAACAGCAATTTTTCAATCGATTATATTATTATTAAGTTTATCGAAAAATAATCGTATACGATTCTCGTCGATTCGGCATTCTTTTTATTTCAATAGAAAATAATAACGTCGCGTTAATTAGAAACTATTTAAATTACGATAATGTTACGTTTTGTATTTTTTTTTTGAGATAATGCGGGGGTAAAAAAATTAAAAATAGTATTTTGAAAAAATTTTGATGTATCTTATGATATTTTGGTGCAACTGGCCCAATTGTAAAAGAAATTTTTTAATTTACAATATTACCGCGTCCGTCTGGTGAAAAAATCCAAGAATTTGGTATTTTCGAGATCTCGAGGGAAGTAATTTTACGTCGAAGGTAAACAAAATTTATACGACTCCTTGTTGAGAAATCGTACTTATTATTTTAATTACAGGGTGAAGTTTGTTATTAAAATATTAGGCGGAATTATTTTCCGGCTGATCGAACGGAGCAGAAATTAAAATCGATAATTGCACAATTTTTTATATCGAGAATTCCAAAGTGACCTTAAAAATATAGAGTGAATGAAATTTTCGATGAAAGTCCTTAAAAAATAATCTCAATCGAAACGGCACAGGAGAGTGCAAGACTAGATGCTAACCTATGGTAACATTTATACACACGCAACAATTATGAAAAAGTTAATACGTATTCGAAAAAACAAAACAAAAATCGTCACCAAATTCGTAAAATATTTTTTTTTTTAGTCGATTTATCCCAAATTTCAACTTGAATTTGTATTTGAACAATATTTTATACGCGTTCGAAAAACAATAACACGGCCATCTCGTGTCCATGACTTCCGGCGTGTCCTTCGCGAACTTGTGGTTCGTGAAGGACCTTCGCAAAACTCGTTATTGGTGAACTCGATTGCATTCCGAAGTATAAATTGCGAATTCTCTGCAGTTGGAAATAAAATGTAATTTTCATTTATATTTTCTGCATATCCTGATTATATCTCTCATGTTCAAGTCGTAATTTAAAAATGTCAAAATGGCAGCCGAATATCGTCCTTAAAAAAAAGATGATACAAAATTCAATGGAAAAAAACAAACGAACAAAGTTAGATTCCCTGTCTGAAAAGTAAAAATATTAAATCTACGAATCGAGAGATACGACATACCGCGTTTCGATATTTCTATGCCTATGGCAAAGAGGTCGGACGGAAAACAGATTTCTTCATTGTAATAACGTATAAGGAACGTAAAAGTCCTAAGAAGGAAATTAATCCGAGAACTTTTACCGCGCGATCTCGACGACGAGGATTTTTCTCATTAAAACGAGTCACTTTTTAATTGTAACAATTCAGTCCCAAACACATGGGAAATTTCGCTAACGAGCTACGGAACGTCGATTTCGAAGAAACATTCTCGTCTCGTAGCTGATAATAATCTCATCCTAATCTGCAATAAAACCGCAGATATCACTTGGATTTATTGCAATTTGACGAAACTCTTCCGGACATTCGTTCCATCCGGAATTTTATATTTTTCTTTTCTCTTTTGCGATCTGATAAAATCGCGTTTTTCCAGCCAGGAAATCAATCCTGTTTCCACTGGCGGAGGGGATGAACGATTCTCAGCAAGGAGACCATGGGAGCCTCGAAAAGCAGGCTCAGGATCAGAGCGATCGCGTAAGAAGCGACAGTCACGCCAAAAAAGAGAATCGCCTAAAAAAATTATAAATATTAATTACTTTATAATATTTAAAAATAGTAATAATAATAATAACAATAATAATTAAGCAAAATTTAACGATCCGAAGTTATCGACCGTCGTACACGATCGGTAACGAGTGTCAGAGTTCCGTCGACGAAAACTAAGAAAACTTTCTCTTCTCGAAGTCTAGGCAACGTCAAGACCTACCGACGAGACCCGCGATTTCTCTATTATTCTCCAGTCGATAAAACAAAATACGAGAATATTATTTGAAACAGAAATTTACTAAATTCTTAATTTTCGATAAAAAATTTAAATAAAATATTGAACGAGAGGAGAATTTTTTAAAACCACGAAGAATCTGTTTTTAACGAAATCGAATCTCATTGTAAGAAAAGCCTTACCACGAATCCTTCGGTGAGATGGAACGAACTCTCACCGTGAAGAATCATCGATCTCATCAATGCGGGATGAACTAGATAGGCGCAGTAAGTCAGTCTCGAAAATGGATAAATGTATCTCCAGGACAAAATTGTATTCGCTCCACCTATGAGAAAAAAAAATCGAGACTATCGAAAAAATTACCGAATTTGACCGAGGTCGTATAATAATCGTTTGGGAATCGTTGCCTACCACCGTTTCCAGTGATGCAAGCCACCAAGATAAAACCGATGCTGATTGCCCAACCCGAATGAGACAGAGCGGTGTACAGAGCGGACGAGACGGGATCCAAGTTGTTCCCATAGAGTCCGTAAACTATGCTGAGTAACGTGACGATCGAAATGGTCCAGCCAATACAAATCAGCGTCCTATTCAACTTTAATTTACAGTCGACCTTACAGAGAAACCAGCCTACCGCCATGCCGATAAGGTATGGACCTATCCTCGTCCATGGTTTGTCATAAAGACTCTCGTAATGAGCGAATGGCTCTTGAATTCTGAAGAAAAGGAAAAGTCAATGAAACTATCAAAACATTCGTCTTTAATCAAAATAAAAGTCAAATAGAATAAACATTAACGATAACTCATGGAAATAGAAAATATATGATTATAAGAAAAAATTGTTAAATTAGTTTATAATTGGAAAATCGCTCACGTTGGAACGTGTTCGGTCTTCAATGTAATGATTGCCGTGGTGATCCAGGAAATGATTAAAATAACGATACCCATTGCTGCTCCTACGGAGACGAGGCTGGTTTGAAAAATATTAATTGTAGATTATTGTATAATTTTTCGGAAGAATACAAATTTGGGAAATTGTGTGTGTTTTTTTATGCACCTTGCTGCGACGATTAAGATAATTATACCGACGGTATAGAACTGCGTATCGTTGGCCAAATACCAACTCCAGACCATGCACTGTCGATGAGCAAACGCTGGGATATATTAAATTTTCTTTTTTTCATCAATTTTTAATTTATTTTATTACTCACTCGATCGTCCATATCGAAATACGTATTAACGTATAGAGCGTTTCGCCACCAGAATTTTTCACACGTTTTATGATCAAGGGTCGTCAGTTCTATGATCGAATGATCGTAATACCACTTCATAGAAATTTGTATGAGCCCAATGACGAGTAAATACGGAGGTGTTAATCGTAAATATCTGTAGCTCATCATTCCAAGAAATTGCATAATTTTACCGATAAACCCTTGTGTTATCTTCTTTTCCTTCATTCTCTGTTTCGTGATCGTACGAAAATAAAGAAAGGAGACCAAACAACCGCTGAAAACAAAAAATATTATTCTCGTTTATACCAATGGTGAAAAATATTTTACGTTATTAAAAAATTAATTCACTTTCCCACCTAATGAAGAAAAATGTGTCGACCGCGTAAGTTCCGTTGCTAATCGTCTGATAAAGAAAATCCTTCTCGGCTCTCGATCGAAACATCTCGTTTTCTACAATATTAAAGAAGTACTCTTACTTTTATAACATTTAATTGCAATTTCAACAAATCTATTTGATTAATTACCGGATACTTCATTAGCCATCAGACACGTGTGAACCATTATTATCCAAAGCATGGAGATAAAACGCAAACCGTGAATAGGCGCCAGAGTATCATTCCCTACGTCCAAACTAACGACTTTAGAAATATTGAGAAGGATGCTGAACGATAGTAGAGCTTCGGACATTGGCCTTGGCACGTCTTTCGCGTTCCATAAATCTGTAAAAAATCGTTTTATATTATTTTTATATTTCGAAATTTAATTATAACAATTTCCATATAACGGATAAATAATAGGATCGTTACCGAGAGAGCCATTGTGTTGATTGACCGACCAAAGTTTCGATATTGTTATTTCGTCATCAAATTCATCTCTCGGGCTCATTATTTTCGTCGGTGTTCCTCCACTTACGACGCTCGTGTCCCTCGGCAATGTATCCTCTCGTCTGAGAACTCGATAACGAAGCGACACGTCGTACAAAGTACCCAGGATGACTAGAAGTGTCACGAGGACGAAAGATATGCTGAAAAAAGGCAACCCCTCGTATTCAAATTATGAATGCCATTGTGCATTATAGACGCGTACGATTATGTATCGTACATTATTACGTAGAAAATAGGATCCTCCAACAAATCATATCCTTCCGATAAATTTCTCACGTGATCGATCGTTATTCGTCTCGTCAGCTTGCGATTAATGTCATTCGACGTGAAACGCAAGAGTTCGGCGACATCGTCTCGAAGACAACTGGCGGGCATGCAAACGCCAAGGGTTATTTTGTGAGTCTGAGAATAAAATTTCGTTAGTCGACATTTTATTTGCGAATTATTTTGTTTTTTTTTTGTATAATTTCTTATCGATCGAAATAACATTCTGATTTTTTATAACTCGTGGCTCTTTATATTTTTCGACCGACCCCATTTATATCGGGTGCGAGAATATCGAGGACGAGACTGACGGAGTTGACGGAAACTCTGAAAGGCGGAACCTCGGGTCTCTCGTGATGTTCACTGTGATTTAATTTCATAAGATTTGAAAATGTATCGTCCATTTCTCGACACTGATCGGAAGCTCCGATCCAATATTTGCCGCCTGACAATAAACCCCAAGTGTATCTTCCACTGGCGTCGAGCACTTGAACAAATCAAAATTCCAACGTGAAAAAACTTTCCTCTACGAGAAAGCATACGTGTAAGAAAATGTTGTAATACGAAATAAAATTTCATCGTAAACTTATATGTTTCCTTATACCTCTAATTACATTCCTTGCAATCTTTACAATCCATATATACCATTGAAATCCATATGAAGCGTTCATTTTTAACTCCCTCGTCGGCACATGACGTCACAACCGTTACATCATCCACCGAAACGAATTATTGCACGATGCACTTAAGGCACGTAAGACATGTGGATATTTGTTACTATATCGTTATACGTCTAGACAGCTCGAGGCATTATCCGATAAATAAAATAGAACACCGAACATATTTTCAGTGAATTTGTTGAGAATTTATCAGCCATTTAATTAAATACGAATTACTAAATTCTTGGTCGGTACCGAGAAATCGTTATCGAGATAAAACAAAATAAAATATGTCGTAAAAGTAGATAGTTTTGTTTTGATTCCGAAATAGTACTTTTAAATTGTAAAATCGGGGGATAAGGGAAAAATCTGGAAAGTCGGAACACACACGGGGTTGTCTTTACGAAAAAATGTGCCACTAACGATACATGGCAGCGATTAAGTCAAGCAGGAGGTAATTTTGATGAAATGGTAAGCCGATCTTTTTCTCGAAGCTCGCTGATGACTTTCTCACTTTCTACAGGAAAACATTTCGACTAACGGTCTTGTTTTGTTCTACACCTGCCTCTCTCTCTCTCTCTCTCTCTCTCCGGTGCAACACTCGTTTCCCATCCTCCGATCGATCAACAAGGCAAACTAATCACACGTAGGTACATAATACACGCCTAGGATTATAGAAAATTGAATATCCAACTCCACTTATAAAATTCAAATCACTTTAATCAAAATTAAACGACGTCGCACGTGCGATATTTTTCAATTTGCAAACGAGACTGATCGGTTGAGAGGAAAATCTGTACTGGACATGGTAAATAGTTAAACCATAAGGGGAGAGGGCAAAAAATACAAGACAGAGGAACGCATAACGCGGGGCTTGAGTCGAAAAATACAGATTTCCGGGATATCTCGTTACTTTCCCGATAATTAGCCGATAGATTATCATATGCATGCTTTTATTTTTCCACGCTCGATATCATTATTATCGCATTTTTATGATCGAGGCTACAAAAGCATAACGCGTAAGTCTGTAGTGAAAAAAAAACTCGAGGTTATGAATATTCAGCATAGAGTTCGGGTCGAAAATGTGCAAGCGCGAAAATGCAACGAAGCGAAATGTTACCAGTTCCTTATCGCGACTTTGAACCGTTCCGGTTGACCGTCGATTTCCGACGATCGATCAGAGTGTTCGAACGTGGTATTAATTTATAAATGAGAATTAAAAGTGCGACTGTTATCACTTAAATTAAATATTAACTCGATTATATAATTTCAAGTTCCAAAAACGAGTTTGACGTCACGGGAGAAAAATGGGGGAGAGCTCATCGTCCTTTGTCGAAGATCCAAACTTGGAGGTAATAATAAATTAAGTAATAAATTATAGCTTGGAAAACGGTAGATGTAACGTAGAGAAAATAATTTCATGTTACAAATTACATAATTCGTATCCAGGCAAATTGCCTTTACATCATACGAGTAAAGACGTTAGACTTTTAAGTGTTTAATAATCGTGAAGAAAATAATATATGCACGAGGAAGCTACGGTTTAGTTCCGTGAGAAAAGTTACACAATGAGAGTCAATTTGGTTCGGTTGTAAGCTCACGGGGTAATATAACGATATTATGAAAAACCGAGATTACGATTATGTTTTTTTCTCTCTTCTTACGTACACGCGAAAGCGAAACACGCGATGCGTTTTAGCGAGATGATTAACGCGACGCGTTTATTTCGAACGGTAGCTCTTCATCGAGTCGCCTAATGGTCGTTAATTACAGAGGGGAGATCGAACCAGTTGCATCACCGAGTTATTCACCTCCATACTATGTTTCTTACATTTATTGAAAAAATTAATTTCCCCTTAATCCAATAAATTTTCTCAAATTAATAAATTCATGAATTTTTCGAAAAAATTTCCAATAAATAAAAACATATTATTTAATTTTTCTATTAGTTGTGAATTTTTTTTCCAACGCTTCTCGTTGTATTTTTCTTCTAATTAATTATACGATGTAATCTTACGCATCGTCGATAAATCGGAAATTCTTTCGAGGGGCGTTCTCTCTCGAGACGTAAATTGTTGTTTTTTGTTTTCCTTCCTTTCGTCGTATTCGAGATTCTTGAACTCGACAGTCATACCCGTATGTGCAACCCGTGCCTTGAATCGAGAAGAAAGTAAATACTAGGATCAAGTTCTCGTAAATCAAGTGTAGTAAATGGGTGGCCGGTCTTTCTAATGTCGGTATGACCAACTTTCCGCGCCCACCAACGTTCTTTCGAATCCCTGTGTTTTTCTAACATCGCAAACTTCCGGGTGTCGGACGATACTACTTATTTCATACCTCCGTACACGCCTATATCTTTATATATATATAGTCATCTGTAATAGATTTCATGTGCTAGAGACGCAGTAATTTTTTGGTCAGACCAACATATTTTCATTTTCGTCGTTCAAAATAAATGCAAAATGGTATTACCTATTATTAGACACATATATGTATATATATATATATATAGTGTGCCGTATTATTATTATTATATTATAATATATAATTAATATAAAATAAAGATATATAAAAATAATTATATAATATACTACATATTATATAATTATTATTATTATTATTATACAAAAGTAACACATATATATATATAATGTATATGTGGATGCCTATGTAAATGTTTGCTCTCTATAAATACCGGTAATATGCCATTTCGCATTTATCGAATGATCATGAAAATAGAAAGTAACAAAACTATCAAACGAGTAAAACAATGAAAGTAAATTCAATTACATAAGTAATATACATAAGTGTATTTTAAGCTATGGAGTAGTGAAAGGGTTAAAATATATATCGCACTCACTTTTACGAGCCCAGATCGAACCGTTGCCGAGTCCGTCGAGAAATCGAGAAATATCATGATCGCATTTTAGCGAAAGTCGAACATGGTCATAATCGCGGCTTTTCCAAATGGGAATAAGTATCATCGGATTCCAGATATCGAGAAGTCGTCCGAGATCGGCGATATCGGTCGGTTGCTTCGTAGTCGAGAATCGACGCGTCTCATCGACTTCTACGCTCGTAATCGAAACCGAACCGGAAGTCTCCTTTTCCCCCGGTTTTTCAAAACACTCTGTCCCGGTGAAGCACAAAATTGTCGACAACGCGCACAGAAATGCGAATATTTTCGACATCCTGCGGTATCTCAAAATTTTCATTAATTTTTTTGCCGAGGCCGAACCGATGAAAAACGAAGTTTTGTGACTCGAATTTGTTTTTTCGAACGACGAAAATTAGAATTCTTGTGAAGTTGGATTTTTATCGATGGAGATTGAAATTTCGTTGAGATCTTTTTTTTTTTTAAGAATATATATTTTTTTTTGGTGCGAGAGGCTTTAGTGCGAAATTAAAGGACCTGCAGTTGCACGAGTACTGTGCCAACGCGATCATGTGCACTTCGGGTATATTGTGTGTTGATCGTCCTTCTTCTAGGCTCCCCCACTAGACAACTCCGCGAAACACCGCCCCGATGCTCGATTTTTCTTTATTCGTGAGATATCTTTCGCTTCGCCGGGTGGTCGGCCCTCTCGCACTTTCCATGGAGTAAAACTCCGGCGAGCAGCGCTATCATCGTCGTACAAGCTCTCGCGCTCTATGCTTTGTTGAAAATGCATTACGCGTACATTCCCGATCAAAAGTTTCAACGATGAATAACTGCTGGTAAGTCGAAAATGTTTACATGAAAAAATCAAAAAAATTGTTAATTAAATTATCAAACGTATATTGTGTCGGAGAAATTGTTATTGTTATTTAAAAATCTGTCTTTTTGTTAATTTCAATATGGAGGATTTTTTTCAAGCTTTGTCGCATCGAATTCTGGTTTAATACAATTTTTCGTTGGGAGTGTGTGGGTAAAACATTCTCTGCGATTCTTGACTAATGGCGTTTTCTCGCCTTTTCGATTGTTGCGTTTGTTATTTGCGCGGGCATTCTTTCGCCAGTATCCGGCGCATGCGTGTTCTATCGTCCAGCGTAGTATTGCGCAACACTGCGTGCCCGTTAGTCCAGTAGATCCACGGAAGTGAAATACCTACAAAGTAAAGAATTTATGTAATTAAAACACGATTGCAAAATTGGCGAGACGTAAATTAAATAGTGCCACTTAACACTCATAACGATGGCAATAATGAGTCCATTCCGGCGTACTATTCTTTGTCGTTTGGTTCGAAACGACTGACGACTTCCGGTTTTCGATTGAATCTTTTGCGATAAACTTTCTAATATTTTTGACCATTAATCAGTATTTAGGTTATGTGGATCATTCGTCATACCGTTTCATTTTATACAAGAGGTGTTGAGCAATATTTGTTTGGTAAAAAAATCGTTTATGTTAATCCGATAGCATTAGTTTATAAATAGGTTAATACGAACCGCTTCGAGCGTCGATACAGTAAATATCTACTTTTACCTCTAACCGCAAGGTATCGGTCGCTGATACGTTACCGACCGAGAACCCAATCCTTAGTTCTTTCTATTCGAAATTGCATATGAAAAATAGTTGTATTTTTATATATTGATATGACTTTTATATTGACATCGCTGTTATAATAAAAATCGAAATTATTTTTCGCCCAAAAAGGGGTTTGTAGGGGGGTTATGGCTCTCGCAAATCTTTTTCTGGTCCGTGATTCGTGTCTGCCGGTGCAATCTGAACATACGCGTAAAATTGTCGTGTCAGTGCCGGTACGTGCCGTTGCCGTTACGTGACGGTCCGTGATGTATGCTGCTTGTCAGCCACGAATACGAGCGTCGTGTACGGACTGCCAGATTATATCTACTCCTTTCGCCATATATACAACTACGATAGCTTGCGGCCAACTTAACGTGGGTACAATTAAGTTCACCTTTTGGCCGCTCAGATGTCGCTGAACAAACTCTCGAGATTTCAACTTTTGTCGAGCGTTACAGATCTCCCCCTAATCTCTGCTTTTTATGTAGCAAGCAACAAAAGCGACGAAACTGATGTGAGGTTTATGAAGGGGAAGTCCCGACTTATAATGCCGCGTTCACCTCTGCAAACGTTTGGCTTGATTTTGGGAATCATACGTCGCCATCCACACGATCCACACCCTTGCGAGGCTTGCGAGTGCGTTAGTTTGTACTGAAGAGGCGAGCATAACGAACATCGATATTATGTCGACCATAACATTTGGCTTAAGTTATTTTTATTATAAATACATGAAAGCAAGTGAAAAAAAACGAAAAACCTTACTGGTAACATTCCAGGAAGGTTAATTTGACAAGTCACTAATTTTTGTCACTAATTTTGGTCACTAGTGCGCACAAACGTGTGATCTGTGAATCTTCCGGCCAACTTAACGTGGCTTCAAAATAGTTCGCTCTTTGGCCGCTCAGATGTCGCAGAACCAACTCTCGAGGTTTCATGTTTTATCGAGCGCTGCTGATCTCCCCCTAATCTCTGATTCTCTGTATGAAGTAAACATTACCAGTATAGTCGTTCGCTTAACCTCACTAACTTCCACGATGAATATTATAATTGATACGAAAGGACAGGCGGATCTTGTTTTAAAGGATCGATTGTTGGAAAGTGACGACGACGATGTAGTGCTGGAAGATATTGGTAATTATTTACTACTCCGTTAATTTGTCGAAATAGCTTTGTAAGGGGTAAATTAGAAAAAGTTAGGTTATGTTATCCGTGGTCCATCTTCAATTTTAACTTCGAAATCTAACATTTCAGGTCTCGAACCGGCCAAAATATTAAAAAAAAAGCCGAAAAAACGGAAACGCCAGCCACAGCTGCAACAGGAAAAACCGATTGTGAAAAAAATATCAAGCACAGATATCGACCTCGACGAGTTTGAGAGAGAAATGGGATGGACTAAGAAGAGCAAAAAACAACCAAAAAAATTAAACGACGTTGAAAGAATAACGAAAGCCGTCGATCCTGTGGAAAAAGTTCTGAAAAAATCTGCTATAAAACCAGGTTTCGAACAATTGGAGACCGTTCCGCGCTACGACGAAAGCGAGAGAAGGTTGAGAATCATGAGACAGAAAGAACGTGCTAAGACCAAGGGCAAAAAGTGGTTCAATCTACCAGCAACAGAAATGACGGAAGAGATAAAACACGATCTTCAGGTCATTCAAATGAGATCGGTTCTCGATCCAAAACACTTTTACAAGAAAAACGATATAAAGGCTCTGCCAAAGTACTTCCAAATAGGCAAGGTCATTGATTCGCCCGTTGATTATTACAATGGACGTTTAACCAAGAAGGAACGGAAACGTACTATCGTCGATGAGCTGATGGCGGACGCCGAATTCGCTAAATTCAATAAGAGAAAGTACAAAGAAATCGTCGATGAGAAACGCAAATTACATTACAAGGCTCACAAGCACGCGCGGAAGCTCAAAGGAAAGAAAAAATAAGGGAAAACTGTAGACTAAGAATTTTAATTGTGTAAATATTTATAAATCTTTGATACCTGATTTGTGTTACGTTCGAAGAAAAATATAAAAAGAATTCTTGATCTTATCAGTGAAAACCACCGGTTATTTCTACAGAAGCACCATTAATGTAAGAACTCTTGTCGGATGCCAAAAAGAGTATAAGCTCTCCCACTTCTTCTGGCGTACCCACTCTTCCTAGGGGAATTTTCCTCAGAAGAAGTTCCTTCACATTGTCGGGAATCGTTCTGATCATTTCCGTGTCTATTATCCCTGGTAGTACAGCATTAACTCGTACACCGAATCTTTGCAATTTTAACAAAATAATAATGAAAATAAATCCTAAGAATTTTTATGTTTGAAAAAAAAGATACGTATAATTCCTACTTTCCAAATTCCATCGATGCACTTTTGGTAAATGCTTCGACACCAGCCTTGGATGCGCTGTAATTGCACTGACCGATATTTCCAACTTTTCCAATGATAGATCCGATATTAACGATGGAACTGCCTGCCGTAGCATTCGACTCGATCATTTTATTAACACCGTTCTGAGTCACTAAAAACGTTCCTCTTAAATTGACTTCCAGTACTCGATCAAAATCAGTCTGAGTCAGTTTTAGTAAAAAATTGTCTCTGGTTATTCCGGCCGAGTTAACCAAAATCGTCGGGGGTTTTGCATAATGATCAACGGCTCGTTTAAAAGCGTTTTCGACGCTCTTGAGTTGCGATACGTCGATATCGAAAGCTACATGGTCCGGGCCTAATAAATCGCCAAATGTAAGAAAAACTAACCATCGAATTACAACAGGAGTTACAAAAAAAAATATTATCAACCGTCCAAAAGTGCAGCGGTGTCTTCTGCATTTTTAACATTTTGGTCGGCTACGATAACCTTTGCCCCTTCCCTCGCAAGGGCCTGGCAAGCTGCTCTTCCAATACCACCACCAGCACCTAGAAAATCGACAATACCCTGACAATACCCTGACTATACTTATTCAATCAACAGCTTTTTGTTATTCGAACCTGTAACAAACGCGAGTTTTCCTCTCAACATGTTCGGTATTGTTGCGCGAACTAATGTTCTTATCGGCTGGTTCTCTTGGCGGCGGCGATATTAAAAAAAGCAAAATAAGTGTTCGACTTTGGCCTTGAGAACGATTGAGCCGTGTTGAGGGGGAAAATTATTTTTGCATTAGTAGAATCGCATGTGAACGTGAGGAATTCTTCGCATATTTATCTTACGCAATAAAACGCATATTCGGTGATAAATATAACGTCGAAAAATTCTTTGATTCTTCCATTTTATACTCTTTTACTCGTCTTCCTCCTACTTGAAATAAACTAGCAGTACATAAATGTGATGTGGGTATCGGTCCAATTATATGGGATCGACTCTCGTTGCCCTGGCAACGGTATCATTCGCTACTGACGTCAACGGCGCCCGCAGTGACGTCAATGCTGAATGCAACACACCGACTTTTATGTTTACGGTATAATAAATGAATTCGATAATAACGTTAAAGAACTCGGCACCGATATCGACGTAAGTAAGAGGCCCGTGAATATATGATTGTGAATAAACACTATCACCCTTCATTATAAGGACAAATTTACTTTCACGAAAAAAATAATAACAGCTGGCGGTTCATCAACAATACGAGCAACAGGATATTGGTCACGTACGTCAGCGAAAATTCGTCAGTAAGCCCACGTTTCGAATCGAACGCAGCCACCGAGGCTCTGACGTAATTGCGAGGATGCGCATGAACTATGCAAAAACATATAGCGTGTCGCGCCTACGCTCAATTTTGTAACTATGTTCGCTGCAACATATCGTGCAGTATCAAAGATCATCCCTAACCTAAACTTTCGACCTTTATTTCGCCAACGGTGTTTTGAAATTCAAAGGAAAAGAAAAATCATCCCTCATTCAGAATCAAAATCTATATCCTCCGTTAATTCGTGTTTGCATAAAATATTTGCACATCCTTCAAACCATACGGTACAGTTTTTGTTACCCACCGTCTAAGTCTCACATCGCCGCATCGAGCACAAGTGTCGGTAAGTCGTTGAAAACGAAAACAAAGCTCGCCCTCGGTATATAATTCAGCAACTTCATGGTCGAGGCTCGCCCAGTGTGAACAGTTCTCTTCAAAACGTCACGAGACAGACAGAGAGAGAGAGAGAAAGAGAGAGAGAGAGAGCAAGATAGACACGAGAAAATAGCGACAGTGGGAGTAGAGAGTCTGCGCGCCAAGTGTCAAGCCAACGCAGCCGAGCCGGGGCAACAGAGAGAGAGAGAGACAAGGATCGCGGGAGTAGCCGCGGCGGCTGTACACCGGTAGTAGTTATTAGTAGTAGTGTGATGCCAGTCGGTTGTTGCTGGTAGTAGTATTGCGCGATATTGGCGACGCAACCGTCCACGATGCTGGCCGACGCTGGAAAATGGCCGTGATCGGCGAGCCCAGGTTGAACACGGTCAATGATAGGCAATTCGCGGGATTATCGGGTCCCAGGTGTAACGGGAGTGGGATTATCTCGTCAGATCGTCGACGGGGCAGAAGCGAGTCGTGGTGGACGACGACACCCGGTGAGCTTCTCCGCGTTAACAAAACTCGCGCGATGTCGTCCTCGTCATCGTGCTATCGTGGCGTACTCGATCCGGGCGAGCTCAGCGATCCCGAGGACGCTTATCTCGACACAGATCCGCTCAGGTCCGAGCTACACAATATACAGAGCGTCATTAAGGTGACGAGACAGAACATCGATGCTCTCAACAACCGTTTTGCCGGTTTTCAACATCCACCCTCTGAATATTTGACCGAGTATCACGAGCTGACGAGCAAACTTCACGAGCTCAAATCCAACGAACAAAAGCTCAACGAGTTGTTGAACTCGACGATCGCCGGACCTCAGGAGGAGAGTAGCGTATCGACGGTAAACAGATGCCCGAGAACACCCTCGAAATCGTTGCTACGAGCTCATCTGCCCAATCAGCAGAGAACGAGTGTGCAGGTTAGTCGAGAAATAAGTTCGAGCCACCCGTTCGCGCGCGTTCGACAATTTTTCTTTATCTCCTGGCAGAACTCCGATCCAGGTATTATCGTCTATTTTTTTTTATTACAGGTACGCGAAGGACTCTCGTTACGAGATGCCCTGGCAAAAGCCATGAAGCTCCGCAATCTCGATACCGAAATGTGCGTCGTGTACATCGTCGGCTCGGACAACTCGAAATTCCCAATACCTTGGTACACGGACATATCGTCGCTCGAGTGCGACGAGATATCGGTCGAGATACTCGATAAATTTCCCATAACAACATCGATATCGCACAATTTCGTCAGAAAAACGTTCTTCACACTGGCGTTTTGCGAATGCTGTCGTAAATTGTTGTTTCAAGGCTTTTACTGCAGAACGTGCAATTACCGATTTCACCAGAGATGCGCGGGTCGCGTACCCGCTTTGTGTCACCAAGTGAGAATGCAGGATGCTTATTATCAGGCGCTACTCGCGCACAATCCCGAGGAGATTCTTCAATTGTCATCCAGTTGTGGTCTGATTCGCAGCATGTCACCCTCGTTGGCGCACTCGCGAAATCCTCGACATCCGCGTACTCTTGCACAGCAGGATCGTTCGAGTTCGGCGCCGAACGTTTGTTTCAACGCCGTCAAGCCAGGAATGTGTGACGCGACGGGCGCCGACGATTACGCGAGATCGCAGAGTCTCGGTCGTCCCGCTGGTCCTACGCAAAGTCCCGTCTCACCCGGAAGCAGCCCGACGAAACACAGCCAGTCGACTCAGGCGAGTCCGACGAGTACGTTGAGACCGAAAAGACCACGAGCTCGTTCGGCCGACGAGTCTTCCAAGAATCTTTTACCACCTCGGGAATCTATCGAGGACTGGGAAATTCCAGCGGACGAAATACTCGTCGGACCGCGTATCGGGTCGGGCTCCTTCGGAACGGTTTACAAGGCGCACTGGCACGGTCCGGTCGCGGTCAAAACGCTCAACGTCAAGATACCGACGACCGCGCAGCTTCAGGCGTTCAAGAACGAAGTCGCGGTTTTGCGAAAAACCCGTCACGTTAATATTTTACTGTTCATGGGCTGTGTGAGCAAACCACAATTGGCGATCGTCACGCAATGGTGCGAAGGCTCGTCGTTGTACAAGCATCTTCACGTTTTCGAATCGAAATTCGAGCTTCTGACGCTTATCGAGATCGGAAGACAAACGGCGCAGGGAATGGATTATTTGCATGCCAAGAATATTATTCATCGTGATCTCAAAAGCAACAATATATTCCTTCACGACGATCTAACGGTTAAGATCGGTGATTTTGGTCTCGCGACGGCGAAGACACGATGGTCGGGATCTCAACAGTCTCATCAGCCGACCGGCTCGATACTTTGGATGGCGCCGGAGGTCATTCGAATGGAAAAGAAGAAGGAAAATCCGTATAGTTTTCAGTCGGACGTTTACGCCTTTGGTATCGTGCTTTTCGAACTTCTAGCCGGACAATTGCCATACTCGGCGGTCAGCGACAAGGATCACATACTTTGGAAAGTTGGTAGCGGCTATCTTCGTCCGGACCTATTGAAATTACGTTCCGACACGCCAAAGGCGCTTAAGAGACTCACGGAGGACTGTATCAAGTTCACGAGGGACGAGAGACCGATTTTTCGCCAGATACTCGCGAGCCTCGAGGGACTCATCAGAGGTTTGCCAAAGATCACGAGATCTGCCTCGGAACCAAATCTCAACAGGACTCAATTACAGTCGGACGATTTTCTTTACACGTGCGCGTCGCCCAAGACACCGGTCAACTTTCAATTCGGAGGTTTCCCGTTTTATCCAACCGGGGGTAATATTTAGGGGCGCTTTCGCCAGGCGGGCGGCACTGTGAGAAAATGCTCGCCGATCGCGGTAGTGCGAAGACACTCCGACGCGGATTGCTGGCGATGAGAAAGAAAGAGAGGGAGGGAGCACCAGAGGAATGCTCGATACGACTTGATAGGTTATTAATGGGATGTGACGTTCTGATAAACAACTTGTCTATTTCTCTTCTCTCTATCACTGTTACACACGAAGAAAAAAAAGAAAAAAAAACTACGGATATTTGGTGAGCGGATTTAAACACGACGCAACATTGATGTTTCATTCGATTTCTAGAAAACTTAAAATTCAAGGCTCATCCGCTCGCTAGGTTAGGGAAGGGTTAGAGCAAGATGGCACTCTCGAGAGCTTTCGGATTTCGCCGCGTGGCGGCGCTATGAACAAACGATTATTTCGTAACCTAAATACTTTCTTTCCTTCTTTCTCAATTTCGTACACTTTTTATAATAATATGTACATAAAAAGTGTCGAAATGAAAGAAAAATGAGATAATTAGCATGTCCCGATGGAAAAGAAAAATTAATCTCACTCTCCGTCGTCTTTCGCGATCTTTCTCTTTACGAAAAGAAACACACACAAAACACTATCCACGAATCGCAGTATCTTAATATCTTCTGTATATATAATATTAATAAATTAAACGTATGATCGCGTGCGGTGTTTGCCGTCGATTGTGTGTGGCAATCCTTGAAAAGGATGTAAAAACTAACGTATAATCGTTTCTAGGATTTAAAGGAAGCATTTAAAAAAAAACGATCGTGCGCGAGAATCGTCGTCTCGTAAACTGCGCACGACCGTGTCTCCCACAATCGCTCGTGTCCTTTTTTTGTTCCCCCTCCCTCTTCCGCAACTACGCTCGACGCTGTGTGTTTTTGTTGCGGACGAGATTCGACCGGATGTACAAACGGGAAAGAATAGAAAATTCGTGTTGATAAACAGGAAACGATGAGCCGAACGGCGAAAAAGAAATTGCCTATGCAAGAATGATGAACACACCCATATATAGATGTGTGTGTGTGTGTGTCTACGTATGCATGTGTGAGTGCACGAGCGTGTGAGAATATACATATGGGACGTTCTACCTGAACTCTGCCACTTTTTTCGTTCGCTTGTAAGAACTTTTTTTTTTCATTTCACCAAATTATTTTTACAGAAATGAATTCAATAATATCGACTTTATTATCGAGAATATTAATTCTAAATTTATTCGTCTCGACACTTTTGTTTCATAATTTTACGATGAAAAAAAAAAAGCGAAACTAAGGCGATTTTAAACGTTTGAAAAAAAATGTGTACGAGACGAGCGAAAAGAGTTGTTCGGTTTGTCGTAGAACACCTCGTATAAGAAAACACAAAATACTGAAAAAAAAAAAAAATACAATTACACCGAGAGATCGCAAGTGATACGTACGTTTCTTCATATATTAATAGTTAGCCGATTTTGCCAATTGTAGCAACTGTTGAGAGCGATGAAAAAAAAAAACATAATAATAATAATAATAAAACGATCTCTCGACGACTCTGTCAATCATCGTTTTCTCGAGCCCCAGTGTGTGTTCGATCTCATCGACTATAATCAATAACGAGTATCACCTCCTAAGAAAAGAAAGAAAAAATTCAAACAAACAAACTGTATTTAATTGTCGAACGTCTCGTCGGTCGATTTGGCCGACGAGAGAGAGAGAGCGAAAATCCGTGGAAATCGATCGTCGATTATTATCGATCCGCGTCGAGTGAATTCGCTATAAAAAAAAAAACAATTATTCCGTTCGATCCGAACGGCGTACGACGAACAAAAAAAGGGCCTAAAGAATTAAAAAAGATTTCACCTCGGGGTGGAGCGCGGTTTGCGCCCGAAGGAGAACAAAGAAAAAAGTTTTACGTGTATGTTAGGGTGGATCATGTGGTTGTTTTTTTTTTCAATCGCCCTAAAAAACGTCTGTGACTTTCTTTTAATTCTCAAATTTTCCGGCTTCGACGGAATTTATTTATTTATTTATGCGATAGGACGAAGTAAACAAATATCACGAATATGTGAAGTGTGGAAGTCTGAAGCGAGAGACAGAGAGAGAGAGAAAGAAAAAGCAGGTCTCTCACGAAAGTGTGAATGTCGAATTGAGAAGATAGCGAGAGTGAACGAAGAGAGAATCGGGGTAGAAAAATAACTGAAGCGACGATGAAAAAAAAAAAAAAAAAAAAAAAAAAAACAAGAAAAACTAAAATCTATTTAAAAAACAACAACAAACTCTATTACACTATTATTAATGACGCTTTCTCGACGATCGGAGAAAAAGTGAACCCGTGAAACATAATTAGTAAATAATTTGTAAAGGAGTGTCGAACGAACGACGAGGGCAGAGTACGAAAATGATGAAGACGGAGCGAACGAGAGTTTCGACGAAAAAAGAAAACAAACGATCGAATCGTCCCTTGAATTCTCGAGTCGATCGTCCTCGCGACGCTTTCATCTTCGTGAATTTATTTTATCCTCCGTGGTCGATATAGTTCCGACCGCGTCCTGGTACCGTTTGTCTTGCATTTAACGATCTTCGACGCGATCATCGAGAGCCTCGCAAATTTTCGTTTCGAGGCCATCCTGTAATTCTCGTACTTTCGAAAAATATTACGGCCAAATTCCGTTTTTGACTCTGCCCTCCGCTCGTCTCCGGCTGGACATTCCTCCATTGTACATTTTTTGCTTGTATGTAAACTGTAAACGCATATGTGTAAGAAAAAGAAGAAGAGGAAAAGAAGATGAAAACAAAATTAAAAAATTTTAAAACAATTCAGGAGAAAATCGTCGTTGAACGCGGGGTGAACGAAGGATTTCGGGATAATTAAAATTCGATTGATGAAGCACGTGTTCTGAGGTCGAGTCCTTTGGCCCGAGCTCGTACGAGGTGAAACATTGATCCGAAGACGTTGTGTAGTGGGAAGGGAGCAAGAGGAGGGGGGGGGGGGTGAGAGGCGAACGCAAGCGCGAAGAATTCCTTACCCTCTTTCCTTCGTTTGCCCCAAAAGAAGCAGCGAGAAGGGGGGGGGGAGGCACGAGAGAAAGGAAGAAAGTGAGAACGAGGGAACGAAGAAATTGAGAAGTTACGACAAATTTTTTTTGCAGGATTCGCCCACGCCTCGGGGACACGGTTGATCGTCGTCGTTGTCGTCTCGAGAGAAAGAGAGAGAGAGAAAGATGTCGATCGAGCTACCATCCATTGTAAACGACGATAGAAAACAAAAAAAAACACACACAACATACAAAATGAACAAAGAAAACAATGGAACAAAAATTATTACGAATAAAAATTGATTCGATCTTCGCAAATTATGGGATTGTCCTTTATTTAACGCTATTGTCATAAACCTTGATCGATATCGATTCGTTTTAATTTCCACAAAAGTTTGCTAATTTTTACATTTTTTTTAAGAATATATTTGAAAAAAAAAAAAAATTTAATGAAAAAAATAATCGTATTTTTCCATTTTAGAAGTCGAAATTATCGTTTCTATTCGTTAAATATGAATATTTTTTAATGTATTTATGTTTTGTCGATAATGTTTTTAAATTTATTTTCAAGGTCATGTATCGAAAGTAGTGTCAGCGGTAATAATAGTACGAGACCGTACTGTCGGCGTAGACAAACGCGTTCGAGCATGCGCAGTTCAGCAGCGGCGGCGGCAGCGGCAGCCAGTAAAGCCGGGAATCCCCGCCGGAAGGTCATGACTTTGCGCTCGGGGAGTCTAGTAATCCCGTAGCGAGCGAGGCTTTCCTCTCAGACCCGCCCTCACACTTTCGCCCTCGTTTTTTTCTCTCTCTCTCTCTCTCTCTCTCTCTCCTTTCACCCCCTCCCCCTTTCGACGCTCCCTCGGAATTTCTCGACTTCGCGAACTAAAATACAGCCTACCCTTGTATTCATATACATTGGAAATACACACGTAGGTAGGTACGTATCGAACGCGTTTGTCGCGGATGAAAGCCCGTTGATTGATACTCGAGGGCTTTATTAGCGAAAAATTCCTCGACCTTTTCACGTTTACCGATATCGCGATGTCGAGTGCTCGATTTCTTTTTTTTTTATTATTAAACACACGTAGCGACATCTAACGATCTTTATTTGAATTTTGAATTTTTATTTCTCGAAATTTCATGACGAATTTTGAAAATATAAATCATTTGAAATTTTAACACTCGATTTTTCTATATTTACTTATGCATAGCGACATCTATCGACCGTTATCGGCATTTTTTACTTATTTTAAAAAATTGGGCAATGATTTTTGAAAATTTAAATAATTTGAAATTCGAATCGTGAAAATGACGGGGTAATCGAGAAATCGAGATAAAGGCAATTGATCTAGTCGAATTTCTATTTTTTTTAATGAGCTTTCTAGTGTCTGTGTTTTTTATTGAGAGAGCGAAAATTATAAATTTATCCTTTTGTATAAGCATCGAAGCTCCATCCGTGACTATGTACGTTATGTATATATATATATATATATATATATATATATATATATATATATATATATATATATGTATAGGATGCAGTAATACCTAAATTCCTTCGTAAAGCCGCCCCATCTGTACATCTCTATAACTATACACCGTATATACGTTGTAATCTATGTCGAGTATGCTACTAGTATACACGTGAGGGAGTCGTTGTGAATCCACCTCTACCAGCGTCGTCGAGAGTTCTCGTCTCTCTCTATAGATGTCGGAGCGTTGTGCTGGTGATCGAGTATCGCGTACAGTGCGATTCATAAACCTTTTTTTATTAATTTCAGTCGTTAAACCCATTTTCAATTCCGAGAAATTAAATTTTTATCATCTGATTGTGAAGATGACATGGTTTACTTAATTTTGGGATAAAATGGTCCTATAAATTTTTCGAGTATAGCGTGATATCTCGGTTGGAAAAAAACTATATATAGAAAATTTACGATCTTTCATCGATGGTCGTAAATTCAAATTCATATTGTCTCTATAAAAATCTTTGTTTAAATTAATATTTGTTCGCAAACGATTATTTACACGATGCGTTAAGTACAAAATATTTTTCTGATGTAACTCGATTGCTTTAATGAAAAAAGTCTCGCTCTCTCTCTCTCTTTCCGTCTCTTTGATTTCGTCGAATCAATGTCACATGCGTAACCTCGTTCGTTTGCCAACGCACTTGCGCTCTAAAAATATCGTGTGAATCAGCCTGTATTTGGCGCAAAAAGCGTAGCCCTGATACGAGAGTGCGAGTGTGGGATCGCCTATATATATATATAGATAGATAGATATATATATATCTAGATAGATAGGTAACCGGAGGTAACATCGGTAGTACTATCTAATACGCGTACACACAAAAAGCTGGGATGGATTTGCTCTCGTCACGTACACGCACACACGAAATTGCCGCTCGGTGTACGTGGGCGCATGCGCGAGACGAGCCGACGGTACGGCCAGTCGATGCTGGAACATCGCGGCGGAAGGACGTACGACCCGCATTCACTCCCGAAAAATCATCGTGTGTTTAGTCGCACACACACACACACAACATACATAATCGTTTACTCTTAACCCCGAATATATACATATATATACAGACGAACCAACACACAAATATATAAACATACGTATATATGCATATCTATAAAAAAAACGGGTACACAAAGTTCATCGCTCCACACCCACGCATATCGTCATCATATCGTCACAAATTGAGTTTCGTATTACAACAACAAAAAGAATCTCGCAGAAGAAGTATTATCGTCATCGTTGCATAAACTAAAAATACAAAAAATTAAAAAACGAAAACACGCATCGACTCGAACGATTGAGAAAACAAAAGAGCATGAAATAAAGAATTTAAAAAAATAAAAACCAGCTCCTCCTATACAGGCAAATATTTCTCCTGCGATGTTTCATCGCGGTGGAGAGCATAATATCGTGAGAGAGAAATCGAGAGTCAAAGATATATGAACGTATAAATAGAAAAAAGAAGAGAAAAACGAAAAGAAGCAGTCAAGGGGGTCGATAAGGAAACGTAAAAATCGCGAGAGAAGAAGAAGAAGAAGAGGAAGAAAAGCAAAGAACTCGGGCGATACGCGAGAGAGAGTGAGAGAGAGGAATCGCGTACAAGTTGTACTTCGTCGTAGCGTCGTTGTCGTCGCCACCGTCGCACACAATAGAGACCGAGAGAGCGTTGCCCGCGGGGGCCTAGAGAGACTCGGTAACAGAGCGAATAACCCTACGGAGGACTTTGACGTCGTGCCCGTTCGTAGTATCGCCAACGCGCCGTGAACGATCTTTCGGCATTATGTATATTAATATTTAAAAAGAACTCTCGTGTTTACCTTATAAAATTACGTGTCGACGTTCTACACGGGCAAATAAAAAAGAAAAGCGAGTGTACGACGCGCGGAACGTTACGTCCTTATATACGTTCTAAGGATAACCTTAAAAAAAAAAGAAAAAACGAAGCCAGTGCATACGAGTCGAACGGAAGAGCGTCATAGCGTACTCGACGACATCGCACCGGGCTGTCCTCGAGCGCTCGCGATATTGCCAACTATATATATATATACACGCATAAAGATTGGCGAGCAAGATAATTGAATTTGAGCGCGAGTGACGTCGAGAGAGGAGCAACCTTTGCGCGTGGATATTTTTTGCTCTCCTGGCTAAAGCGGCAGTTTCAAAATTAGTCGCGAAACTACGTTTTTGGGTAAATATATAATTCAATCGATAGTTGTTGAAACAATATTTACGACGTAAGTTTAATAATGTGGATAACGTCGAATATAAATGTTCAAAAGTAAATTAATGATAAAAAAGAAAGTTCGAAGATATAATTTTTATTCTCTTATTTAATAAAATAATTGTTTACGTTTTACTTTTATTTTTTAACGTCTTTTAACGCTATTAGTTATTTTATTAGCATAATTACGTAGATAAGATGTATTCATGAATGACCGTACGTTTTTTTTCTCTGTCGGAGCTAATACGTTTATTGGCTTGACACGTTTTGTTTTCTTTCCCCGGCGAGCTCGTCGACGTATTGTACGAAGCAGGGCGAACCGACTCGGCCACTTTTTAAACATTATCCCCCGGACATTAAAAACATCATCCGACAAATAAAATCGTTCGATAATTCATTCGAATATTGCAAAATTAAACTATCTCGAAAGTTCATTTGTTTCAATAAATTCTTCGATAAAATTCTAAAAATCGCCAAGTATTTTCTTTTTGTCCTAGATTCAAACGATCTTTCGACGGATAAAAATAAAATAATATAAAATTATACGAAATTATTATCAGAGAAGATTGATTTTCCGTATAGCGCCATAAATTTCGTCTTGTAAAGTCAGCCGGAATCGGGAGAAGTATAAATTCTATATACAAGTCGAACGGTGTTCCATTTTGCCCCAATTCGCTTCTGTACGTATAAACAGTAAGAGGATTAACGGCCGTACGTTTGCTTTTACAAAGTGAAACTTCTCTCGCGCTGGACTAATTGCTCTCCTCGTCGATTGGAAAAACAAAAAGGTCGAAACCACAGTCGTGAAATCGACGTCGATTGGCTCTCGTATAATTGAGAAATGGGTATTGAAATTGAAAACCCTCCCGGGTTAATGCGAACGACGAGTTGCAATTCTATCCATTCGTATAAAATCTTCGACGCGACTTACTACTATACGAACGACGGATCTCTTTCTACTATTTTTCTCCTGTTTTTTTTTTGCTTTATCCGAGATTTATTTGCGCAATTATTATCGTCGATAAAAGCTTTGTTGGAAATCATCGGTAACGCGTATACGTATGTATATATATATATATATATATTAAGAGAGCGAGAGAGAGAGAGAACGAATTAATATCGTATATGTAATACAGCATAGTCATTTATTCGCGTTGGTTCGCAATACGTATCAGCTGCTCCCAGCCTGTAGATAAGAGAACGGGGAAAAATTGCGATAGGAACGAGATAAAAAAGGATTATACGATGTAACTCCCCCCCGGTTATAAAATATAGAAGGGAAGAAAATAAATAATTGGACGCGTTAGAGACGATCGGCTGATTTCTGAAATTCGATTCGAGCAAGAAAAAGTAAATATGCGATAACAGATATTTACAATGTCATTAATCAATTTTATCTGAAAAGATAAATAAATATCTAAATTGTTGGTATCTTAAAATATTTGTAAGATTAGGAAAAAATGATTTTTTTTTTTTTTTTTTGGAAGCTTGTCACGGGTGACGATATTTATGATTATTAATCATAACAATGCCAATTAGTATTGTCGTTATCGCGAAGTTTTCATTCGGCTTAATTTTCGACGCGTGCTAAAGCGAAACAAAACCGTCGCGGCGCACAAAGAAGAAAATAAGCTTAAAACTCGAGCGGTGAAAAATTTCAATGAGAAGGATTCGTAATTGCCTCACTCCGTCAACTCTGCCGTATAATTTCACCTTTCCCATTTATTCCGGTGTATATAACACTCCCGAGTAATTATAGCTTCTCGAATGAAATAGAGAGAGAAGCGGGTGTTCGCCGACGGGCGTAGCTTTATTATATTTAAATACTATACATTACGTGTATATATATATATATATATATATATATGTCTATATAGACATAATTTTCTCAGTGAAAACCTAACCTTGACGCCATTTTTACGAGAAGAGCGTAATACGAAAATCCGCTTCCCACGTTATCAACTTATATACCGCGAGCAATATCTCTCGGCAGGCCTCGTATATTCTACCATGACGTTTTTTTTCCTCCCTTTTTCTTCTCTTTGCAGACTAGAAATTCGGAGCGTTCGCAGCGAGTTGCCACGAGAGTCGTCATCGTCGAACAAAATTATTTCGAGAGAGTCGCCGCGACGGTTCTACTTTTCTTCCTCACCCCTCTCGTTTCGTCCCTTCCCAACGCCACTGCCCGACACCGATGCTCGTACAATTTCCGAGAAACGAGAGAGAGAGTATCAAGAGTGACCTACGACATCGCGAGAAACGATAAGACAAGAGCGAAGATACGAGAATACGAGAGAAGCGGAACTTTGGTGATATTGGGACTTGTGATTTTTTTCGACTGTGAACCGTTCGAAACGTCGAAATACGCTCTCTCCTGCCTCAACGGTGTATTTACAATAATATATATTTCTATATAGTCGCGCGTCTTCCTTCACACCGAGTACCCCCACTCTCTCGCTCCTGAGTCTCTCCCCACTCCTCGGCTCACCACGACCACCGCGCTCGGACGCCCTCTACACGCTATTTCGGGAATCTGGAACGCTACCCAGCGATCCGCCGACGTTTTTTTTCCTTCGCCGTGACATCTTTACGACGATCGAAACGAGAGAATTCTTTTTTATTTTTATTTCTTTCTCCCACTCTGCCGTTTTTTGAACATCGCGAAGAAGAACGCTTCGCGTCGTTCCCTCTCGAACGTGAAATTTCATCGGGTACGGACAATGCCTGCCACCGCCTCTGCGAATACTACGACACACGAAGCATTGTCCTGGATTTCTTGAATCTCTCGCGAGAGAACGGCTTATTTCCGACTGCGAAAGTACATCCGGATATTTCATCGATTTGGTGCACGTGTCTGGTGAGATCGTGGTGTGTGTGCGCGTGTACGTGTGTAAATCGACATTGCGAATACGTTCTTCCTCCGTGCTACGAACATGTGTCCGGTTTCGATGAGGGACTGCAGGCGACTGGACGGTTGCGATCGAGACACGGGATAGAGGGCGCGCGGCGCGCACGTCGTACGTGAGCGAATCGTGAAACAACGAGAACGAGCGAGATCGCGAAAAAACATACGTTAGAAAGGAGAGAGCGAGAGAATCGTCATGGATTGGCCAGGTCCAACGGTCGGATAGCCGAGTGTGGCGAGCGCGGAACGAGGAACGAGGAGAAAGGGAGACGACGCGAGACGAAAAAAAGAAGAAAAAAAAAGAACGATGCTTATTACATATCACGAAGAAGTGAAAATTTATCGGAGAAACGACGAGACGAGATGAATCGTACGAAACGAACGCGAAACAAGGGAAGATAAGAGATAATAATTAATCTATTCGAATCCAAAGACTGATCGACGACGAACGATCGTTCGTAATATATTTATATACAGAAGCCTCGCTAGCGGGAGACGCCAAGGGTCGTTTCTACACATACATACACAGAGACACATACACACAGAGGACAGATTCGTTCATACTCTACGTTTATATATGTGTATTTAATATATGTATATACATATCCACGTTACAATGTACCAAATCGTTTAGACGTGGTTGACACATAACGAGGCTGAAAGCCATCGTCGTATTCGACTCGCGTCCCGAAAGCTCTCTCTCTCTCTCCCTCTCTAAAATTCCTCGTTCAAAGCCGAACAAAAAAAAACCTTTACACAAATAATTATTATCGTCGTACCTCTACATACACGTTGTATGAAAATATACAAATTATTCGTATACGAAGAAATAAATATCGTACGACAAGGATCTTCCCTGGGCTCGTGCAATTTTTGTCGTCGAGTTGAACAGGAGAACGAGTTCGTCACGAACTAATCGAAAGTTCGAGAACGGAGAAGTATCGAAAAATGGATCTCGCGCCCGAGAAGGATTATTGAATGGGAAAACGCGATTTTCTTCGATGTTTTTATAATGAGAAGTGCGCCAGAGCAGAGAACGACGAAAATCGAGTCTCAGCGTCGACAGTGAGATTTCCGCGGAGTTCACTCGTTGCTGAGAAAACGTGTGGTGGGGGGGAAATAGCGCGAGGCGCGAAATTTTGAAAATGTGAATTCTGTCGAGCTTTGTGTTCGCGCGCGAGAGAGCTCGAGTCCGAAGGCTTAGTCGGGAGTTTATTGTCCTTGCTCGAAAGACGAATTAGCGTCGTTTAACTGCGTATACATATATTTCTCTATATATATATATTTATATATATAAATATTGTACAAAGAGAGTGATATATAGAAAAGAAAAAAAAAGAAAAACAAAAGAAAAACGGAGCGGAAAAGCTGTCCCAGTTCTCGGCAGAATGGGTTGTGGGCAGAGCAAAATCGGTAACATCTACTCGAAGAACAAGAAGAACAAGAACAACTCGGCTAAGAAAAACGGAGACTCGATACGTGAGTAAACACATCGCTCGTTTAATTAAATAAAAATAAAGTCGAATTAACGACTTTTGATCGAATAACGAAATTTGAATCTTTTTTCACTTTCTTTTAAATTTTCAACTCGATAACAAAATCGATGCGATATTTATCGATCAACGTTAAGGTAGTTCTATCGCGAAGGGGCGTATTTTGTAGGGGCAACCGGGGGGCTCCAAACAAAAAATGGAAAAACATTATTATTTTATCCATAACACATATTTATATGTTCATTTACTCGTTAAACGTATTTTATCGAGTGACTTTGTTTATTACAAGATTTTTCTACTTTGGGGAACTTGGTGCGTGGTACGGACCTGCTGGAAATTTGGCAGCATTGACTCTCGCAAATTCTTATCGCGAGACTTTGAACTATTTTTTCTTATCAGAAAGCTCGGCACGGTGCCCTTAATTTAAGTAATTTTTGCGTAATTGTTATCAACGATAAAAAAAAGGTTTTTTTTTTAAATTAGCATCTGCAGTCTTTAAGAATATAAAAAATTGAAATAATCGTATCGTAGTACCACTTTGTGGTATCTTTACGTGTTAAAAAGAACATTTTCAAATTAATTTTTCTCATGAATAACATCGGCGACCCCCATCGATTTTTTAAAAATAAATCGGTCATCATTTTATTTATTGAAATCCTGAATTCCAAATTTGTCTGCAGTATTTAACCTAGCTGGAGAACTACCTTAAGAGGCAGTGATACAGGCGACGTGCACTTCGAAAATTTGATCAGCAATCATACGAGAATTAAACAACCGATCGGGTCAAAAATTGGCGGGTACACAGAGAATTATGGCAAAAAATGGTTCTTGGTATTGTTTTTTCAATATGTTTGCCATAATTCTCTATATACTCTCAAAACTTTAACGCTTAGTGCCGGAAAAGGTATGGATCGTGTTTTCCAATAACTCGTCGCCTGCGACACCATTTTCAAAATTTCGTAAAAAAAATACCAAGAGCCACTTTTCGCCATCATCTTCTGCGTGCCTGCCAATTTTTAATCCGATTGGTTATTTAGTGCTCGTATGATTGCTGATCAAATTTTCGAAGTGCACGTCGCCTGTATCACTGCCTCGAGGCAGTGGTATAGGATTGGTGCACTTCGAAAATTTGATCAGCAATCATACGAGCACTAAACAACCGATCAGGTTAAGAATTGGCAGGTACATAAAGAATTATGGCAAAAAATGGTTCTTGGTATTGTTTTTCCAATATGTTTGCCATAATTCGCTAGGTACTCTCAAAACGTTAACGCTTAGTGCCGGAAAAGGTATGGATCGTGTTTTCCAATAACTCGTCGCCTGCGACACTATTTTCAAAATTTCGTAAAAAAATACCAAGAGCCACTTTTTGCCATCATCTTCTGCGTACCTGCCAATTTTTAATCCGATTGGTTATTTAGTGCTCGTATGATTGCTGATTGAATTTTCGAAGTGCACGTCGCCTGTATCTCTGCCTCTTAACCCTATTTTCATGTCGTACTTTTTAGCACCTGCAAATCCTGAATATGGGTCTTTTGCGTCCATCGCTTATTTGACTATGTTATTCTGTGAGGAGAAATCTGAAAAAAATCATAGGACTTCTTTGAACTCCTAATTATGCGATACAATTATTGCCAGCCCTGAAAATTCCTTTTTCAATAAACATTTTTATGAAAATTCGGAAGTATGTAGGCTGTTTACAGTCGAATTTTTGAAAATTCATATCTTCTGCTGTTTTCGGTATAAATACAAAATTCCAACGGGAGTTATTAGTAGAAATCACACCGTTTCTGAAAAAAAACAATATAAAAAATTTCGACCGCGAAAACAAGATATTTATTTTGCAAATTGAAGAATCTAATCCTGCCTAACGTTAAAAAATCTTTTCTAAAAATTTCATATTTAAAAAATACGTCGATATTTTCGAAAACTGTAATTAAAAAAAAAGAAAAAAAAGAAGCGTCGGTAAATCGGGTCTTTGGATTGTTTTCTGAAGAAATATTGATAATACCGTTCGCTGGTGAGAAGCTTCGTCGATGAGTAATAATCGCGAGGGGGCAATGTACAAATTTCGATTAACACGATTTTTTTTTAGCCATTGATTCATATCGATAATTATATACATATAGAGAGGCCGTTGATCGAGTCGAAACGAGAGTTCATCGACACGGACAAGTCCATTCGTAAATATGAAGAAAAGAAATAAAACAAACACTCTTCCGGTCGAATCGCCGGAAGTGCCATTTTTATTATTTAGCCGATATCGAATAAACGGCAATTATTATTTCATCGTGTTAAGAAAACGATAAAAAAAAAACGTAAATGTCGAGTGACCATGCAAACGTCGCGTATAACGCGAGAGCGAGCACATGGTCGAAAGAAGAGGAATAATAAATGGGCTTATCGCGCCGAATCTCACGTTGACGTAGCGCGACCCAGATTGTCACTAATGGGACCTAACACTGCGCGCATAAGCTCTCGGCCTCGTTTCTATTTATCCACACCTCGTTTCCTTTCCCCACTCCTAAATCACTAACGCCCAGTGTCAAACTTCTTCCCTTCGTTCTCTCTCTCTCTCTCTCTCATCATTCGCCATTCGTCGTTCCCGTGGCGGAAAGAACGAAACGTTTGCGGTATTGTTATTTTCTTTGAGTTATTATTTTTATTATTGGTAAGCGTGCCGAGCCGCACGTACGGTATTAAAGAATATCTTGTTCGCGACACGCTCGACCCCTCGAGAGAAAATCACGGATAAATATCGTGATCGTATCGATAATCTTCGATGATCTCTGGACTGTTATCGCAACGAGATATCTCGAAGCTTTACAAGTTTTTTACCCTCTATCGAATCTCCGAGTCTATCATTTTTTTAGTCAGTCATTTTTTCCGAGAGGGAATTTGGCTCGAATGTTTCTTGGATCGCGTGGCGACTTTGTCAATAATTTGCCACTTGAGAGAAGTTGGGATGAAATTATTTTCAAAATTTTGGCATTTGTTTTTAGGATTATTTGAATGATTTATGCGTTGACAAATGGTAAATATGGAAGAAATAAGTATCTTCAGTTATTTTTCAAGAGACAATTTGTCTTGAATGTTTCTCGGACGAAATACTTTGTCAATAATTTGTCATTTGAAGACATTTATGATAAATGTTTTTCAACATTTTGGCATTCGTTTTTCGAATTATTTGAATAAATTATTGTTATGCGTTGAGAAATGGTAAAAATGGAAAAACGTGTTTTTACTCAATTTTTTTCGAGAGACAACGTGTCTCGAATGTTTCTCGGATCGCGTGGGAAGTTTGTCAATAATTTTCCACTCGAGAGCAGTTACGATAAATGTTTTTCAAAATTGTTCACATTCGTTTTTTCAGAATTATTTGAGCTAATTATTTTTATGCGTTAAAAAATGGTAAAAATGAAAAAAAAACATTTTTACTCATAAAGTCGAAGACTTTAGATCGGCTGAAAATTCGAATTGCTCTTTGTCGAAATTAATTTCATCGAGTAGTCGCGCAAAATCTCAAAAATTCTCGCATAACGCTAATATTATAAGAATAAAAATTCCTACGTTTCAGAATTGATCCAATTAAAGAACGAATAAATCATAATTTCCCCATTTTGTTCCTTTTCTATCTCTCGTAGTGCTATAAACAGAGAACAATAAAAGCCATTGTGGGAACTTCAATGTCGGTATAGACTCGAAGAGAAAGAAAAAAAACAAAAAACCATCACAAAAAGGAAAATAACGATAACCCGAGCAAAGCTATTCTTTCAAGTCCATTCTCCCTCGGAAATTGCCTCAAATCTCTCTCTCTCTCTTTTTCCTCTTATTCTCAGGCAAGATTGTGATACATCACCGTGATTGGCTCGAAAGCTCAAACGGGTGGGATTATAAGTCTCGTTGGAGGAAATTCATACATCACTCAACGAGCGTCTCTTCCCACTCTCGTTCTTTCCTTTTTCTACTTCGTTCCCCTATCGTTCATTTTTCTCTGCTCTTCTCTCATAATTTACCCCCCCCTCCCTCGATTTGTCCTTTAATTCATCTTCACTCGCGGGCCGAGTTCGCGATTTGCCACTCCGTCATAAAAAATCAACTCGTTTCCTCCTTGTTCTTTGCGTCACGACTAGAATATCCGAAGATCCCCTACGACCTCGCTTGGCAAGCTGCGTTCTATACGCAGCATATGTGCGATGGCAAGTTGATAAAATTGATAAAAAGAAAAACATAATTTAATAATATGAAGTCGACGATAAAACTTTGTATTCGACGAAATAAAATTTTGCACGACTTTTTTTCCACCTTTTTTTTTTCTTCGTTCGTTATTTATTTAGAGGTAACGTAAACGCGACAAACACGTGGACGACCCGGTGTAAACAATTTTGTGATCGTAACTGTAACATGTGGCTGGCGAGTCGGTACATCATCTGTACACACAATGTGCCACCTTGAATATCGTTTATGATAAGAAGAGTAGAAAGTCATGGAATGTTAAATATTTAGGTTGAATTTGTAAAAAGATCGGTATAAGATCGGTATAAGAGGGATCGAGCGGGATCGACGAGTTATTACGAAAGCAGGAGATATATCATTGGATTGATCGACGACGACGATTAATCTCGATCGAATGGAGCTGATCTCGGATTTTATATATCGACAAAAATATTGTTGCAACTTTAAATGACGAACTTATTGTTTGCGGACTTTGAGCTTTGCGAGGTAATTATATAAAGCGTTTCGACACGTGACGGCAGATAATGATTTATAAATAGACGGACGAGAGAGAGAGAGAGAGAGAGAGAGAGAGAGAGAGAGAGAGAGAGAGAGGGAGAGAGAGAGAGCGCTACATAAAGTATTATATGAGACTGAAAAAATTTCATCAACGCACGACCGACACTGTCCGCGTCGCGATACGAATTTTAATAATAGAGGACACCCCGCGTTCTATGCCGTCCGTCACTTTATCGCAATTTGTACGTTTACAGTCCTTCACTGCAATTTAAATAGTTCGTGGCAATTCAACTCTTTTTTTTCCTTATTACTCGTTTTTTTTACAATGAAAAGTGAAAATAATGAAAATAACGAATGATAAAAATGAAATAATTCAAGCCTTTTTTTCCTCATTACTCGCTGTTTTTTTTACAGTAAAAAATGAAAATAATGAAAATAACGAATGATAAAAATGAAATAATAAGAATGATAAGAATAATAGAAGAAATAGAAGAAATGAAAATAATAACGATTTTTTGAATGGCCGTCGAGGTAACCGCGAAGTCAACCACTTCCGGTCGTAATTCGTCGCGTTTGCGTCAGGAGTCTAACTCACATTGCTGTTTACTATATATATATATATCGATATGTACGAACGAGTTCGGTGTCCCGAGCAACAGGTCTCATTCTTTTTTTCTCTCTAGTCCTATATCATCGCTCGACAGTCCCTGCGACGTAGCAAGCCCCAAAGCTCTTTAAGAGATAAAAGGAAAAAACCTACTCATCCCATTAGCCGTGAGAGGCCTACAGAGTCGCCTCCCTCGGCGAAAAAAAAACGACGCCCGCGAATGTGACAAAGTTTCTCGTATCGAGACAAAAAGAGGACGAGGGAACAACGAAAGCGTCCTGTATCGATCGATGACTCTTTTAACATAATTCTTTTTCGTATCATTTTATTTTTCATATTTTTACCGATTCATCGTCTCGATATTTTTCATGTTATTTTAAAAAATATCGACTAATTCACGCGACACGTGCCCATACACACGTTGAACAAGTCGGGGAGACAAACTTCGCAGAAACGATTGACGTATGTGAGAAAATCCGGGCTTAACTGGAAGCGAGGACAAATGTGTGAATAATACATATCTCTTCCTCTATCTTTCTCTCTATCTGTCTCGCTCTTGCCCCCACCCCCCTCGGCGCTGTTTCAAGTGCGCTTGCAACTTGTTGTTGACCACTTTTTCCAAAAGCGTTCGGCCGATAAGCCCGCGTGGATAAGCCACGGGCGCCGAACGAGACTGGTTATATATACACCGTTGAATATAATGAATATAATTTCTTATCGGAAGTAAATACTTATCGGTCAACAAAATTTTGTATTATTCTTTAACGGACAGTTTGTGTCGAGCAAATGTTTTCGAACGATCCTTACCATCAACGTCATGGTATTAATAAAATTGACGAAAAACAGCACATTAATGATGATTCTGTTACGTGGCTTTTACTAGAATTATAGGTAAAAAAAACAAAAGAATAATCAAAATAGCAACGAAAATAATAAACGGGTAAAACAAGGAGAACGTCCTTGTGGTGTAATGGCGCGCGAACCGGCGCCAACGCGCCAAGTGCGTTGCAAAGCACATGATCGGAGTTCGCGAGGACTCACGGGCTCTGCCAAGTCTTCGCAGTGTCACGTGAGTGGCGGTAGAGAGTGGGGGGGGAGAAGAGAGTAAACGTGCATACACGCGCGATTCCTCTCGTCGGAGTGTTCGAGCGTAAACCGACGAAAAAGACGCTCGAGCGCATTTTGTCGCGACGCCACCAGGCAGTTTGCCGAGCTTCTTCCAAGGACCCTGGGAACGATCGCGACAGCGGGGCTCACGCGCGAGGCAGCCATTATCGTTGACGATAGTACGTATCGCGGAGTTTAACAGCCGGCTAGGCGGCCTGTGTTCGGTTTTGCGTGGCTCGAAAGCGCTTGCCCGTTTGTGCCTACGTGATCGACGCCCCGTATAAAGTGCCACACGTCCCACTTGTTTCACGTAGTAATATCGAATCGCGAGAGCCCGAGAGAGAGAGACGCCGTGTACGAGCGCGAGCGGCGGAGTGGGGGGAGAGAGTACACAACGAGCGTCGTACGATTCGTTTCGGTTCGTTCAAGTCCCCTCAGTCTTCAACGAACACTCGTACAGTCGAGATCTATTTTGCGTCGAGCCACGAGAACTTATTTCTTCGCTACACGATTTATTCATCGACGGGTGCGTGCGTTGTTTTAAGAATCTCTTCGAGTGTGATTTGTTTCGCTCGCGATCGGCAGCGAGAGAGCGCGTTCTAACCTCTCGTTGTGTTTCTTCACGCGAGCCAAGTGTTTTGGAATTTCGTGAGAGAAAAAAAGTGCCGAAAAGAACGTTTACTGGTCGTTAAAAACGAGGAACATCGATAGAACAAAACTGGCCGGTTAAAAGTTCAGGGTTTGACACGTTCACAACAAAAGACCTTGAAGATTTGGAACGAATATTGAGAACCCGCAAAGGGTCTCAATATTTGAGCTGCCTAGAACGAAAAAACCGAAATTCCTCATTTTACCTTCGAAATCGTTATTTTACCGACGTATTTTTGCTTCGCGTAGCGAAATACGAAATACCACAAACGTATTTTATTTATTTCTTTAATTTTCGTAAGCTCAATTATCGATAGATTTTTAATTAACGATACCGGAAGAAAAGACAATCGTGAAAATTTTGATAATAGATCGATTCGTGTGATATGCGAGTCGAAACCGAGGAAAAACTGTTTTGAGCCACGTATTCTCGAGTTTCTCAACGAGCGCTGCTGCGAGACACGTTTTTATTCCGTCTCTCTCTCTCTCTCTCTTTCTCACTCGCACGCTCGCTCGCTCTTCCGTTTGGACGGACCGAACGTAAGACGCGCGCAGCTATTTCGACGCAGGATTCCCCGCTACGCTAGCTACACCACAGCCGTCACGCTGGTTGGAATAACGTCCGAACCGCCGAGTAGAAAGCGACAGCGCGCCGCTATGTGGCTCAAGATATTGAGACAGAACATAAGCCACCTGGCTCGAAGAGCCAAGGGTAAGTCCATTTTATGGTTAAAGGTGTAAATTTAAATAAAAACAACCACAAACCTAATAAACATGTAAAATAATAATATTCGAGAGTAAGCTGGCGCGTCTGTATCGAATTTTATTACGTCTGCGCAGTCGCGTCCCCGAAGCTTCGCGGCCGCGCAATGTGGCGAAATTTCAACTTTCGGCGGACGCGCGTCGTTCTATTTGCATAAGAATCGTAGCGAATGACGCAGTCTCAAGATCTTTAACGAATTTCAAAATTCTTGAAATTTACAACTCGCGATGGATAATTTTTCCACAAATGGCGTTGACGTCGAAACGAATTTTTTTTCAATGGTTCTATTTCGAACCAGCGACGACTCGTGATAAAACTTATTGTAGTCCGATTTCGTCGACAGCCAGTAAAAGCAGATTTTTTCTTGAAAATTTCGGGCGAAGCGAGAAACTGCTAAAAATTCTAAAATTTAATTTATCGTTCAAACGTTATCGATCGATAATTTTTCCTTTAAACTTGCTGGAACGCGACAAATTGAATCTATTTTTGCTTCGTCGTACCGAAAAACCGAAATACCGGTTAAATTTGCACACGAGAGAGAGAGAGAGAGAAATCTTTTTTGGGATCTCGGGGGCGAGAGAAAATGCGCGAGGAATACGTGAGCATCGATTTAAATATCGAGTGAGAGATCGACAGGGCGAGACAGGAAACGACGATCTCCAGGGTCAATGGCGATTATCGTCACATTATTCGAGTCCGAGAGTCAAAATCCTACTCTCCCTCTCTCTTTCTCTCTCTCTGTATATATATATATATATAAAAGATAGAAATATATTTATATATAGATCTATCTGTCCGTCTTGCTGTCGCCGCGCTTCTTCATTTCCCAACCGAGAATATCTTGAGTACACAAAACGAGGGACATTAGTAGCCAGATGCTAAAGTACATCTGCGTTACTTTCCTGCGTAGAACACGAAAAATTCGTCAACCCAAACCAAACGCGACGATCGAAATAGAAAAGTCACATCCTGTTACGTGAAGATTATTTCGAAAATATAAATTTAATTCGATATCGATCAAAATTTCTTACCATTTATAAATACTAATTCATTCAAATCTTATTTTCATTCAATTTCTCGGATATTGAATCAAATTTGATTTCTATATATATATTCTATTCTATATATATATATTTGATATATATATATATATATATATATATATATATATATATAAGTATAAGTTTATTTGACGTAACAAATTTAAATAGTGGTCTTAAATATTGCAAAAGAATGAATTATTTATATATCTATTCGGGCTAATTTTATAACTTTATTGACGCAAAAAATTTCAATATTCGAGTCTGAAAATGCGTCAATGGCCAGCACAATATATGCAGTAAAAATTCTCATCGCAACGCCAGTGACGAATGCTGATTTCCCGAGAGACTACGCGCGTACTGAATTGAAAATAGAACGAGCGGGGGATAATGCAACGGTATACGTTGGATACCTGGAGGCGCGTCTGACTCGTCGTCGTTGCAGTCGTCTTGATCTCTCTAATTACTTCTGTACAATATACGACTGTATATCGCATTGCTGACTGGAATTTGTTCTCGATTATCGCAAATGCCACTGAGGACGTATAAGTTTCGCTAGAGTCCTTGGTCGAATATCTCGCTGAAACTGGTTGCGACTGTATTCGAGCCAAATTTTGTAAGCAAAATAAATTATTCATCCCTTGGTCTATGACGACGAGTGAGACACGTTGTCAGGCATTTGGGCCATCAACAATAAGCACGAGTCTTACTCGTGGTGAGACGCCTATATTTTGCATAATTACGGCTAAATGGCTAAATGGCTCGACGCGTGACCGAACTTTCTGCTTACTGTGGCCGGAACAATCGGTAGATAGCGCGTAGGACAAGGGGTTAAAATACTGATATCATTAAAAATATTAATGATCGATTGGCCTGTATCGGCGGAGGTTTTCTGCAGTTTATCTTCTTCCGCGGCAAATGCGATACAGGAGTTGGATGGAAATGCGAAGCGGCTACAGCCGGGACAGCACAAATAAGAAAGTCGGAGGTTGTGGAAAAAGATAAAATGACGTAGAAACATAAGAGAGTTCAGAGTTTGTGGAATAAGAATGAGGTAGAATTGTAAAAACCCGGAAAAGGGGTGTGCAAATTCCCACTTAATCTTTATTAGTAGTAGCAGTAGGTACTTTTATTTGTATAACTTGACATGAAGTTTTTTACAAAATCTTACAATTATTCCTAATTCTAATTCGACTTACTATCGATTTCTTTCTTCTCCATACTCCTCTTCTATTTCTCTAAAATACACGCAGATATCCTCTTTTATTCTTCCCCCTAACATGTTTATTATTTTTCCCCTTATCGCTAATATATCCTACTCCTTCCAACCACCCCTCTGCTGTCTTCCTCGCTTTTTCCGTAAATCCCTCCCTGCCTTTCTTACATATCATTAAATGCTCCAGCGTCTCATTTTTTTCTTTACAAATTCTGCGTAGCCAATCCTTTTCCCCTCTCTTTCTCGCCCTTTCCTATGTTTCCACACCTCATTCTCGCCCACACGTCCTTATTCTTTCTCTTCACTCCCTCTTCCGACCAATAACTCCACGGTATCACCTCATTCTTACAAATATATTTATAATTCTCATTGTACGTTGACATATTTAACTTCTCCTCCTCCTTTTTCAGCCTTTCCAGTCCTTCATTTATTCTTTTTTCTATCCCCATATCCCTTACAACTTTCACCAAGCTCCTCCCCCACTTTGACGGGCTCCCATTTTTAATCCCTCCAATGTCCTCCAATAAATAGATTCTTGGCCAACTGGTCTCCTCCATCCTTGACACTTCCTTTATATACCTCAAGGCTCTTTCCCTTATTGTATACTTGAAAGTAGCCACCCCAAGTTCTCTTCTCCGTATACAGATCGACGTGTTTCTATCAACTCCCCCAGCACCAGCTTGCAAAACCTATTCTGTATTCTTTCAAATACCCCAATTTCTAATGTATATATCTAGAAGATAAAACCTTTCCTCCGTACTCTCCTTTCCAGCCCTATTCCAAACCCCCCACGCTATATTTACAGCTTTTTGCGCCCTTCCCGTCATTTTTTCCCCTTGTAGTCAAACTGAATTTTTACACGTAAACCAATATAAACCCTAAATATTTGAATTGTTTTACTACCTCCACTTTTTTTTCCCTCTATTGCCCGTTCCCTCTCCCTTTCTCATTTTTCCTCCATTACTAAAAATCATAATCTTTGTCTTCTTCATGTTTACCTCCATCCTATTTTCCCTTGCCCAATCCTCCAAGTCTCTTACAATACTCTTCAACCCCTCCACTTAATCTTTATTAATAATCGATGCGATCAATTTTCTATCAATTTTTTTTATAACGACAGAGTGAAATTATCTTCGAACTCGACTCAAACTGGTCACTACTGTATGCAAGCGCAATTTCATAAATCACTGCAACATAAATTATTAGAAACATTAATTATTAATTGACACGATCAAATTTTCTATCAAATTTGTTTATAACGACAGAGTAAAATTATCTTCGAACTCGACTCAAACTGGTCGCGACTGTATGTAAGCCCGATGGTGTGTTTAACTCAAACTGGTCGCGACTGTATGTAAGCCCGATGGTGTGTTTACGTCACGAGTGCCAAACGAAGTTGTCGCTCCGGGCTTCGCGTACGACGCACGAGACACGCGAACGAGCGAGAAAGCGCGAAGCGACGGTAACTCGTTGGCAACCATTATTATGCATCATTACAGCGATAGAGAATGAGAGAAACGATCTGAAAAAAAAGTAATATCGAGCATAGCAGCAAGCGTTCGCTAACCGTCGCTTCTTTATAGATCGCTTTCAGAGAGGCGGGTTCGCTAACTCGCATTGTTCAAAGACTGTTAACCCTCCGAGCGAGTTTTGCAGAGTCGCTGGTGAAGTCGAAGCGTAACGAGAATCGGAGGAAGAGAGAGAGAGAGAGAGGGAGAGAGAAAGAAAGCTGCGTCATCGCACGAGATCGAGTTCTCTCAGAATGGCGCCAAAAGTCGTCGTGCGTCGACTTCGTCATTGCGAACTCCTACTCCGACTCGAATTCCAAACGAATCTTATGACTCATTCACTCCTACCTCTATATTCTCACATATACACGCGTATATGTATATTTATCTACCTGCATGTTTACCTTAAACAGCGTGAAGTTCGGAAGATAAATTCGCAAGTACTCGGAACCTTTTCCACGTAAAACGAGATGGAGAGTCCGGCCAAGTAGATAAAAACACCCAATTTCATAGCTATTTTGAGAATTCGAGAGAATGAAATATTCACACGATAACGCCGTTTGAATTTTAAGGAAGTGTTCATTTTCGCCATTATTTTCGTTTTTCTCGGGAAACACTTCAACGCCGTTCTTCAAATACATTTACCATCGTGCAAATCCAAAAAGCCTTCACGTAATTATTTTTATTATTTTTGTCACAGTACCGAGAAATTAAATTACGTTGAAAATTCTTAATTTAATCCAAAAAATGTGCTGTTTAATTAAAAAAAAATAACGGTTTAAATAATTCGTTAACGTTTGGAAAAATTATAAATCGACCCTCGAGAAAATTGTGCGCGGTCCGCGATGATGATCGCGCGTAAGCATAAAGTTCAAAGACGAATCGAAAGGTCGAGAGAGCTTGGGCTTATGAAAGGCATCGAACGAGGAAAAATAGTGCGCAGTTTGTTCGTATAAGAGCCGAGAAATCCCATAGACCGACCATGACCAACGAGAGACAACACTAGTCGATAAGCGACAAGAATTATTTGCCCGCAGGAAATATGTCTATTAATAGAAAAATCCACGGGAACGTCCCTGGGCGTCTATACGACACTCGACACGTCCAATGTCCGTCGTCGTTGTTGTGGAATTCTATCGCATGGGGGACCTCCTCCCTAACTGGCTTAAGGTCAATCGGATGCAAATCGAATGGACATACAAATGAGAGTACGGAATCGTAGAACTCGCGAATCTAAGTAATCACAAACACACACACAAATACTATAAAGTATGAATTCAACCAACGAGTTGGAGTATTTCAAACACGACAGGTATTTTTCCCCCCACCCCTTGTTTACATTTTCCAAGCTTCGGGCACATGGCGCGTACGACCTTGCATTAAACGCCCTTACGTTCGTCGACGCAAATATTCTCTCCGACTATCCTCTCGCAAACACGACCTTTCGTCGACCTTCGAAAAATAAATAACGAAATAAAAAACATCTCGGTGCAAATATTTCGCGAGATGCCTACTTCGCATCTCTGTCAAACAAAGCGTGACAAGCGTCGGGGAAAAAAACCATCACACACACACACTGTCGCCAAGGGAGAATTTTGTTCTCTCGTAAATTATCTTGTTTTCGTTATCGTACGTAATCACGGAGATCGAGAGAGAGAGAGAGAAAAAAAGAACGCACGAACAAAGGCTCTCGAGATCGAGCTCTCCCGCCGGAGGGATTATGGAAAATTGAACGAGCGATCGTTATCTCGCGTACGGAGTTGCTTTTTTTTCGTATACAGTCACGACCACTTTGAGTTCGCTACGGTGACAATTTGCGTACGTTATAAAAACAAAATCTTTAAACAATCGAATTAATATCGACCATTCGATTTTATCTCGTTGAAGTAAAACTATCGATATGTTTTTCGTAATTTTTCATATTATTGCGCAACTATTAGCAAACTATCATGACCTATTTTTTGGTTCTTATCCAAGACACATCGTAGATAAAAGACAGAGATCGTTCTCGAGATATTCTCGTGTCTCTTCGATATATAAAAGATTGATCGGAGATCAATCTCGAGGGTCGAATTTCGTCCGGCGTCAAAACACGCTTGAGAAACAGAACGACCGTGGCGTGGAAATGTCGGGTCGAGGTTCCATCTCGAGTCTGTTTCCGTGCATACACATACATATATCCACATATACACATATATATTTGAAGAGAGAGAGAGAGAGAGAGAGAGAGAGAGAGAAGTTTGAAGGCGTCGTTATCTGATAATAAACCATTAGTCATTATCGCGTGTCAGTTCCCCGTACTAGTGCGAACGTTTGCCGATAGAAAATCGAGTTTCGAACGCAACGCCAACATGTCGAGGGGTGAAGGTGTTGGAGAGGGGGGAGAGCTTCGCCGAGAGTGTTTGGCGTGTACAACGCCGACGCGAGTTAACCACGCGAGCCAGAATATTTGACTTTGCTCCAGAATATTCCGGTTTGGATGTTGCGCAGTTGAGTGTAATCGAGATGTGGCGATTCGATATATTCGATGCTGTAATATGTACATTCACATACATACACACATAAATACACAATTTGTCAAAGATGTAAATTTATCGAAGTCGAAGAGTTTTTGTATTTTTTTTTATTATTATTATTATTATTCGAAGAGGCTTTTGTTTCGCGCGCGCCTATCGATATCGAAAAATCGTTTCAATAACGAGAGAGTTCGATATGCGTCGGGTATTATTAATTAATTTGTATGAGCGAAATGCGCATGCGCCGACTTTAGACGACTTGAAAACGACAATGGAGAACGCGGCACGTACGCGATTGCGCGAACCGGGACAAAATCGACGATCGAACCGGGTCGTTCGTTCGTTATACGAGGGACATTGTATGTGCAGTAGCTTTATCTCTTGCACGAGCGCTTTTTTTTCGAATAATGCTTAGGTATGACGTCCGCGCGACGTTAATGCATAAGCAAAATATCTCGATGTGTATTGCGGGCACGTTCTTATCGACGACTTTGACGCTCGCTTCTCCAACTCCCCATATATAATATTCAATTTATATATATTAATATATAATATATCTAATATATTAATATAATTGATATTATATAAAATATATAACAACCCATATATTTATATATTATTCAAATTATTTTCTTCTTCTTATTATTATTATTTTATTTGATTAGCGTTATTAGTAATAAGTTGTTCGAAAATAAAATATCATATACTGGAGGGAAAATAACGAAGATCAAAATTGAGATTGTCGAGCGAATTTTATATTTTCGATGACGAAAAAAAAAAAAAAATGATTTTCTATGAAAAGCAAAATACGCGTGCGCAATGCCCGTAAGAATTTATCCATCGCGTACGCGCTAAAGCGAGTGATCGAGTACCGGAGAAACTCTCGACAAGCAATGAAAGCCACCGAAAATAGAAACTCGTCTTGAATGTCCACGGTTTTAAATAGAATATTCACTCCGGTCCGTCTTTCTTCTTGGTTGCCGACTGCGAAAGGTTCTCTCGCAACAAAGACCGAGAACCCTGCGAAATTTTAGTACGAGCATAAATATATCGATATATCGTAGATACCTTCTATTATCGCGTCAAATCAAAACTGTAATAAACGAAAAAAGGCGAAATAAAAAATCGCTCGAATTTTAGAATTTTTTTTAACACCTTAAGAAGAGATAAATAATCGATAAAAGAGCGTTACGAGAGAATTTTTGCGATAAGACGAGTAAATGATCGATGAAAGAAAGAGAGTAGAGATGATGATGTGGAGGAGGAGGAGAGAGGGGGGGGATATTCAAGATCGTCATTGAGAACATTATACACGCTATATTCGGTAACCAGGTCGATCTTTCTCGCTCATCCGCGCGCAATAAAACTCCAAGACGCGATAAATCTTTCGTACATATTGAACGACGTTCGAAAAAAAAACGAAAGAAATAAAATAACAAAAAGAAGAACGCTCGTTTTTGCGCATGCGCGCGTACGTGTGTGCGAGGCGTATGAGCGCGCGTCTCTCTGTGTGCGCGCGCACACGGCCGGGCTGTAAACAGCTGTCGGCGTTTCCACGCCGGCCTCATCTCGAGCTCGTCGGTTATAGCCTCGATTCACGTGCTGCAACTGCGACCAACGTAGTCATAACTATCCCACCAAAAACATTTCATGTAAAGTAGGTTGCCAAGACTCGCAAGCTCATGACGCTTTGACTGTTAAAAAGTTATCAGGTCTCATGAAGAGCCAAGCCTTACAAGGCCTAATTCTACAAGCTCTAACCCTACAAACCCTACATCTTGGTCAAAACTTATATGACTGGGCCATTTCCCGGCCGACGCACAGACACTCCCATGTACTTATGGTAAGAAATTAAGTCACTGGTCTTTAATGTTGTGTCATGCAATAGGTCCATGAAACGGCCAAGCCAGATTTTTTGTTTACCAAGATATGTAGGCTTTGTAGCTTATTTTCTACCCAGCTCCAAGTTACGCTGTGTGATCAGCCCCCCACCCCCATTCTCAAGGCGATGGTATATCGCGAGAAATATCAATTACCTGAGAGGAATCAAATGTGCGCAAGATGATCGAAAATTTGTATAACAATTTTTTTGAACAATTTTATAAAGAATTTATGTTCGTTACGACGATTGCGCGTTTGATATATGACGTTAAATACCCTACCGATGAGCGATTGTTTCGCCACGTAGAAATAAAAATCAATAACAATATACTTTCAGCAATATACCTGTTATTGATAAGGTCGTGACAAATATGTTTCTCATATTCGAGATTGTACCGTACTAAACTACCGTAGTCCCCCCCCCCCATTGTGATGAGATAATTGTGATTCGGGATATCGATCTATCTTATCGGTAAATCGTCGTTTATCAGATGTTATAATCTCTGTACGACTGTGATTCTGGGCACGATATCGCATATATAAAGTCCGGTGGAAGTCCGAAACTTCAACAGTTGCCTTTCGTCGCTGAAACGGTAAGTAAGGTAAATTCGGAAATATCCAGTTGAGAATATAATTTGAATTTTGCAAGTCTGTAAAAAAAGAGGAAACTCGAGCTCTCTTCATAAACAATGTTGTTTTCCGTTCCGCACAGATGAAGTTCTCTTTGGCATTCGTAGCGGTCCTCGCCCTAACCGGCGCCGTTCGAGCTGGACCAGTCATCAAGAGTTCCAGCGAGCTTCACGATGTTTTCGATGAATTTCTCGATCTCGTCCCAGTGGAGCCAATAAACAGCATTGTTCAGGAGTATTTCGCGAACGATCCCGAGGTACAGCATGTGCTCGAGTACATGACCAGCGAGGACTTCAAAAACCTCGTGAGAAAGGTCGAGAGCATCGAGGACGTCATGAACTTCTACGAGTACCTTCAAGAATCGGGCCTGGACATTTACCGCGCGGTCAACCATTTGCACGAGGCGATTGGTCTGCCTCCCCTAGTGCCCGGAAAACCAACGGGCCTCAGGACAGCGCGCGGAGGAATCGCCGGCCTCGTTGCCGACATCAAGGCCGTTCTTCCCCTCGAGGACATCAAGGCTCTGTATTACAAGAAATTGGAGACCTCGCCGGCATTCGGCCATCTCGTCGAACGTTTGAGCTCGCCGAACTTCCAGAAGCTCATTGACGCCCTTCGCGCCAACGAGGAATTCCGCAAGATCGTCGGTTTCGCCCAAGCCGCCGGTCTCGACATCGGTGCGATCGTCGATCTTCTCAAGACTCTCTTCGGTCTCGAGTTTCCCGAGGCGGTGCTTCTCAGGACCGACCAGATCGAAGAATTGGAAAAGGATTTGCTTGATTTTTATAGACTCTATCCCCGCGACGAGATCCAGGATATTGTAGAGAATTACGTTAACAACGATCGCGCATTCCAAGATATACTGATATACTTGCATACCGAAGAATTTGCCGAGAAACTACAGGAACTCGAATCGATCAAGGAAACGAGGGTTTTCTTAAATTATATTCAAGTGAGCGGCTTGAATGTTCACAAATATTTAGCAAGGCTGCACGACGCGCTCGAAATCCCGCCCTTCAGGCCAACTCCCCTCGCGCGAAAAACCACGGGAATACGAGGCTTCTACAAGGAAATGGAGGACGTTCTTCCAATGGAAGAAATCTTTGCTCTCCGTGACGAAAAACTACAGAACTCACCGGCGTACCGTTATATGTACGAACGTATGAGGTCCAATGGCTTCGTTGATGTCATGAGAGACTTTATTGAACAGAAACAAGTCCACTCTATCATCGCCGATTTCAGCTATCACGAAATAGAAGTCCTTAGGCCCCTCTTCTTCTTCATGTATTTTATTGGTGTTTATTAACCAAAATATTAGGAAACCCAAACAGGTTAAAATAACTCCAATATTGTAACGAACACCGACTACGATGTGTGACAGAAAAACTCCAAATGTAATCTCCCATCATATGTTCGTTGATTTTTCCGTATAATAATAACAGTTATTGAGTATTCGAGTTACAAAAATATTCAAATGTTCGAAACTTCTTTAGATTTTAATGTTTAGTTTCTTCCCTTCTAAAGTATTTTTTAAGTTAACGCAGGCAAAGTGAGGTACCCATTTTTTAACTTGATTCCGAATTCGCAGGTTAAAATGAGCTTCGTAAGCTTCACAAAGCTTTAAAATTGTTGCCAATCAAAATTCATTACGTCTTACTTTAACTTACTGTTTACACTATCTTGACGCCATTTTCTACGCCGTTTCATGGAACTATTGCATGACACAATATTAAAGACCAGTGACAGTCCATGGGAATGTCTGTGCGACGGCCCCGAAACGGCCAAGCCATACTTTTTGACCAAGATGTAGGGTTTGTAGAGTCAGGCCTTGTGCAGTTAAGGGCTTGGCTCTTCGTGAGATCTGATAACTTTCTTACGGTCAAAGCGTTATGAGCTTCAGAGTCTTGGCAACCTACTTTACATGAAACATTTTTGGTGTGATATGTTTTACGCCGACGCAAAATCAATTGCTCATAGTTATTCGCGTTGCCTTCTTTTTGCGCGGGGCACGAAACTATCCATCTCGCAAAGTCCGATGAAAATTCCTCGTTGAACTTTTCCATAAAAACGGCAAGGACGTACTTTGAATCACGAGGCTTGTCAAATTTTAACAATTTTAACCCTCGTTGGCTAACGATCTTCTAAGCGATCGTTAAATCTATAACGATGGGTCGTTCGTTACTTTCGCTTATTTCATAATTTTTTTTATTTTTGAAAACATCTAAAAAAATTCATGACCCTTCTTTGAACTCTTAACTTAATGGTAATAATTTGACCCATCCGAAAAAAAAAATTTTTGATAACAATTTCATGCAAAATATGGCGACCTGCAAGCATTTTTCATGCCATTGTTTCAAAAATCATATCTCCTTCGAATTTTTAAATAAATTGGAAAATCCAACGGCATTTTTTCATTGAAACAACACTCTTTTAGAAAAAAAAAGTATGAGAAATTTCGGGGGTCAAATTCGGACCCCTATTTTTCATGCTGAAAAATGCCTATTTCCTCACTTCCCGTATTTGTGTTTTATTAGAAACCATTTCGACGGCTCGCTCTTTCGCTAACTCGCGCCTTTCGGTTATTTTTTACCCGCTCCTAGTTACGCAGTGCGATTAGCCCCCCCCCCAACGTCAACGGCATTTTGAAGAAACGGGAGAACGACGGGTATGAAAGTCTTTTTTTTCCCGAGAATCGAAGATAAAGAAATTTCAACGAACGTTACACGGTTGCTTTCGCGCAGGCGCCGACGTTTTTTTCCAAATATTCTCAACGCGAAGGTATATCGTGAGAAAGATTAATTACGAGGAATCGAACGTGCGCGAGATGATCGAAAATTTGATTAGCCGATTGTTCGAAATTCAACGATCTCGTTCGGTATAATCATTTTTTCGGAAAATTTTATAAAGAATTTATGTTCGTTACAACGATTGCGCATTCGATACATGACGTTAAGTACCCAACCGATGAGCGATTGTTTTGCCACGTAGAAATAAAAATCGATAACAATATACTTTTAGGAATATAGCTGTTATCGGTAAGATCGTGAGAAATATGTTTCTCATATTTGAGATTGTAACATTTATCAATGTTTCTCAAGAGGCGTTCTGAGAATACGCCCAAACTACCGTATCCCCCCTTGTGATGAGATAATTGTGATTCGGGGTATCGATCTATCATATCGGTAAATCAAAGTTTATCAGATGTTATAATCTCTGTACGACTGTGATACTAGGCACGATGTTGCGTATATCAAGTTAGGTGGAAGTCCGAAACTTCAACTGTTGCCTTTCGTCGCTGAAACGGTAAGTAAAGTAAATTCGGAAATATCCAGTTGAGAATATAATTTGAATTTTGCCAGTCCGTAAAAAAGAAGTCGATCTTCTCAAGACTCTCTTCGGTCTCGAGTTTCCCGAGGCGGCGATTCTCAGAACCGACCAGATCGAAGAGTTGGAAAAGGAGTTGCAGGATTTTTTTAGACTCATTCCCCACGACTTGGTCCAGGATATTGTAGATAATTACGTTAACAACGATCACGAATTCCGCGATATACGGCCATACTTACATACCGAAGAATTCGCCCAGAAACTACAGGAACTCGAATCGATCAAGGAAACGAGGGATTTGTTCAATTATATTCAAGGGAGCGGTTTGAACGTCCACAAATATTTGGCAATGCTGCACGACGTGCTCGAAATCCCGCCCTTCGACCCAACTTCCCTCGCGAGAAAAACCACGGGAGTGAATGGCTTCTACAACAAAATCTTGGACATTGTTCCACTAGAAGAAATCTTTGCTCTGCGTGACGAAAAACTACAGAACTCACCGGCCTTCCGTTATATGTACCAGCGTATGACGTCCAACGACTTCTGGGATCTCTTGGGAGGCTTTTTTAAACAGAAACAAGCCGCCATTATCCTTAGTGACTTCGAGTATCACGATATGAGTATCGTTAAGGCCTTTTATTTCTTCCCCGCTCTTATTGGTTTTGAATAACCAAAATATTACGAAACCCAAATATGCCAAAATAATTCCGATATTGTAACGAACTCTGCCTACGATGTGTGACAGAAAAGAATAAAACTATTCTGAATTCTGAACAATTATCACTGATTACTTTACTCATTTCAAAAAGTCCAGATTTCGACTATTATTAATCAATTTAAGTGATTTTTTTTATACATTGTCGCGCCTGAAATTTCTGCAATAAGCCCTGACAAATATAATTCTACGAATAATACTAGATATATATATATATAGTACTCTGCCAAATATATATACTATATAAAGAAAAGAGGTGACGAAAAATCTAGCAAAAAGTTCAACAGATCGTGAGCGAAAATTTTCGTGCTAAGAAACACTTATTAATTGCCATTTCTCATACTGATATTGAGGAACACAACCTCACTATATATATTTCACCTAATGAGACTGTTGAAAACATAATAGAGTTTTCCACTAAATTCTATTAGCATTTACGGTTGATAGTTCGGCATTGCTTAATAAAGATTATAATAAAATGCTGATGATACTAAGTAAAGATTTCAACGTGAACTTTGCATCGGAAAAATCAAAACTGTTAATAGAATTTTTTAAAAGTCATTTATGATTGGAAATCATAAATAATCCTAATGAAGCAACACCAAAGATCAGGAACAACTCTCGACGCAGTATTTGCAAGAGATTTAGACAAAATTGAGTCAAGAATATTTATATCATTTTTTAACTATGACAAGCCAATTGTTTCAATGATGAAATCATAAAAAATTAAATATCATAAAGGGTTAATAAAAATTCGAAAAAAATTAAACAAATTTAGATTTTTATAGAATAATATGTACTATATTACGTAATATTGCTATTATATTAGTTCGCATCAACCTCCACTCTCTGACGCCCGCTGCTCATTTTCATATGAATTTCATTAAAATGTCCGAAAAAAGTTTCACTTCAGCCGTGTGGTCGAGGGACACCCCAGTTTTATTTCCCTCAAAAAAAAAAAAAAAAAAGAAAAACCGTTTCTATTTGTAATTCTGCGATAATCGGGTCGAGAGCTAACGACAAAAATTGTTGCATAATTCATGAATAACAATTCGAACGTAATGAAAATTAATTAGAATTTAATCAATTTCGCTAATTGCAATAATTATAATCGTCGATCGTGCGGAACAAGAAGAGCAGAGAAGCGCGTGATTCATCGAGGGCGCGAATCGTGGATAGCAAAAAAAAAGTGGAACGCGCGTTCCATTATTCGCGAAGAAATGATGTTCTTCTCGCGACGTGACATAATAATAATAATAATAATAACAATGCCACTTATACGTTTCTTCTACGAGCGTGCAATTCTAAACGTGAATCGTGGCTTTGCGCTCCGAAAGCTACGAAGAAACATTGCATTCAAGTACGTTACCAATAATGGACTTGCGTGCGATTTCGTGGCGCGTTACGGTACTCTTTGTTGGCGAGGAAATCTTCGCGGAGCGTATGTGTTCTTTTCTCTCTCTCTCTCTCTCTCTCTCTCTCTCTCTCTCTCTCTCTCTCTCTCTCTCTCTCTCTCTCTCTCTCTCTCTTTCTAGGGCATACTCCATCGTAGACTCGTGAGCGAGATATATATATATATATATATATTCGTAAATACGTACAATTGTATAGACGCTCATACATAGCTAACTCACGTGTCGTGTAGTCGACGATTTCGGCGCCGGTGAGTCGCGACCGGCGTCACTTATTTTCCCTTCTTTCATCACCCCCCGCAACCCCTTCGACGCCTCAACCTTCCACTCGTATTATTTTCTCTCACGATCGATCGAGCATGAAATAAATGCCGATTGAGCCAACCATGCGCAATGATGATATCATAATGACCCAATTTCTCTACGTGTTTATTTATTTTTATCTCGCTTATCTCCCAGGGGAAAACACATTTTTAAAAATAAGATTTAAAAAAAATATAAAATTTACTAAAGCATTTTCACGCGACGAAGAGTTTTTGCATTTGTTCGGCAGAAATGGATATTTCCAAATTAGCGTGAACAAAAATAATTTTTAAAAATTGTAATTTACACGAGGAAGATAAATTTACATAATAATAATAATAATAATAATAATATATATATATCTCGTTTACTCGGGAACCGAGTACAGAAAGAAAACATGAATTTCGCGTGACAGAGGAGCATGGCCGAGAAATTTTTTTCGTCACGGAACTGGTCGAATTGCGCGTGCAAAATAGGGAGAGAGAGAGAGAGAGAGAGAGAGAGAGAGAGAGAGAGAGAGAAATAGGCGCCTACGCACGAGTGCGCACTTCGCTTCAACGACGGTGTAATCGCGCGACGATTCGACGCCGATGGAGACGACGTTCGTATAGTCACATTCGGGCAAAAGCCTCTACCGGAAGCCTCTGTCCCTCTCTTCTCATCGAGCTGTCCGTAGAACGGATATGGGTCTCTCGGTACGGGTGGTCTCGTGTCCTTATCTATACACACACACACACACAAACACACACACGACGAACGTAAAATTGCATTTAATAAATATCCTATCGCTTCACCATCGCTATTAATATATAATATACATATCGATTTTCGCGAATAAAAACTTTACTCGCAACGTAACGTACGAACGTGTACGTAGCTACGTGTAGGTGCGATGAAAAAAAAAGAAACGATCACAACGACCGCTCAAGGTGAACTCGTTTCACCGCTCGGCTTTGGTCACTCGTCTACTCGATGCGACACGGTCAAACGATATATATTTCTTACGAATTTACTCGTCGAGTCGTTCGAATAAATTTTTAATTTTATTTCGTTAGTATTATTATTGTTTTATTAATGAGAATATATGAAAAATGAAATTTTAAGGTGGGAAGCATTTAACAAGCTTCTACCATCGCGTGGATATATATTATGGATATATCACGTTGATATCGATCGTCAGCAACTTTTTGCCAGACAAGGACTGTAGCGACAGCACTGTGGCACCAGACTTCCGGTTTTGCGTACTCGATGGCTCGAGTACCTTTTTCCCTATATACATATATATATATATTGTTACGTACTTTGTAATCTCGTACATTCTCAACCCGGCTGTAATCTACCGCATATTCTTATTACACTCGCCGGTAACTCGAGATATCCTATCTAGATTTATTGTCGATAGATTACTCGACCTTTTTTTCTTAGTTAATTTTTTTTATAAGATTCGTTATTTTTATTTCGAGCGATTGATCAGAGATACCTACTACTATTTCTCTCTTTCTGCCCTCTCCTTATATAATAGCCCAACAATCAATCGTCGATTAATTACATCGATCGATTAATTCGAGCCGAGTCGTATGAAATTTTCTTTTTGTATTTAATTTTTTTCTAAGTTTTTATTTCGAGCGATTGATTGGTGATGTCCATTATTATTTCTCTCTCTCTCTCTCTCTCCCCCTCTCTGTCCTCCCTCTGTGTCATCTCGTTATACAATAGCCTAATAATCAATCGTTAATTAATTATATCGATCGATTAATACGAGCCAAGTGGCAACGTAACACTGACGTTCTCTAATCCTCAAAGCCTCCTCGTCTATATATCCTGTTAATTTCCTCGGTCAGAAATTCTATACCTTTCGAAGCTCTGTATAACGGAACGTATATCTATATACAGATATATTTGTGTGTATATATGTTTATATATGTCCGTGTGGGGTATCAGCTGCTTAACCGAGTTTAACCAATTTCCTTCCTCAGCTCTCTCAGTCCCTTCTATACGTGGCGATAGAGGCGAGGCCCGTTGTGAGGGAATATATAGAGCCAACGAGGCGAAGTTACCGGATCGATATCCGGGGCCAGGAGAGCACTGGCCGATCCTCCACCATCTCGACCGTCACAATGCTCTTATACACCCCGTGACCCCAATGGAAAACGTCGACTAAGCCACTTCCGATTTGCCTTTTCACCAAAATCCCATGCATATCGATATATCGATATATCGAAATCGCTTGTATAGCTCGCCACTTTAGGCGACAATTCTAAAGAAATTTCTTCGTGAAAAGATTCTTGAAAATCTCATTCTTTCCATATTTGGAGTTTGAGATTAAATTTAAAGTTAGGCTTTTTTTTGTCAACGTTTATTTTCTCTCGATAACTGGTTTTTTTTTTTTAAACAGATGGTCAACGCGTTTACGTTGAAACTATTTTTTTTTTGCAGCGACCCCCGTTTTCTCAGTTTCTCGGGTTTTTCATTCTCGTTATTTTCTTTTGTCCGTTCGCAGCTGTCGATTCTCGCGACGACCTCGGTCGGAGGGCTCTGGCTCTATACGCGCAATTATAGTTCTGCACTGTGTACGCTCGCACGTGCTTACATGGCTCGCGAGCTTTTGTACGACGGACTTGTATTATATATTTTCTTCTCTCTTTTTCTCTCTTTTTCTCTCTTTCTCTCTCTCTCTCTCTCTCTCTTTCTCTCGAGCCACACCGGGTGCTCTAGCACTCGGAAATATTCTAACGTAAAATCTCGCCAGCTCCACCTCGACGGCACGGTTCTCATTGTCTAAATATAGAGAGCGAGAATAAGAGAGAGAGAGAGAGAGACGACGAGGACGAAGCGCGGTTTAGTCGGTGCGTACGAAATAAACGCGAGAGACGCGCCAGAGACGCGTCCAGATCGTCGAAAACCTTTTTTTTTTCGCGATCGACTCGACAGAGAAAATAAATGTTTAATTTAATAATAGTTATAATAATAATGAGCGTCGCTCAACAGCTGTTCTTTGACATTTATTTTTTACATAGCGAATTAATTCGCTTCCGGCTGATTAAAATTCTAATTTTTTTTTTCCATACGACAAATGACGCGAGCGATTTTCAAGTTCTTCCGTATTTTTTCTTCCTCACGGCGTTCTTATTTAAATAATTCCAAAGCGGAAATATCAGAAATTATCAGGTTGTTTAGTTATAAATTGATTCGTCACTCGGCGACGAAAGAAAAATTAATTAAGCAAACTCGCGGTTTCCTTCCGTTTGAACGTTCTAACGATGGAAGGAAGAGAGGAAGAAGTCGATAATCCGCGCAACGGCACGTCGCGCAGACGTTAACCCAGTCGCGAGGAACGTATGACGCGTTCGAGGAAAATTATATCGTCTCGTTAATAACGAGCTACGAATTCTTTCTCTACTCGTCGTCCCCCGTTATATAATTACGCATATTTAACGTCGCTTCTCATCGATCCGACCACTTTTTGTAGTTCTCTATTCATCGACCTCGCGGATATTTTTATACCCCACCGACTCGTCGTCCAACCGGTCGAAAAGACCTTCTGTGAATTTATTTAAATTTTCAAATCGAATCGTTCAAGAACTTTTTTTTTCCTCATCGAAATACTCGTAAAAAATTCTCGAACGTGTTCGCAAGCTCCAATTTTCGTTCGACTTTTTATTCACCTTCGATCGCGGTTATTGACTCAATCTTCTGCCAAAAAAAAATTCTTTTCGTATTTTTATTTTATTTTTTTATATTCCGCGTGGATTTTATTTTCGATATTTTTCACCGTTATGCATTTTCTACGAAACAGCAAGTCGCGTAAAATACTTTTATCCAACGGGTAGAATAACAAAAAGCTTTTAATTATTTGTTATTCCACCCGTTGGATAAAAGTATGATAAACAATTTAACTTATATTGAAAGAAAAAAAATCGAAAGGAAAAAATAATTTTGTGCAAATTGGATAGAAAACATTATTTCTCTGGCTTGGAGCAGAACGTGGAGTGTAAAATTGTACGATAGGAATGACTATAATACGCACGAGGTGCACTGGTGAAAAACAATCGAACAAGCTAGAGAGATTACGTCGGCCTATTAATCAACGAGGCGCGCCTTCGCGCGCGAACACGATTTTCCTACGCGCGACCGCTTGTGCGCGTTACGAGTGAGATTCATCATCGCGCGGCTATCCACTCGTTAAAATGTTAATACCTCGCTTTTCATTACTTCGTTCAGACTCGAAGCCACGTAAAGCTTATCTTTTTTTCTTCTTTTCCGCATACGTTAACGATAAGTTCTCGTAACGCGTCGTCGAAATCTTTTTTCCTCGCGAACGGTGACCGGTCGAATCATCGCGGAATCTCATTAACGAATGCTAATACAGCTGTGCCGAAACATCAGCGAAACGATCGCAATCCCACGAGTAAAAATAACCTCGGTGACTCATTCGCCGTACGCTCGTTCCATTCTCGTCGTATATATTTTTTTTGTTTCGAAAATTAAACGTTTTTAAAAGCCAGAAGAAAATTTTCATACGTTGCGTTTTTCTAACAATTTAAAATAATTTCGCAACGAACGAGTTAAAATTAGTTCGTCGATCGAATAAAAAGAAAAGAAAGCAGCGTAATTTAATTTAGTCGGTTGATCAAAAAAGTTTCGTCGAGCTCGAAACTTTTGGAAGCCACGACGAATCAAGTATAATTGTGTTTATTCTTAAAATCCTCGAGATAATGGAATTATCTCGGGGCGCTCGTCTCGTTAATTCTCGAAAAGGAGGGGGAGGGAGGAGACCGTTTCGTCCAGAGCTCGAAATTAGCTATATCGCACACAAAGGTATAATTATATAAAGGAGAGAGAGACGCGAGACTCGTCGCGTGTGAGTTGATTCTGTTAATACACCGACGCGTCCGCCAGAGGGCGTTGCGCGCCAATAAGCGCCCTCGGTATAAAACGGCTACGATGCAAATAGAGAACGAAGACGTTTTATTTTTCTACCGCGTGAGCGGCGAGAAGAAGGACGCGTAGGTAGGTGGTACGTACAGGCAACAACAAACCACTCGCCGTCTCTCCAACGACGCAACTTCCATTTCGTATCTCGCGTATATCTCGGTCTCTCGGTCGCTCTGCTCTGCGATCTTCCGTGTCTCTCGTGTCTACGACCGAAGCACGCGCTCGCTTATATCGCACGTTTTATTTGCGTTCCCATTGTTGCGATACGCTAAGAGTTCGTTCTCCTTTTGCCACCGTCTCTCGCGAGCGAAACGTCGAATTAATCGAGCGCGTCCTAACACGAATGTTTTTTCCCTCTTTCGGTTTATGATCGATCTAATTCTCTGTATGATGTTCCGTCCCGATTTATCTCCGTCCACTTATTATTATTGGTCGTAAAGTCTCTATTCTCTTAAAATTTTATTGGAAATTAATGAATTATATTAATCGATTATTGATATTAGAGACTAAAATAAAAGCAACGACGATAATTACTTTTTTCCCTGTTGACTAATTTACTTCTCTATGTGATGATCCGACTCGATTTACCCCCGCCCATTGACTTATAATTATTAGTCGCAAAGTCTCCATTTTCTTAAAATAGTGTTGAAAATGAATTAATTGAATTAATCTATTATTGACATTAGAGACTAAAATAAAAGCAACGACGATAATTACTTTTTCCCTGTTTCGATCTACGACTAATCTACTTCTCTGTGTGATGATCCGACTCGATTTACCCCCGCCCATTGACTTATAATTATTAGTCGCAAGTCTCCATTTTCTTAAAATAGAGTTGAAAATGAATTAATTAAATTAATCTATTATTGACATTAGAGACTAAAATAAAAGCAACGACGATAATTACTTTTCCCCCTGTTTCGATCTATCACTAATTTACTTCTCTATGTGATGATCCGACTCGATTTACCCCCGCCCACTGACTTATAACTATTAGTCGCAAGTCTCCATTTTCTTAAAATAGAGTTGAAAATGAATTAATTGAATTAATCTATTATTGACATTAGAGACTAAAATAAAAGCAACGACGATAATTACTTTTTCCCCTGTTTCGATCTATCACTAATTTACTTCTCTATGTGATGATCCGACTCGATTTACCCCCGCCCACTGACTTATAATTATTAGTCGCAAAGTCTCCATTTACTTAAAATAGTGTTGAAAATGAATTAATTGAATTAATCTATTATTGACATTAGAGACTAAAATAAAAGCAACGACGATAATTACTTTTTCCCCTGTTTCGATCTATCACTAATTTACTTCTCTATGTGATGATCCGACTCGATTTACCCCCGCCCATTGACTTATAATTATTAGTTGCAAAGTCTCCATTTTCTTAAAATAGTGTTGAAAATGAATTAATTAAATTAATCTATTATTGACATTAGAGACTAAAATAAAAGCAACGACGATAATTACTTTTTTCCCTGTTTCGATCTACGACTAATCTACTTCTCTGTGTGATAATAAAAAAGCAACAACGACAATTAATCACAGAGTGTAAAATACTCGTTCGAGAATCGTTTCGGTAACCAGAGCGAGGAATATTTAAGCGATGTAAAGCGATGAAACTCTTATCGTCGACGAGCCCGGCGCGAACCGATAAGATTAGTCTTGTTTACGGGATTTCAAAACGCATTAATTAACGACCTTTGACTCGGCAGTGTCGCGACACACACTCTCTCTCTCTCTCTCTCTCTCTCTCTCTGTCTCTCTCTCTCCCTCTCTTCTCGCTGTATCTCTCACCCGACTGCAACGGAATAAAAATAGACGAGAAAGCCAATGTTTACAATCCGACTAGCACGTGTACATTGTCGTGGCTTTTGTCGTAAACAGAGTGTCTCGTTAGTGGCTGGCCACGGTACGAGAAAAAAAAAACAACATTCCGCTTCTACGCTCGGGGTCTTACTCGATCGTATTTCCCTTCGTCGTCGTTGATCGATCTTATACATTCGAGAATTTCGAGGTTTGGGTCTTTCGACCATGCCGCCTGACCTTGCCATACGCCTCGATATCAACCTCTTGCCCTCCACCGGACTTCTTCCTTTCCTATTTTTGTAATGAGAGTCTGTGACTCGAGACTCGTCGAATAGTTTTCAGGCTTTTTTTTATTATTAATAATTGTGTCGTCGATCGTTTCTGGTTCGTTTAGTCATTTTTTTAATATTGTTTTTTTTTGTGTTTTTTCTTTACAGGCTCCGCGTCGATCGAGCACAAGAACGGAAGTACCAAGAGCAACAAGACGAATAACAATGGCGCCGAAGTCAATAGAAACGAGGACAATCAGAATGGATCGGTCGACTTGAAGTCGCAGGCTAAGAAGAAGTCCGGAGGACCCGGAAGCGGACCTCTTTTGCAGCAGGCGTAAGTTTTTTTTTTTTTTCGTTAGCGAAATGTAAAACGTGATTTCGCAACTTCGAGACTTTTGGCTCGAGGTTCGACGTGAGAGAAAAAAGAGAACTCTGCAAATTTAATGAAAAATAACAGGAAATGAGATTTTTTATTTTATTATTTTTTTTTTGTAAACTGCAAATCGTGAATGAAACAAAATTTGAATAATGACGAAAAACAAACGATAATTTTATGCGCTCGTGCTACAACGTTGTTTTTTTCTTTTCATTTCAGAGAGGTATCTTCCAGTCAGTTGGACTTCTTCAAGATGCTCGACGAAAAAATCGAAAACGTAAGACGGAAGGAAAATAGAATTAATTTTTTTTGTTCTTTGTTTTTGTTTTTCATATTCGTAACAAAACTCAGAAACATTCTTCTACGAGAAGAAAACTTTTTGAATTTTGGCTCGAAAGCTTGTGAAAAAGATAAACAAATTCCGAGCAGTTTGCCTCCAAAAAGAATAAGAATAATGAAATATTGAATTATTTAAAAATTTTCAGGGACCCGATTACGAGGAGAGTCTGGACGCAACGATGAAAGCCGAGAGAATATCGGATCTGATGCGTCGTTGGGAATTGGCGAGTATGAGTTGGTCGAGCGTGGCCGATTTGAACAATTCGACGGGTCTGATCGATCCGACATTGGGTTTGAGCAATTCGCGCCAGAGCTTGAGCGCTAAGGATCGCGAGGGTATGAGAAACATAATCGGCGGTCGTCCGGAGAGCGCTCCGGTCTTCGTCAGAAACGCGAATCGGGTCGATGGACTGCAAGAGGTTCACACACCGTCGCCAAATATGCCGAGGCACGTCCTCGAGTCGATAACTCAGAGTCCTACTCAGAGTTTGAAGAACACGAGCGCACCGACGTGCAACTCGTCACCGACGAATCTACGCTACCAGGATTACAGCAATGCCAAGGAGTACAACGCGAATGGTCCGTCGAGTGTTGGAGGTGGTGGAGGTGGGGGAGGTGGCGGAGGAGGAGGAGGAGGAGGGGGAGGCGTGAGGGTAGCGCGAGCTCACTATCAGTCCCACGGTGGTCCCGTCAACGGGGAATACGTGACGCAGCAAGCTCTCTATCGGGAGCAATATCTCCAGCAGACCGGCATAATAACCGTGCAACCGCAATACGTGAACACGGGCTCACCGGTTGTCGGCAATGTTCTTCGTAACAATCCTTATGTACAACAGTTCCAAATGGCAACGAGTCCTCAGCACTTTGCGGCGCCGAGGAAACGCGGCTTCAACGCTGCCCAAATGACGTGACCGGAATACGGCTGGACGACGAGATAAGACTGAAAATCAGCGATTTCGCGAGAACGAGAATTCGCTATGCCGGAATCGCTTCGCGGGGGAAACTAAACGACTCGAGGAATGTGGGAGTAAACGTGTCTCTTTTTTTTTCTCTCTCTCTCTCTCTCTCTCACACACCTTCTCTCTTTGTCCCTTACTCTTCGTGCGACACGAATATCGACGTGAAATCGAGAGAACGAAGAAAACGAGAGCGACGAAAACAATCATTTTGGAGATAATTAGAAAAAAAAAGGAAAACCCATAAACGGCACGCTTCCACGAATCTCCGATAGAGCGCGTAATCGAAAAGTCCACGGGTCTCGACGATTGAGAAATCCGCTTCAAGTTCGATCAACGACTGGCGGGAAATCCTGCGGTGCGGGAATTCCCGAGGAGCGATCGATTTCTCAATAATGGCCTAAGTTCGATTCGAAGACTTACGTAAGAAAAGAGAAGAGACAGGAAATCATTCGACGTTAGAGCCCTTCCCTTCCCCGAAGCCACTCGAACCACACGGCGAAACAACGTACTCTAGAATTAAGAATTCTTCGTCTTTAAGTGCCAAAAAAACGTAAAAGAAACTCCGACTACATCGCCCAACATAACGAGAGCAATCGCATCGACCATCGACCATCACAATTCTTTCCAAAAGCCGCATAAAATTACGTTGTCGCTCGATGTTTCGTTATGGATAACTTGGAGATAATGAAAAGATGAAAAAGCAAAAAAAAAAAGAAAAAATGGGGCAAGCGGCACGCGCGAGTCGGACGTTAAGATTTTGTATAAATGTATTAGCGGAAAGTACCAGTGGGAAGACATCGATATATATATCATACACTATGGATAAATATTTATGTCTAAGCGAACAGAGAGAAGAAAACCCGATTTAGAAACCGCTAACTGTATAATCGTGTATAGGAATTTCGATGTATCTACTCGTGAACCGGTTACATGAATATATATATATACACACGAATACGCCACATACACTTCTTAACATTGACGTGATGACTGTATTATATTTATATGTTGACAACGTTTAAAATCAAAACAAACAAAAAAGGAGAAAGAAAAAATGCTATAGCTATAATAGTTGATGATTGAGAGAGTTTTATATTTCATGTTAACGATTTGTCGCTATTATATATTATACGCATTGTGAAAAAATAGAGGGAGGGAAGATATTTAAAAAAAAAAAGAAAAAAAAGAAGGAGAATGAAATAAATATATCTCCCATCACACTCGCGCCTCTGTGTGCGCTCAATTACCAAAACTTTAGTTCCTTCGAAATATGTTTTTTCTTTTTGATAAATAAAAAAAAATGGTATGTGCCCCCTGCAACGCTTGTACTTTTCTTTTCCTCGGACACCTGAGACTTTTAGGAGGGAGAATGTCGAAGTTTCGACTTTAGATAACCGGACTGCGACATCGCGCACTGTCTGCTAATCCGATTTTACAGTTTTTACTAACAAGATAGCGTGTGGCTCGCCCGAAACCTCTACCGTACACCTATAATCTCGTTTACGGATTTGTACACACAACACGTACACACTTGCGGCATATATTATTTTTGCTTCTATCCATTTCGTAATTCCATGTCAGGGACTGATGAAAATGCAAACCTTGCGACATTTGGCGTTCTGCGTTTGTCGGGTGAATAAAAATAAAAGTAGGAACGAAACGTGTAAATTATTAACGTTTACCATAGAGAACTATATCTTCTATACCGACGGTGTAAAGACGGATATTATGTCGTTATTGTTACCGAGAGCGAGTCATTACCGACTGTAAAATGGATTTTCACGTGGGACGCTGAGCACTTCACTCGCGAGGTGACACCACCTCGCGGCTGATAAGAACAAGATGGCCGCTTCTGTCAAATAAATACAAGTACGGTGTGACAGAAGGATAGGGCTGAAATTTATTATTACCTTACAGACCTTCTTCGAAGAGAAGGAACGTCGAATTATCACTGAGGTAATGAAGAAGGCAGTTGGTATTATTCAACGATAGAAATTTTCAAAGGCTTATTTCATTATCCTGGGCGTGGCACTGCTTGCATCTTAATTTTTTGCGCTCCTTGAGCTTTCACGGTTGTATACTTTTCTGAATCTTGTTCCCGATCATAGCAAACATCTCTGTACGCCCTAAATACACATCTGCTAGTGTGAAATTTTTTGTTTTATGTATCTCGTTTGAAAGTGTTTTGACAATATAGGTTATGTTTAAATTGCAATCTCCGAGTGCTTTTTTGTTTCGTTCTTTCCCGACACGTTCTCCTTATTTCCTGTCATTTCGTTTCAATCTCACGAATTCTTTGGAAGTGAAATACACAATGGACGCGTATTTATCTCATATTTCCTTGTTAAAAAATGAAAATCAAATTATTCCATACACGAGTGAAAGCATTCAAAAGTATGATTCTTTTGCTAGGAACGATTCTTCATTCGCAGAAGAGACGAAAGATTTATCACAGATACTCCATAGAAATCCTATAAAAGCCCGATGGATCGCATGTGTTCCTACTACGATTCTCACCAAAGAAATTGCTTTGCCCAGCCTAGGCAATTTGAGCTTTCCTATGCACGTACGAACCTGTTTTGCGATGGCCAAATATCGGTGCAACACTCCCTGAATATGAAAATGAAATTTCAGCTCCTCAAAGGAATTAGCGGAGCGGGAGCTACTAAGAAGAATAAAATCGACAATGCCAGAGGTGTGGGAGTAGAGATATTGGAAACTATTCTGGTCGCGAGTATGGAAAAGAGAGGAAGTACCGAACTGCTCGGAGTGGAACAAAATTCGAAAAATGCCAGCTCGGATTCTCTCAATTCGGACAGCAAGAGTAGTTCGCTCAACTCAAAAATGGGCCAAGAATCGGTATGGCGTCGCTCGTTCAAAAATCATCGCTCGTAATCCCTGATCTACGCCACCGTGATTTTCTCACAATTATGTGATTTTCACAATGCTCACTTTTTCTTCCCTATTGCAAAAACAAAACGCTTACCTCTCCAGGAGAGTTGGGAAAAAGCATCGCACTCTAAGAGCTTTTCAACGAGCTCGACTTCCACCGATAACAATATTGTATCGGCTCTGGAAGCGAAAAAAGATGTCGATGGGAAAGTGAGTCCGGTAATAGAAAACAAAACGAAGACAAAGAATTGTTACGCACCTAGATGAATTTCCTATTGACTATTTATTATTTACTTCCGGCACGGCACGTGTAGCATATAGTATCGTAGCGCGTTATCGAGGAGTCGAAATTTCGTCGTCGTAGATTTTCTTAATGTAGATTTATGTGTTTGTATACACAGCGAAGTAACGAAATGATCTTTCCAACAGAATTTGTCAGGTGGTGATACTGGACCACCACTGCTGAATGGCGAGAGGAAACAAGGAGTGGCGCGCGAAGTGACTTACCTTTGTCCATATTCCGGACCGGCACACGGTGTCGTTAGCGTGACCAACTACAAACTGCACTTCCGCAGTAGCAACCGTGAAACGCCTCATGTCGTCGAAGTTCCTCTAGGTGTTGTTAGCCGGATCGAGAAGGTTGGCGGTGCGTCGAGCCGTGGTGAAAACTCTTATGGTATCGAAGTATTTTGCAAGGACATGAGAAATCTTCGCTTCGCTCACAAACAGGAAAAACACTCGCGACGCGACGTTTTTGAAAAACTTCAACAGTATTCGTTTCCACTGTCGCACAAACTTCCACTTTTCGCCTTCGAATACTCGGAAAACTTTCCCGAGAATGGTTGGAACGTTTACGAACCGATAGCCGAACTTAAGCGAATGGTACGTACCAAATGGTCGCTCGACCGGCAGTTACGGCGACGAAAACAATGGTTGCCATCGGTTGCATTTCCCAGATTACTTGTACGAAGTGACTATTGTTTTCTCTGTTTCTTTTCTAGGGAGTGAACAACGATATGTGGAAAATTTCAAAGATAAACGATACGTACACGTTATGCGATAGTTATCCGGCGATCTGGGCCGTTCCAGCTGCCGCAAACGACGAGGATCTCCAGGCATCGGCAGCGTTCCGTAGTCGCGGACGACTACCCGTTCTCTCGTGGATTCATTCCGAGAGTCAAGCGACGATTACGCGATGCGCGCAACCGCTCGTTGGCGTGAGCGGCAAGAGGAGCCGCGAGGACGAGAGATACGTTCAATTAATAATGGACGCTAATGCACAGAGTCACAAACTATTCATAATGGATGCGCGACCGATGACCAACGCCGTTGCTAATAAAGCCAAGGGTGGAGGCTACGAGAGCGAAGACGCGTACCAAAATGCCGAGCTTGTCTTTCTCGATATTCACAATATTCACGTAATGCGCGAGAGCTTGAGGAAGCTCAAAGGTAACGAAAAAAGAACATGTTGTCGATCTCGGGACGCGCCCGAGTTTCTCGTGTAAAATACACTAAAATGGCAGACTTTGGGCGATACAATGGAAAATTCGACTACTTTCAGAATTATGCTTTCCCACAATCGACGAAGCCCGGTGGCTCTCAGGGCTCGAGTCTACCGTTTGGCTCAAGCACATGAAATGTATACTTGCTGGTGCAGTTAGAATAGTAGACAAAGTCGAGAATCACAAGACTTCGGTACTCGTCCATTGCTCGGACGGCTGGGATCGAACGGCACAGGTGAAAAAACGAGATCAAAACTTTTATGGAAACCTGTCTTTCGATCGGTTTATGGCACGCCGAGATATTGATACTTACTTTTGTATGGATTTATCGTTACAGCTTACCGCACTCGCGATGTTGATGCTGGATCCGTATTACAGGACGATTAAAGGCTTCGAAGTTCTCGTGGAGAAGGAATGGCTCAGCTTCGGTCACAAGTTCCAACAGGTATTGGCTTGTCCATCGGTTGCAAACGCTCCGGCTTAGCCCGCATCGAACCACACGTCCGATTTACTAGCCGATTTTTTATTTTTCAGAGGATCGGTCACGGTGACGAACATCATAGCGATGCCGATCGTTCTCCCGTCTTCTTGCAATTCATTGATTGCGTGTGGCAAATTACTCAGCAATTTCCGAACGATTTTCAATTTAACGAACATTTTCTCATTACAATACTCGACCATCTTTATTCCTGCAGATTTGGCACGTTTCTATTCAGCAGGTGAGCCCATTGATCGACGATTAATACGGAAATGACAATTCTTGACGATGTTTTTTTTAATCTCTTCAATTCAGCGAACGCGAGAGAGTTCAGGAACAGGTGAAGCAACGAACCGTATCATTGTGGTCGTACACGAACAGTCAATTATTTCTCTACCAAAATCCATTGTACAGAGCGGGACCTCACTACCATCTCGTACTGATACCAATCGCGAGTATGAGACATATAAAGCCATGGAAAAGCTTGTACTGCCGATGGAATCCTAGTATGCGACAGCAGGTTAGTTAATCTCGCTATTTCATTTGTGAAAAATCGGAATAATGGCAAAATATTTATAGAAAAAAAATACGAGTATTCCAAGTACTTTAAGCAAGACGTACCTAGATAAAAAAAAAGGAAACTGCGCCCGAGGGTTGATCCAATAGTATTTTTATAAAATTATTTAACAAATGCGTTCATTATTAAAAAAAAGCGATGTACTTTTCGTCGTAGTCATTTCACATTTTGCCATACAGCGTGGTTACAAACTTATATATATATTTTTTTTCCAATCTCAAGGATCCCATTTCCCCACGTATAAGGGAACTTCTAGTCTCCCAGGAACAACTCGAGAAACAAGTCGAGGATGGTAAAAAAGAGCAAGCCTTGCGAGCGAACCGATCTCTGACTTCGCCCGCTCCACAAAGGATACATTCCCCGGTTCACTCATAGCCCGATCGACTCACGACAGAGATCTTCGGTTTGATCGTCGTTCGCGATCATTCGGCCTAGCGCTAGTTCTGTAAATGAAAAAAATCACGCTTACCCGATTTCTCGTGAAAAAAAACACTTTGTTTTTATATTGTTGTTATCGAGAAATCATCTTTACGTCCCGTACCTTGTTTTCTTTTCTCTACGTTTCTTATATCCTTTTCTCGACTGAACTCAGCTTGTACAAAGATCCCATTAATAAAAATGATTTGTGACACGTGGACTCCACTTACGTCTCTATATCGTACATTCTAAGATTCCATAAATATTATAGATACATCAATTGCTATAGCGACAATTATTACAACGACTTAATTCTATAGCTTTGTACCATATATATGTTACAGTTGGATGGGAGTTGGCGTGTACCATATATATGTTACAGTTGGATGGGAAAGGTGCATACGAAAAAACGTAAAGTTCAATCAAGCAGTCACTTAATAGCGAATTCGGGGTCATCGATATTGTTTTCGCGGTTTTGTCAATAGTCTCATTAAGAGCACATAGGGACTTTCCATCATGAGGGAATAGACGTAGCTGCAGGCATACGTTGTCACCAAGTTCCCTAGCGCCGTTGTACCGTTGAACAAAGCGTTGACGTGCAAAGAAGATTCGTTTTGAAGATAGATCGAAGTTATGATGAATGGATTGATGAGATAAGCGCAGTAAGTCAATCTGCTGAGTGGTATCCACCCTCTGAACGAGAGGATCGCATTTACGAACCCTGCAAAAAAAAACGAGGCGTTTTTCGAATCAGATTGCCAGAAGTCAATATCGCTTGGGTTTGATCATTTGATCGATGCGCTTACCGGCGTTATTCGTGCAACAGGCGATTAATAACCAACTTATGCCAATGCCCCAGACTGTACGGCTGAGAGCGACGTAGACGGCGGAAGTTACGAGAGACAACTGTCTCTCGTAGAGACCGAAAAGAACCGAAAGATTGCATCCACTTCCGAGCAACCAGAGAATGACGAGGGTTCTCTGAAAATCAAAAAAAGAACTTTATCGAAAGTTTAGATTTTTATCTTCGAGTATGAAGCGAGGCCTGGAGTAATGAATCAAACATTCGCAGTTTTGTTTAATGAATTTGTGTTTGATTACCTTTCGGATTATTAATTTTTTCTTCAATTTGACAAGAAGATATCCGGTTGCTAATCCGATGATGTACGGACCGATTCTTGTCCATGGTGGATCGTAGAGTAGATCGAGCATATGATATTGCTGATCCAACCTAGAAGATTGATCAACGTAGTACGCTGGAAGTAATTCTTATTCCGATATCTAGTCTCGTGTATTTGAAAAACTCACGTGGGCACGTATGCGTAAATGTAAGAAATGTAACCGGTAAGAACCGTCGAACCAAACAGTATGAAAAGAAGAATTGTCACAGCCGTGTAGAAATATCTGAAAATGATTTAAATAAAGGTCTATTTTTTCACAATAACTGTTATTCGCAAAAAAGGTGTGAAAATCATAAAATGCGACAGCTTTTCGAATTTTCGAGGAATTTCGTAGGACCGGCGGACTCACATAGACGATAGTATCACTAAAAAGGTTCCAATGATAAAGAACTGCATGTCATTAGAGAGGTACCAGCTCCAGGATAGACACTGAAATAAAAAATGTTGCATTTTCATTGAACCGATCGTTATTAATAATGGAATTTAAACTTTATTAATCGATTATTCTTTTTTTCAGTACCATCGTCTCCCGCCCGAAGAAATTGTTTATGTACAGTAAATTTCTCCACCAATATTTCCCGCAAACATCCTGCGGTCTCTCAGTCATGTAGAAAGGGGAAATGTGTCCGTAGTAAGCCGAATTTATTTCCGCTATACCGATCATCATCATATACGCTGGTGTCAATCTATTATAAATGAATTTCCGACAGCGTGAAATAAAGGATATAAAGAACAAAAAAGATTGGGAAGTTCTATTTATGGAATCAATTTATTCGTTGACCTTTTTGACTTACCGGATAAATCTCTTCAATACCGCACCGAGTAGTTCGAAGACTTTGGCCTTGTAATCGATTCTGTCGTTCTCTTTTTTGCTAGTGGGCCTTGGCTTATAATAGAGATACGAGATGAGAAATCCGCCGAGAAAGAAGAATGTGTCGACCGAGAGGGTCGCATTGCTGATAATTTGACTCGTGAAGCCATCGCTCGATCTCCATGACCAAGGTTTATTGTCTGTAGCGATAGATTTAAATAAGGCTCGTCATATCGGCGAAGAATAAATGAAAAATCATTTTTTTGAAAATATCATTCGCTCACCAGTAAAATCGGCCATGTAAAATATCGTGTGGATTATGATAATCCACACCATACCGAGAAATCTCAATCCGTGAATCTGCGGTACGGAGTTCGAATCCAATTTCGTGCTAAACATCATTTTGGTATTTGTGTAGATTGAAAAACAGCGGAGTACATCGCCGATATAAGTTGGACGTTGGAAGTTCGTGTTAACCAGAGATTCTGGATTTTGCACCGTCTGATTGGGACCTGTTTTTTTCAAAAGAAACATTATTTTTTAATCGTCTGACTTTCTTACACAGGAGACATCGTAAACAAGAATATAAAACGATTACAAGCAAACGTTAATATTATGTAAATTTTTGAAATATTACCATTGAGAATGTAAGTATTATTGTTGGTGGCGGCGGTCTCGCGAATTGCTTTTTTGGCTTTGAGATATTTTTGGTAAAATGTAACGTCGTAAATGGTGCCGCAGATCATTAAAATCGTTGTAAACACGATAATCAAGAAAACTGTAATGATCCTTCCGTTAATGAGATAAACACGATCATTTTTTAAATCTCTGATGCTCTCGAGTTTTAAATCCGCCGAGTACAAATTACTGATCATTAGAGTTCGCTTTTGAAATATCTTATTAAGTATCGAACTTAGGTGATCTGTGGTACAAGTGGCTGGGAGGCAAAGTCCGAGAGTCAGCAGATCCTGCGAACAAAGAACGACGAAATTCAGCACGCAATTTTATTATTTGCGCTTGTTAAAAAAACGATACAAAATATACGCGAGTCATTACGTGTGACGTCACGGACATTTCTCCACGCTTAACAAATATTTTCAAATATTTGCGTGTTTGCACTACCACTTATAACTATTTATCTTCATTTTTTTTGTATCCATACCATTTCGAGTGAATGTTTATTTTTCATCTTTTTACGCGACGGAACTGTAAGACACGGTAGAAGGTATCGGGTCGAACAAATAAACGACATTTTTTAAAATCCGAGACGCTATTGCGAATGTTTATACAAAATACGATCAACGTCGTCTTAAAGTTTTTTTTAAACGACTTAACTTCGTTGTTTCGTCGTTTTTTTCGACTTGGCATTATCAAGACGGATCGCGAAGTAAATAAACAGCTCGGAAATAGTAGAATAAACAAAAATAATACAAAATATAACCGGACTCACTTCGTGCGGCAGCCTGACGTGATATTGCAACGTACTGTTGTGATGAATATGAGCGACGAAATAATTGAGTCTGAAAGGTGGAAATTCTTCCGCGGGATCTCTGTATTTGGTGACATTTTCCATGTGCTTTTGAAGAAGAACGAAGGGCTTCTCGTTGGTGGTATCGACACATTGGCTTCGACTTCCCAGCCAATAATTGTTCCCATAAATGAAGCCTGACTGTGGTTCACCGCTGGAGTCGAGCACTGGAGATTTCCCATTGGATCGACAAGAAAAAAAAGAGAAAAAAATGAGTTTGTTGAAATTGTATATCGAAGAAAATGTCTCTCGTCGTAGTCCTCGGTCTATGCATTTTTGTTTATTTTGTTTTGCACGCCGATCGGGGAGAAAGTGAATAATGTCGACCGGTCGCGTTTGTTTCGACAGCGAATATAATGCAGTGCGGTATTGTATGCAATTTTTCAAACGCCTGTAACAAGAAATGACCGATTGTTAAAGTGCAGGACAAAGAGGATTTCGCAAGTTTTACACGGGGCCGACGTTGGCTCGAGTGTCGTGGAAGAAATAATTTAATGTTTTTTTCCCAGCCTTATGGACCACTCTGTTCATAATCATGTTGCAAGGTACCGTGCCATTATTAACGTCTAAACTTCGTACACTTAAATGTCTCACGGTACACGTTTTTGACAAATAATTTAGCCTTCTCTGTAATTTCAACGCTTGATGAATATTGTAGGTAATTCCGCAAACTTATTATGAAACTTCTACAAATTTGAATAATTAAGTTTTTTTTTATTACCTCCTGAAATTTTCTAGCTACCTATAATCGTTAATATTTTTATTTTTCTGTTTACCAAAATAGTATTACAATTTTATATGGCCGGATATCATAATATTGACGCATATAAAACATCGAGTCCAACAATAAACCAGTTTATCATTGAAATCTTCGTTCATTTTTTCCCTTCCTTTTATCATGGATTCTTGAACTTGAGTATAAAAATAGAAGAACCTGTAAAAATGTTTATGAATTCATCGATACAACTACGGATATGTCTAATTTACTGTATAAACGTAAAATCGGGACTAGGTGACTCGAGGATCGGGTGCGTGTGTCACGGAAGCCTTTTCCGGCAAGGTAACCGAGCAACGACAGCCGTCGGTGCGTATAAAAACAAGTTTCTTGTGTAAGACCCTCTTTCTTACACAACTCGGTTATCCACGATTTGAGTCCTCCCCGGATTCGATTTTGTCAAACTCCCAATTAATTCGCATACAGCGTAAAAATCGCGTAAGAATTTCATATCGGATACTTCATATTCCTGAAATAACGAGGATAAAATGATTTTGCAGTAAGACAATTGGCGTAAAACAAATATAGAGCTAATGGGGGTCGGCGATTAAAAAAAAAGGAAACATTGAAATATGTCTTCTGATAATTTGCCCCAGTTTACAAGATTACCTCTCGAAGCAAGTGCTTTGATTAATAATGAGAACAAATACAAAGTAAAAGAAAATTCGCGATCGCACAAAATTGCACGAAAGGTCGAGTTTTTCTGTCCCGTTATATTCTCCGTATTAATTTCTATCCGCGCGTGACTTTCCGACTATTCGAACTATTCGAAGAATTCAGGCAAGAACAAAAAAAATGGCTAAATGGTCATTATAGGTTTGCGCATGATAGAGCGGAGCGTATGTTGTATATTACGGATAATCGAGAGTTGTGGTGAGAACGAGGGGCTGAGGTTGTGTAACTAAAACACAGTCCAGGTGCGAGTTCGCCTCGCGAAAGTCGATATCGGGTGATATTTGTCACGGCTGCTCTTCATCGTAAATTTTGCATACTGGTTTCCGAGATACGAATTTCTTGAAATATAAAAAATCCCCAACAAAGTTGCACAATCGTTTTGAGGAAAAAAAAGTAAAAGCGTAATTAAAAAAAAACATACATAAGGACGTAGATACTAACTTTTGAGGGCCCAGAGCTTTCGAAGATCGATCGCTTCTTTAAACGTATCAAGTTCGAGAGCGCACATGCTGGAGTTGAGTGTCGTCTTGGCATTGAGCGCGATCGCATAAGCCGGTAAGGTTCGTTGCACAGAGTCGTTGATCGAGTTATCGCCGATCACGATGTTCACGAATGACGATACGGTGAGAAGAATTAACGATAGAGATGCCATCCTTCCTCTTCTCCAGGATAAGGAACGTATCTCCTTTCTTAGTTTCAGATTTCTCTTGCCACTGTTGATCATTTTCACAATCATTTGTTCTTCGATAGAAAACAATAAAACGATTTATATAGCAAACAAACGAATGGACGCGATACTCCAAGAGAATTCCATCAAGCACGTATGATTTTTGTTAAATTTATCGATAACTCGAATAAATGAAATTTATTGATAAATATTGAACGTTATTCGATGAATATTTCGGCTCCGAATAATTTTCGTGCACGAAGTGCTTGGCGGTAGTTTGAAAAATGGCACGGTTCGATAGAAACTGGAGAACAATATATCACGTAAATCTGTGCGTCTAGTCCGGTGATATTCCGCGAGGGGACTGTCGTCGTATCTGGCGCATCGGTCCGATAGCCAGGATCTCCCGCCTGGACCAACCGGAGCTATACACTCTTTCGTTCCCCTCCACCATTCCTATCCCAAGGTACAAAAACACTCTCGTACAGTCCGAAATAAGTATGGTCATAACTCACCATTAGTTGGGTTCTGCCCAACTTATGAAATTGGTTGTATCCGATTTGGCTAAATTAAAAATCAAATGATTTCAATCATCTTTCGATCGCTCAATCGATCATTCACCAGCATACTGGAACCATTACATTCTTCCACGCGGATAAAGTCCAAAATGCCGATTAAAGGAAGTCGACGAACGGCTGCTTTCCATCTGCGACAGAAAAAAACATTGCGAAACGTCATGAGGTGAAAAAATCCATGACGCGAAGTATTCTCTTTCAAAGTTTATCCCGTTTGATGCCGCGAATAATTTCTACCGTCGTTAAATAGAACGTAGTCATCAAAGGTGAACTCAAGGATGAGTTGAAAAGAAATCAATTAAAAAATAGAAATAAAATAAAAAATGTGTATCTAGAGTACTACATGCTAATTGTCAGAGAGAAAGAGAAAAAAAGAGTTACTCGTGGTCGAGAATTTGAAATATTTACATTCGACACACGATTCACCCCGTGGATAATTGCCGGAGTGAGTGAATGCTCCATGACCGATCGAAACCCGTCATTTGCTCGCTATGGGACTAACGTCTCTTTGCGGCACATTACGAGAAGAATTGACGGCAAATAATTGTCAAAAATCATAATGATTTTTTTTTAAAAATAGTAAACAGGGGTGAAGATCGCATAAAGTACGCCAGTCTCACGACGGATGACTAATGTGTCCGCGTATTTTTCTCAGCGAGAGAACATTCATATTGGTAAGAGAGTCGAAACGCGTTCGCGCCCGCGCTCTTATCTTCTCACTAATAATCGTGTTTCTCGGTGTGTCTCTTATGCAATGAGTTTTCACTCTCGGGGTCCGGAGTCTCTCGCAGAACGAATGACTATACGTTCTCCGACATATCCAGCATCCTGTGAATCGACCCGCTCGACCTATTCCTCGTCTCTACAACTCGGTATGAATTCGTTATAGGATTATGACGATTACGCACTTTGCTTCCTCATTTTTTTAGTTATCGATCAAAACTCGTACCTTCGTCGAAGGGAACCAAACGGGGTCGAAGCAGCGTGGGCGTCCTGCTTTGCCAGATCTCCACGTTCAATGTTTTTTGTATTTCTTCATGTTCACGTGTATTCTCCAGATCAAACAAAGTCCTCGAGAATCTATAAGACGAGAACATCTATTTGATAATTATAGGATTAGAACAAAAACAAGACGTTTATACGAACAAAATGCAACAGCGTTAAGGTCAATATTACGAGAAGTCCAAGCGAGAGACCAAAGCTATTCTCCTTCGTGAAAGCAACGACTGAGAAAAAGCGTAAGAGTTCTCTCACAGCCACCGACGCGCTTGTAATACACGTATATGGGGCATTCCTCCTAAATTTACCAATTTTTATCCATTTTTGGAGCACAGTGCGAAATTACTTTTGCTCAATTTTTCAAATATCTTTTTAAAAGTTAGAGCCTTTTTTTCACAAATGCAACGAAGTTTTTTTCTAAATTTGAAATAACTTTGTAATAAGCATTGCAATATAATTTTTTTAGTTTCTTAGCTCGTACTGTAAATTTTTACAGCGTTTCAGTATTTTTGAGAATACGAGCAAACTGGCACGATAAAAGAAAATATTTGGGAATATTAGGGGAAAAGTATGGTCGACGCTACGGAGAATGCCTTATATATTTATTTATATATGTATTATATTCGCTCACCGGACGTTACATCATACATCTTCTCTCCCCCCTCTTTCCTATTCCGCCAGAGACTCAATATCGTTAATGCAGAGACGCTTGTCAGGTAGAGAAAGCGTTCACTTCCGCTTCCCGGTTTTTTTCCGAAGAAAAGCCCCCATCGTCTTTTTGTTTTTCTGTTTTTAATAGAAATACAAATATATTTTCGTGTCTTACCTTCGCATCTTCGCCAGCTTAATATATGGGTATATATTATCTCGATTCGTCGAGCAGAAACTAGTCAATCTTTGGGTATTCAATAGGTGAAGGTGGTTACACAGTGGAAGGTTTCCTAGTTGCCACTCGTTTCTCATACACTTTAATGTTTCATCATGGTCAACCGTAAAAATAATTTTCTTCTGCACGATGGTCATCGTTAATCTCCGCGTGAGATATATCCCCGTAAGGCATATCGATCTCAAGGGCATATTACGCACTTTCTGTACGAAAACTGGGTCTACAAAATGTGTTGGCAAACATGAATATCAAGAGGACAAGTATCACGCTGCGATCGCATGAAAACGTATCGTAAATATCGCAAGGTACAAACGTCACATATGATTCCGGAGAATACGTTTCGATTCAAATTACTATGCTATGAAACGTTCGAAATTTCCTTGCCAGGAATAGATATTTTTCAAGAGGTTATTTGTTTATATAATTTCATGTTTTCACGAGACGACGGATGCCCTCTAGCAGCAAGAGGTAGATACTTAGAGTTTACGAGCATGGTAATGAACTTTCCCGGATGACAGTTTAGGCTTTGTCAAGGCTGATCGTCTCCGCGACGTGATCGTTTCACGACAATAACACCTCCATCGATCGATGATTTTAATACGTCGTCGAAAGTCTGTGATGAAAACAACTACTACGTCGATGATCGATGACCTATATCTTATTGACAAACTTTGAATTCGAATTTGAAAAACTAGAAATCTTCCATCTCATCTGCATATGTATTTTGGCAAACTACGAGGTGACTGGAGTTCAGGGGTATACACCGCCTGGCGGGAATCTTCCGTACTGGAAAGTTCCTAGCTACAGACACGCCTCTGCTGGCCGTGACCCATTGGCGGGAAAGAGAAGTTCGACCCCATGGAATTAAAAATATATTTAGAGATAAAGTTGTTTATAATTGGCAAATCTTCGATTCATAATTTTTTGCGCACCAATGCTAATATGTTCGAAACGTAGAATGTATGTTTAACTTGTTGATATGAAAATATACCTCAAGTAAGTTTAAAAAAAATAATGCATGGACGTGTTGATTATTGCTTTTTTTATCAATCGCCATTCACTGGTATGTAAGAGAAATATTTCAATCGATGTGTATCTTGTGCACATTTTTTTTTATATATTTACTACATTATCAAGATTTATCAATGCAGGCGACCTAGAAATTTCGATATCGTACGAATATTTAATCTATCGAAAAAAAATGCATTTATCGGTATAATCTATTTCCATGGAGGATGAGGTTTTTCGTCGCAGGTAATTAGAATACACACAATACTCGGAGCTTCTGATTTTCAAGATGTTATTATCAGCACATGGAAGTTGGCATAATCGTTCACATATTTCGTGGTTTTGTCTTCTTTTTTTTCTGTATTTTTTTGTTTCTTTTTTCCTTTCATTTAGATTAGACGAAATGTCAACAACGGTAAATAATATAAATCAGGGAGGGGATCAGACCATACGATCGTAGAGTTCTCGCAAAAGTCTCACGAACAGACTGTCACAGGGCAAGTTCTAAATAAAAGCAATAATAATAATAATAATAATATTATATAATACAATCGATAATACAGTAATAACGGGGTATTATTACAATATTGTAAATATCACAACATTAATATCTGTGTCGCAAGCCAAATTAACAAAAGACCTTTTTATTTATGCTCTTAATTATCCTTTTGTTAATTTCCGTGAAAGAGCGTGGAACCCCGAAAAAGCGGAGGTCAACGCGGCATTTATAAACGCACGTGCATTATGTCACCGATTTCTCGAGGTACGAGTTCTTTAAGTGTGACTTAGATAGGCGCGCGTTTAACGCGGCGAAGAAAGAAGAAAAAAACAAAAAAGGAAAATATCGTTCTATGTATTTTCTTATCTCGTCCAGACAGTTTCATCAATAATGTACATGGGTCGCGAGTCGCTCGCGCCAATCTCTTTTTTTTCGTCTGTACGGCGAAAATCGTGAGCGAAAAACGACCGCGATAATAAATAATAAACAAAAATGAATCGCGCGGCGCTCGTTGCGAACGAGAAACAACGATCTCGGTTCGACTTCCGGTACGGGGCAATAATCTTTAACGAAGCCACTTTTTCCAGCGACTTAGATGGAAAACAAACCCATCAATTTTTTTCCCTACTAAGATTTTGCAAAACATGATAAACACAAATACGTCGGTAAAAAAAAAAATTGCTAAATCGATGACAAATGCCTCAAACCCGAAAGACGAACTCTCGTCGCAATGATCGTTGAAGAACGGAGAATAATTTCGCACAAGGGATTTTCATCATATCGTAATACCTTTCGCAATCAGTCGAAGTAATAAAAAAAAGGCAACAAAATAGTAAAACCCAGTGGGGAAAAAAAAGAAAAAAAAAACGAGAAGAGAAGATTCACTCGGCGTGCGGGAACACAAAAATGCTCAAGCGGTCGCAATAAAAAATAGTCGATTTCGATCGGGGAAGACCGACCGTAGACGCGCGGGGGCACGTTGAGAAGGAAAACTTTGGATAGCAAGTTTGGCAAATCTAAAAAAAAAAAGAAAACGTTTTCTTCAGTGCTCGCGGGGTCGCGGGAGTGTAGAACGCTTTCGCAAATTCCCGATGCTTCGTTCAATTCCTCCACCATCACTACCATCACCACCGTTGTAGCTCGTAGATAATACAAGAGATTTCTTTCTGTATTTTTTTTTTTTTTTTTTTTTTATCATTTGTTTTATGGCAACCAATATTAATTAAAGTGGCACGCAGAGCAGGCATGTCAAAAGGTACTTTCGTATAAAAGAAAATGAACTTTATACATTATCAAGTGCGTTAACGCGCCATCTGTGTCCGCGAGTTTGCATTCCTTCCTATGTTTTCACGTTGCGCTCTCTTCCTCTCTTTCGCACTTCCTTCCGCGTCACATAGTTTCGTTTTTCCATTTATCCCGGTCATCGGATCGCCAAAAATTCCATTACATTGTACACGCTTTTGACGCAACAGCGGCCATTCGTCAGTTTTCTCTCGCTCTCTCTATCTCTCTTTCACAATCCACGACGCTCTTATCTCGCAAAACGCAAAACTCGTCGTTACACACCTAGCGATTACGATTATTTGTTTTTTTTTTGTTATTTTTTTTGTTTGTTTTGTTTTGTTTTTTCATTTCGAATACGGAGAGAACGGTATGTGTATGTAACATCGGCCACTTAGCTACATAACAATTACTACAGCTATATATACAAATTGCTATATCTTACGGGATCGCCGGTTGCACCAAATCGGAGTAACGCGTCTCGTTACTCCATTTCTTTTTTGGTTGTCGATTTTACGTTATTGTTTCTTGTTTTTTTGTTTTCTTTCTTTTGCCTCTCGTAATTTATCAGCGATCGAGCCGTGGTTCGGCTCCGAAAAAATAAACTGTACAACAACCCCGATTGGGGAAAAGTTGGGCTTGAAATGAAAGTAATACTTGAAATATTCTTGCGTTCGCGGCGAAAATGAGAAGAGAACGCCGATTTGTGTTCGACCGGTAGGAAAAAACGCGAACGTCATACGATGAACGTAAATGACGAAGAAGGAAGTCTCGCCTTGGGACTTTCAAGCCTCGGTGCAAACGCGGCGTTTATCAATTTTTTGTTTAATTATTAATTAACATTCACAACGTTCACGGGAAGTTTGGCGAACGACAGAGGATTTCCTCTTGGCGGACGCTTTACGAACGACGCGAACTCTCTTCCTTTCTCGCTTCCTATCACTCTCTCTCACGTCAACTAATTTGATCCTCCGATCGTTCGCGGCTCAGTGAATATCTCTTTTCGTCTATTATAATTTATTGACTAACCACGCTTCACCGACGAGATTTGGACAGTGTGCCCCGAACGACGGAACGATTGTGCCTCGGTTTACAACGGAAGAAAATATTCTTATTATTTCATTTTGAGTTTGTTAGTTTCGTGTTTTTGTGGTTGTTTTCGTTCATTGCTCCAAGCACGCTTCTCTCCTTCCTTTTCTCGTTTCTCTCGCTTTATGCTTTTACAGTAGTTTTAAATCCTCACTCAGGACGATCAAGCGCGTCGTCTCTGGTTCATCGCGATGCTTCTTTAACAGCAAGGAGACCTCGTCAAAATACGCCAATCGTACGTACGAAATGCCTCGAGGTTCTTCCTCTCGAATCTTATCGTTTGGCCGATGGCTCGAGATCGCGAGGCTCGATCGAGTCCCTCTTCGTCACGAGACGGAAAGCTCGGTTTCCACGTCCCATATGTACTACGATATTCCATTTTTGTTTTTCTCACGCGAGGGAACCTTCCAACTCTCTAGGTTCTCTGGCTTCACTGACGTTACTACCGCGGCTCGTAGGCCTCGTAAACCAGCTCCGGCACTAGCGCCAGGGAAAACGTTGCTGTCCCTTGTCTCGTGTACTGACGACGCGAACTCGTAACTTCGTGTTACCTGTTGTTCTCCTCCATCACTACCTGCTTGAACACACCGGCGGGCATCTGGCTCTTGACCTCGTGACTACCGAGCGCGGTCGTACCGTCTTTCGCTATGAACAGCTGGAGACCGGAGGCTGTACAAGAAAAAAGAAACAAAGAAATAATTAATATAAATAATATAGGTACAAATTTCAACGTCGATAATTTTAATTACAAACTAAACGAAGTAATGAATCGGCCAAGAACGCCACTGAACCCTGAATCAACGAGAATTCATGAATAATAATAAAGGAACGAGCAACTTTGGGCAAAGTTGGCTCGTAGAAAAATTCTTGTAAATTTTATTCGCGGAGCGAGTATCGATCGTAGGGGAAGAAAACTAACTTTCTGCACTCTCGAGGTCCGACTGCTCCAGATTCGTCGCCTTGATCAGTTCATTTATCAGCGAGTCGGGATTCGGTCTTGTTACTTCGACCCTGCATAGAACGGGATTTCCGCTTCCGTCCTCGGCCTTTTTCCTGCGCTCGAGTGCAGCCTTGGCTCTGTCCAACGAGCCAGTCTCGCTCAGTCCAGAACCACCCGATGGATTCCTAGAGAAAGAAGAAGAAAAACAAAACGAAAATTAACTCGGGTGCACCGTTGGTTTCAAGCGGAAATATTGAGCTACTTAGCACCAAATATTGGCTCAAACTTTGTACATGTCTAGTGTAGAGTTGATTAAAAAATCACAGTTGGGATGCATCGAGTGTTGCTCTTTGTTCTTTTAATCCGTGAATTCTACATGAGAGTGTATTCGTCGTATGAAAAGTGCAAGTAAAGATAGAGAGAGAGAGAAGAAAGAGAAAAATAGAATAATTGCAAGAGATGGAATACTACAAATTTCTTTTTTTTAATTCTGAGATCGTTTCTTCTTTTTTTGTTTTTGTTTTTAAACGATTCTTCGTTTCTATCGCACATCCAAATTGAGCAAAGAGTGTGTCCTGTACTTAAATATAATTCGGGGCTTAATATAGTCTCAAGCAATGACATTGAGTGCTCGGTGATTATTTCATGCCAAAAGCAAAAATGTGTCAAGCATTTTACAAGCAAAGTAGGGATAAAGAATTGAGAATATAAAAAATAAGCGAGGCACAGGATTTTTCGATAATTGGCGTTTGGCAAAGTTTCTCAGTGGTATTAGTGAAAAATTTCTAAAGCATTCGCAGGGTTCGTAGAAAGAGAGAGAGAGAGAGAGAGAATTCAAAGCGGGCCAAGGATAAAAGAATTGGTTCAATCGCATTCGTATCGAGACTCTCCTCGGTTCGGGTGTGAAAAATTTCTAATTCGATAAGATCAAATATCGTAGATTTTTGTAAAAATTTTCCAAATTTCAATTCTTTTGTAAATTTGTTAAAAAAAAGCAACGATTGGAAATTTTTCACGAGCCGATTCGCGTCTCGATGTGAGAGCACGGCGAGGTTCTCTCTCGTTTGCTCGCACGTACGAGAAAACGGAAGCATGAACCGATGACGGCGGGGTAATGCTGTTTCTATGCTGCGCGGTCGCGGGGGCCGGCACGACTTCCGGTACGACCAACGAGGACTCCTCCGAGTCGGGGCTGGTTGCGACGGTGGCCAGTTTCCCCCCCGTGCCGTCCAGCAACTTCCTATGACCGCCGACGATACCCCTGAAATAGGATTCAAAAAAGCCTTTTTTTTTTCTAACTAAAAAAAAGAAGCTCGATATCGACATTGCTGCGTGATAATGGATCGCGGTTGTTCTCGTTAAAACTTCTCGTAACACTACTGTGAGACACATGTATCGCTACTGGCAGGCTGCTATAGCTTCGCAGTGGCTGTAAATAATCCATTCAATTTTTCAAAAAACTTTTTTCAATCCAACACTTTTCACAATTTTATGAAAACGAGAGTATCGAAAAAAGTTCAGCACGAAGATAAGATTTTATTGTCCGATTGAACAAAAAAAAACATCGTCGTCGAATAATATCTCTTATCTCAGCTGAAAGTGTTAAAATTTTGGAAAAAAGAAATCAAGTTATTTTTATATTAGCTTTGAGAATAAAAGGGGGTATGTCCCTCCAAGATAAAGAAAAAGTGGTCATGAATAGATTCAAGGATCGTAAGGTTGGCAGGAAGTGGCGATAAAGGTAAAATAGCGCGAAGTTCACTGACGCTCACGAGTGGGGGCGCTGCAGGGCGCTGCAGGACGCTCACGAGCGGGGGCGCTGCAGGATATTCCAAAGTATATATATATATATATATATATATATATATATATATATATATATATGTATGTAATGATACGTAAAAGCTGATCGTTTCTCGAACTGGGCGATGAGCTCGCGGCCTTCGCGAGGACGCAGCATCTATTTTGCGCGATGATCGTAAACCGTCGACGTGTTACGCGGGGACGTACAAGCGTTATGTCGTGTGTGTCGCTGCTGCTTTAGCTCTCTCTCGTATACTTTTGCATTTGCGTGAAACTCGCGCACAAACAAACACAGAAAAGACGTCACGGCGTGTCTCGAGTTAGCAGGTTCGAATTAACCATCGGCTCTCCGGAACTCGTTTAGTTCGTAACACTGGGCATCAAACGTATTTAAGATAATATTTACTCGTTATATTTTGCGCTAAGTAGGAGGCGATGCGAAAGTCGCGAGACTTTCTCATTATTTTCTACGGGAAACAATATTTTCAACGCGAAATATATTTTTTAATTGCTAATACGTTCATTACGATAACGGCGTAAGAAATAAATAATTAGATGGAATTTTTCATAAGATTCGTACCGGAAGGGTCGTAAAATGTAAATTTGAATTTTTGAAAAATTCTTTTTCCACATTCTCGTTCACTGAATGATCGAGGAAAAAAAAGAAGAAAAAAATAACTCGGAGAAGAAACAAGATCAGGGTTCGAGAGACGTCGTGACGAAAAACCAAAAAAGAATGTTCTTTCCCTCGAGGACACAGAAATAATAAGAAAGGAAAACAAACAATAGGCAACGAACAAACTAAAAACGTGTGCGTGGTGTTATTGAGAAACCAGTGAGACCGGTGACATGACAGAGAGCATAAAAATAACCCAATAAATGATTCAAAAATAATAATAATAATAAAAAAAAAATGAGAAGAAAAAATATATAAACAAATAGGAAAAAAAAAGAAATGAATTTTCAAGTTCCTGGTGAGACCTACCTGAGGGTCTGAGCCGTCATCGCGGAGAGAAGCGAGGCTCTGGGAGTATCGGGCCCGTGGAGAGGATCGGGAGAGGAAACGGCTCTGGCCTGTTGCGAGAGTCTCAAAACGGGACTGGTCTTTCCCTTTTCGATGCAATCGCAAGTCTTCGACATATTGCGCCATCCACTCTGTCCTATTCTCGGTTTAACGATCGGACCGACATTTTTCACATTTTTACTCGTCGTCTCGGGCGAGTACCTATCGCTTCTACTCTCGCTACCATTTTTCTCATAATTTCTTCTCGAGTGTTTCGGCACATCCTGAGCACCAGGGACGCGAAAAGTGCCTGGCGCTATTTTTTCGCAAGCACCACCGTAAAATCCGACCTTCGGGTCTTTCGCGACATTGTTGTTATCCGAAATGTCCTTTCTCGTACCGTTCGAACGATTCGATCTCGTTCCGTCCGTCACGTCCTTTTCGGGATTTCCACGTTGACGATGATGAACGCTTCCAGCTCTTCGGGAATTGATCGGTAACGCGACGTTCGCGCGATCCGATTCTCTCGTCGCGTCTTCGGCTCTTCTCGAACTCAACGGGCTCGAACACGACCAGAACCGGTTACGAGGATCTATGAGGGTCAAGGATGGCGAGGGAGGGGTCATTATCGAGGTCGAAGACTCGCTACCACACGCCTCGGACTTGCCTGTGTAACATTGATTTTGGGATAGGGTCGGGAGACGTGGAGCCCATACCGGCCAGGAAGGTGACCTATAAAGATCACAACACAAATTTTTTGTCTTCTTTCAGCCATGCAAAAATCATACATTTTTTTCTGACTTTTTGTCTGTTTTTTTTTGTTGTTTTGTTTTTGAAATTTTATCTCTTAGGACAATGCGATTCGTAGGTTTACTTTTAACAACATAATTTCGGACTATTTTTCCGGGGTATTTTGAGAAAAAGGATTAATCCTTACGACCTGTCGATCCTGTCGAGGTCGAAACGGTGTTTTCCGAAAATCTGTAAAAATTCGTCACTACAATTTATCACAGTTTCTTTTGAAACCGTGGTCGAGCGAGTTTCGCATTGTCTTAAGATCATTTATAAATAATAATACTAATAATAATAATAGTTATTGTAACAATAATAATTATAATAAAAAAAGGGAGAATGACGAGAATTATTGGTAAAATAAATATATAAAAAAATGTTATCGACAGTACGAACTAAAGAGAAGAAGAAGAAGAAGAAGAAGAAGAAAAACACATGTAATAAAAATGAAACGAGAGTTTGGATTAATTGTTGTTGGGCTAGTTTATCCGACGCCGTTGTTAAGGAAAATTCACGAGCGACGTTGTGCAAGAGCTCAGAAGCGTATAAATTTCCTCTCCTCGCTGGGGTTATGAATACTTTACGTATATGCACTCGTCCGAAAGTTAGATTGCAGCAAAATTGAGAGAAGGTCGTGAATTTGAACCAGAGGTTCTATATGGCAATTACCGAGTTTCAACCGACTGACCAGTTTCACAAATACAAATTTTTTTCACAAAGTCGAAAATTATAAGCTATCGAGGTCATAAATTTCGTAATAGAAAATAAACTTTCATGAACATCGTAACGACAATTTCGTTAATGACTTTAGAGAAAACAATTTCACGTACGAATATCAATGATATATTATATTTTATTTTATTAATGAAATTTCTTATCTCGTTACCCTCTACACGAATTCGAATAAAATCTAACGAACGCCGATCTCGTGACTTTATACGTAAAGTATTCTCAATTTCTCATAAAGTTAGTACGTGATGATCGTGATGAGTCGTTAGCGGTGGTCGTTAGTAGTAACAGCGACGGCCAGTTCCTCGTATATCATTGCGTTTCCTCGCATCGCATTCGCATTGGTATAAACAAAAAAATAAAATAAAAATATATAGAGAGAGAGAGAGAGAGAAAGAGCGAGAAAGACTGATAGATCATTGAGCGAGCGTTACGAGTGCGTTTTGTACAACGTGTAAAGGTCTCATTTTGTTTTCTCTCTTTGGTAAGTCCAGATGGAGATTAGCTTCCGTGATTGGGCAGACGTGACCTCGGTAAACCCAACGGTACAATTCCTATTTTAAGAACTCGCGCGATGATCCAAGAATGCCCGTGACACTCTTTTTCGAAGAGTTATGCACTTTAGGTAGGACCCCTACAATTTTTCTTTTCCTCTCGGTACGAAGATTATCCAATTTTGTAGTTTCGAGCAGAAGAAGAGGGATTACAGTTCTCGCAGTGGTTTTATCAAGATTACGCACCAAAGCCCATCGAAGCCAAGACTGTCTCAGTTTTCTTTCTTTTCTTCGATCTTAATTTTCTGTCCCATTTTCCTGTACTCGTCTCGTTACTTTGAGATTAATGACCGACAAACACTACCCTCCTATACTTTTCTTTTTAATAACTCTGCAGATATATTTCTTCTTTGTTCTCTTTGCAAAATAAAATATGTCTCGCCTAGGCAAAATAATCTACATAATTATTTCAAACTAAAGATATTGATTTCAAAGTAACGAGGCCATCTGTCTTAAATATTATAGTCACTGGAAGCGATCGAGACCGATGTTCTGGTCGATAGAGCGTTCACGAGAATTTGTCGATCGTAAGGAAAAATAAAACAATATTTTACCTTATATGACCGCTATCTCCGCTACTGCTCTGCCTGCTGTGCTGACTATGAGAATTGAGAGAACCATAGCCAGAGCCTTTGCTCAGTTGACTCGTATTGCTGCTATTCCGCGAGTGTCCTGACTCCGTGTGAGCCTCGGTGAGATTGTCGACCGGGATCGCCGATGGTACGACCTCGTTCAGTGTCATCGGATCGTAAGATTCCGTGCCGCTCAACAGTTCTAAAATAAACGCCATCAAAGAAAAATTAATCGATTAGTCAATTTTTTTGTCAATCGAGAAAACATTTTTTATAATAAACACGTAATTTACCGGAAGAGAACAACGCTGGCCTCTTTTTGGGAAGACTACCGAAACCGCTACTCGCGCTGGCTATACTTCCGGCCAACGAACCGCTCGAAACGTAATCGTCGCGATTCGCACCTCGCTCGGGACCGGTAACCTCGTCGGACGTCACACCAGGCACACCCGGAACACCGGGCACTGTCAATTGCGTCGGTTTTGCCGATGGCGTCGGTCTAAAATTGAAAAAAGTCGGAAATATTAATCGTGAAACAGGGCGATAAAAATTTCAATGGTTTAAAAAAATCAAACATCTATCATTGGTTGCGTTAGTTCGCCGATGGAGACGATAGATGGCACTGCGAGTACTAATCGCCGCAAAGAACCGCTAGATGGCACTGCGTAAAATCTAACCAAGATATTATCGCCATATCAAAGATGCACTTTTTTTTACTCCGTTTTTTATTTTCACGAAGATTACGACTTACACTTTGAAAAGAATGTCGCCCGAGAGCATGTTCATCTTGATGGCGACTCCGAGCATCGAATTGTCCTGTCGATGTCGAGCGTCGTATCCCTCGAGTAGACACCTCGTTCTGCAGAGTCCAGCGCCAGCCAGCTCCGCGAGGTTCAGATCTGTGAAGCCCAGCTTCTGGAAGGACCTGCCTCCCTTCAATTCCTGGCGTCCAACGAGAAAATAAAATATGTCTTGGATTATTTTTATAACTATCTTAAGATGGTTAAAGAAATATTTGTTATTTTTTTGTTTTTTCCATTAATTTGACCGAAATTCTTGTTCCCTGCCAGAAGCAAATTTTTGTTTAAATAACCTTTCCAAAAATACACGTTTACTCACTTTTCTCACTGATATCCTCAGAATACAAGGATCAAGAACACCGGTGGAAGCGTTCGCGCTCATTTTGCAAGGAAACTCAAACTTTGCGTTCCACCTGACTGTGTGTTCCTGCACTTCTTCCCTGCAAACAAACAAAAAGAAAACCAATGAATTATAGAATGGACAAATGATAGAGGTATCGACATCGCGATATTAAATCACAAGAAAAATCAACATTCTCGCCGTCTCTCTGCAATTATCCGCAAACAGGCAATAATCGTTCGCAAAGGTATCATCAAGCTTTTTTTCCTTCTATTCCTGCACAGTCTTTCTATAATTGCTGGCAAAAGTGGAAAAGAGAGGTCAAGCTAAAGATAGAGATACGGATAAGAAATAATATTCCTCGCAAATTAAACGTCGCTTTTTTTCTTCTTCCTCTTCTTCATTCTTCGACCAAACGACGGTAAGGAAAACCAGAACGGCTATACTTTGTCCATAAATACAAGAAGATGGAAAAGTGCTTAGCGTGTGCGAACAGGGCGTTACGCTCTGTCCGTTCCTTGACGGCGAAACGTGCTCTCGGGCTGTTGCTTCGTCCGAGTTGGAGTATTAAAAAAAAGTGCTGGTCCGTTGAAAAAGTAAGTGCGAGAGAGATGGAGACAAAGAGAGTCAATCGCAGCAAGAATGAGCTGGAACGGTCGAGTCTAGTTCTCTCTCTCTAACGAGATTAGCACGCGGCTCAGCCAGTTTTTCTTCCCCCCGATGGCTTGCGAAATAATCCGTCTCGTCGACGTCGCTCTTCTGGTTTCCTCGAAACATTGAGAACCGGCTCACGTTCAATTTTCACAGCCTGAACACGTGCCTGTGCGGGTCTCGAGGCGAATTCGTACCGATCGAACAATCCACGAAAATTTATCCATGAAAAACGAACGGTGACGGAAACGATTGAGAGAGAGAGAACAGAGAAAAAAAACTGGTTGACTCGAAACGTATGTAGAAAAAAGACAAATGAAATAAAAAAGATAAAGAAAAAGCTTCCTAAAGATTTTGATCCCGTCTGTTACCTTCGCAAGGTCACGAGCGATGTTAAACATTCTGAAATATTATTAAAAACGATTTATGCAAATTAAATGAATTTTTTCCAATTTTCTTTTACCATTTTTCGCTACTCGAGATACGATTTTAATCCAGATATGTAAAAATCGTTCTCCGAGGCAAAAAGTGTGAACGTGACGTTCATCGAGTATCAAAGGTATTAGACTATGTAAATCAAGGCAGAAAAAAATTAATGTTTTCACGCGACGTTGACATCACAAAAGACTATCGAGAGGCGCCAAACGGTAACGCGCTTCACGCTGGTCTCTTGGTCTTTGATTCAACGACATTTTTCCATTTGAAAAGGCTCGTTCTCTCTCTCTCTCTCTCTCTCTTTTTCTACCTTCGTTTATTTCTTTGGAATATCGCTCGAACGTGACGACGAAGGGAGCTCAACGATTAATATCTCTCGGCGGTGAATAAAAATCTCGCCAACTTTGCAAACGACCGAGAACCATTTATTATTATTATTATTATTTTTTATTAATAATACAAAATAATCTCAGTGTAAGGAAGTTTTAATCTCAAAATGCCTCGACCTACGAGACAATGGAATTTTTCTTCACGCCGGATATCTTGCTAAATAGTTGCTTCGATAATCAAGAACCGAGGTAACATTAATTAAGGGACTCGAGAAAAAAAAACCATCTCGCGTCTCCCATAAATTTAATAAAATATATAAATATAAATATAAATGTAAATGATATATAAAAGCTGAGACGAGGAGAAGAATTGTCCAGTCGAGGATTCGAACGAGAGTGCAAGTGTCCTTGCGCGTGACGTAGATACGTAATCCCGTTAGGAGGGAAATGGAGGAAAGACGAGGGTTGCGGAGAAAGTATAGTCGCTTCAGCAACCACCATTGATACTGAAACCCTGTGTCGCGGTGTTTGTGTGTGTCTGTGTGTGCGCCTATCGAGCTTAGCAGCATAACCCGTCGGTGAGAAACACACAACGAGCCAATTACCGTGGAAACCAGGCCAACCCGTTCTCGAGGGCGTATGGACCAAATTCCTGATTCTCTATCTATCTCTTCCTCTTCTCTCCCTCTATCTATCTTTCCCTTTGCCCTTTATCCCTGCCTAGCTATATTTACGTGTAATATATCGTACTGACTTAAACGCCTCGGGCCTAGAACAAATATCCCCTTAAATATATATATATTATTAAACTTTATCGATTATAATATATAATTATAGTATTTATATATTAGGCTGTGTTATTTTTGGTCAACTTTTTTTTCATCCTGGGAGAAGGCTTTAAACTTGTAGGAAGTTAAAAAAAAAGAAGCCTGTCCAAATTTGAGCTCTTAATATTAATATTTAGAGGACTCGAAAAACGGATCTCTATTTTTCAGTTATATGACACAGGGCAAAATGTTTTTTTATGTTTGGAATTTTATACCACCGTCATGGGGTACAAATAAGCTGCCGGCATATTCTTATAGAGAATTGAATGCTCTACAAAAAAGATCTCTTGTAATTTTTTGATAAATTCAGCCATTCAAATGATATTAGAGTTCAAAATTCACAATGTATGAACATTCATCTTTTTTTAAATATTACAGCGAAACTATCGACTCTATTGAAAAACATCAACTAACTTTTTTTGTAGATCATTAAATTTCCTATAAAAATTCTTCAATTGGTAATTAACAAATATTGACAGATAGTTTTTCAACGTCATATATAATTATAATAATTAAGGAATTATTATAATTATGACGTTTTTTCATTTAATTTCAAAATTATTGTTGTTCCGTGTATCATACGCTCCCTCGTTTCATTTTCTGTCCGCAGGGAAGTCGATAAAAGACCCTACGGAAAATTAATCTGATTTTTATCAGAAAAGCCAGCATGATACGTATATAAAATTGTCGAGAGGGAGAATCGAAGTTGGAATGGGGAGTCTAGCGATATATAGTTGCCTCGGCTACCTTAACAAAAACACACACACACACCCACATATATATATATGTATATATACGTACAATCTTTCTCGTCTCGCGTTTGACTTTCTGGCATTCGCGTGCCAACGAAAAGTTTCTATATCGATTCATACCACCCTTTTCCCATACTATATATATATATATATATATAGTCGTGTTAATAATGATAATAATATAATTAGTGCGTTATGTTATGACGCATTGTGACGCGGGGGTGTCGTGGCAATCGACGATCTACGATAGACGAGATGGTTATATCAATTAGCCGGTAAAGGTCCGCGCGTTGCACCCCATTTCTGCATTGACCACGTGACTTATTTTCGGCCCTCTAGGAGTCTATAAATGTACTATCGCGTTAATCTCACGCTTCCGTGCAGGAAGTTAGGAGATATCGCGTCGAAAGGAAATTGCCCGCGAGTAGATATTCGCATGCAGCCGCAAAAAGAATTGATAAAAATGCTAATTAACGTTAAATTAAATAAATAAATAATATCCATATTGGCTTCGAGGAATCGTTGTTGATTTTAATCACGTGTTTGTCAAGCCTTGGGAGGATTTGCGTCGAGACCGAAATTGCGGGGTCGAAGCGCTATGCAGCGGTCATGTCGAGACAAACCCGGACAACTCTCTCCCTCTCCCTCTCTCTCTCTCTCTCTCTCTCTCTCTCTCTCTCTCTCTCTCTCTATCGTTCCATATAACACACAGTGTCAACAAACCACGCTCGCGGTTCAACGAGCATGAAAATTTAATAAGCAAACGGCGATCGATCGTTCCGATTAGAACAGGTACGAAGTAGCTCGAACAGCACATGTAGGTACGTGTATAGGCACGTGTGCGTGTCATAAAACCGTCGGTCCGTCAGGAGGCCAACGAGCGCCTCCGTCTTTCTCGCCTTCGCATTACAAACCGCTCCGGTTATATCGTCCGGCTGTGACCAGTTGCTAATAGCTCAGCGCTAATAGCTCTCCTCGACTCTCTCTCTCTCTCTCTCTCTCTCTCTCTCATGGTCTCGTCGTTGATCTTAATTCGCGAGTTAAGTGCCCGCGAGCCGGAAACTTAAAGAGAGAAAGAAGAAAAAAATAAATGAAAACAAAAAACGAAGTAAATAAAAATGGAAGGACGCATTTCGCATAGTCGCGAAGAATTAATTATCACAATTGTATCACCCGGGGTGTATACCTCGAGCCTCATATTTTCACCGACAATTACAATAAAAATTCTTACTAATCGTAAGTGAAAATTTTCCATTATCGTTAAAATATATATAAAACAATGCTATCGGTTTTATTTATTTGTCGTCTTGTCGGTCGGTCGATTTACTTTAATTCCCGAGATAAGTGACCGAGAGGGATAAGATAGTGGAAGAAAAATTAAAAAATTTAAAAAAAACGATGCAAGAAGACACTTAACAAAGTTGAGAAATGAATTATTGCAACTGCATTGCCGCAAACGTCGTCACAAGCGGGCTCTCTATCTCGGGGACTCGCTCTCCTGCGGTCACGGCGCGAGCGAACTCAGCTCCCCCGCCTTTCGTGAAAAAAAAAAACCTTCCCTCGTCATATATCTGTATATATATATATATATCTGTATAATGTATATCATGAAAGAAAATTATATATATATATATATATATTCGTCCTGGTCCTGTACCCACGTAATGGAACGAGACGATGAAAGCAACGGGTACGACGAACAGAAGCTGGTAAAGTACACAGCGTTCTCTCGCATCCCAAAGATCTTGAGAGGAGAAAGAGAGAGAGAGAGAGAGAAATGGATATGAGATAGAAACGGTGGTGGAGTTTGAAGGACGATTGCGAGGAAATCCTGCGTATACAGTTGGCAAACGAACTCCGGGGGCAATCGCGCGCGTCGCGATTTTGTCACGACGTACATACACCGTGGGGGCAGAGTAGGGCAATATGGACCACCAACGTAATTCCGTACTTTACCAAATCGCATTTATTAGGGTAAGTCCGGGGTAGATGGCCATAGTTTTTTCAAAGTTGTGTCAAAATAAAAATAAAAATAATTCTAAATTTCTTTCAGTGTATAATCAAATTTTAAACATTTTTTTTTAAGATAATTAACAAAAATACAGTAGATTGTTGAGAGATCGACGTTAAAACTACAATTTCAAAAAATCGCGGTCGCGGTACCATATGAGTAAAAAAGAGATGGACACACTTTACTTCTATCTTTGGCTTCCTTTTTTGGTCTATGCGTTCGTTTGCAATCCCCTTTTCTTCGTCCGACCACATTTGGAACACATATAATCAAATTCAGAACAATTTTCGTGTATCCAGAGCTGACATAGAATACACTGAAACCAGTCTTCGATGAGACTGGTTATTTAATAATTTTCCCCACAACTAACGCAGTTATCCTCCTTGATCACATCCTCATCTGATACATCATACTAGGGATGGCGAAAACATATCGATAGATCGATATTTTTTGTTCGATATAAAATTTCAAGTATCAAAAAGGTATCAAAAAACGATATTTTTTCCAATAGCAACACCGACTTTATTTGACGTCATCCGGAAGTCAGAGTGACGTCAACCGTAAACTTAACTGTTCCAAATAATCGCAGTCGACTTTCAGCTGACCATGTCAAACAAAGAGTGTTTTTGTTATCTCTTTCTGATAAATATTGGTTAAAGTAAATCGATCCTTTAAGGGCCGGTTGTTCGAACCTCTAGGTAAAGTGTAAGGTAGCTTACCCGGCGAGTAAACTCCTAACTGGCGGATTTGCAACTTCCAGGTAACGTTACCCAGCAGGTAAATGTCTAGACTTGGAAGGTAATTTATACCATCCGTAAAGTACCGAGTAGGCTGCTTAATGTAGTACGGTCGGTTATAGAATTACCGTTCAGAATTTAATAAAATTTGGTACAGTAGTAAATTGTGATAAGAACAAGATCCAGTTAAATTTTTAAGAGGCTACAGAGACCCAGAAAAAAGATATCGACATTGACAATTTCATACATTTAACATTGAGTCTTATGTGAAATCACAGTTTTCATTGTATTTTACAAAAAGTACCGTTCAGATTTCAATAAAAAAGGGTAGAATGAGAGAAAACATTATAAGGAACATTTAAAATCCTTAAAAATAAAGGTTGAGAGCCTGTGTTCGTCGTAGTTAACAAATAAATATCCGAAATGTACTTTTATATCGTAGTTCAGTGTAACGTGGCAACGTCGCGAAGATGTTACAATGCGCGCGAAATTAAAAAATGAATGAAACATGGGAGTATATATTTCATAAAGATTCTTTATTAATTAATCTTTTATTAACAAATCCATACTTTTTCAACTCAATATAATAACAATTTCTTGTTTATTTTGTTTCTTGATTTTCGAAAAAAAAACGAAGATTCTTTGCAACATATTTTTATTTTTGGTGACTCTAACACTACCGTTTTCATCTTTGGACAAAACTCTCGATAAGCCATTGTACTTATCTTGTTTATATACGTCTACAAGCATTTCGTAAGTCACATTTGCAGCGACCATTTTTTTCTGTCACTCTTTTGCCTTTCCAGTGGTAGATTATTTCTTTTTTTACGCCTGGTGTCATTAATAATTTGTCATTAACTGCGCCCGTCAACCATCAGTCTTAATCTAGCTTTTGCGCACCTCTCGAGTGAAACAGACCAAAACAGACCATCTCTGTCTCTTTCGCTCTATCGCGACGTTGCCTATTCTAAATACTACGTAAGTCGAAAATGACGGTAAATGTGTGAAAAGCAATGGTGGGTGAAGAAACATGGTGGAACTGATCCTTTAACATAATCTAAGAAGTTGCACCTGCATTGCTCCGAATCGTGTGTCGTGTTTTTGAACAGCCAAAAGAAATTGAAACGACAATGAACGCAGACAATTTGTACGAAAATCCGTTAATATTTAGTGACGATGATGACGAAGATGTTGAAATCGAAGTGATATTGCGAGTTCGAAAAACCATACACAATACGACCACGTCCAGATTTATTTAACAATTATGACGACGAAGAATTATTGCGACGATTTCGATTTTTTGTTGTAGCGTCCGTTTTCTTGCATTCAATAATTTGTTTGTTTTGCAAAATTACTGAAACAAGGCTATTCGTTTCATCGGCCGAAAAATTCACGTTTCTTTCCATTTTCTATTAGCTATCTATTTATAATACAATAAATAAATTATGACATATTTCACCTATGTTTGAATTATAAAAAATTCAGTATTTGCCGTTATTAAGAGAAAAATAGGCTTTTAATGAATAAAATAAAGTATTCTGTTTTGTCGAATTCTATTTTTACTAATATGCGAAAAAATTACGTTATGTTTTTGAAAAACCGATTACACCTGAACATAGTCATCAATATTTCCGGAAGTTAAAATCGATACGTATCACTAGGTAACTAATAGTAGGGTAAAGAATGGTGAAACAACGCTCACCCATTTAACCGACGGGTGAAGTTTACCCGGCTGTTAGCTACCGGATACTTTACCTTGGTTTAGTTATCTGAAGGTTGGACCATCCCGGCCTAAGTGACTTAATAAAAAATCATATTTTTTACCTATCTTATTTATATACAATTTTTGATTAATCACAAAATCTCACCGATATATCGATGTATCGATATTTTTTTCTCTATATATCGATATCGATATTTTTTTCTTTCGATATATCGATATCGATATTTTTCTTTCGATATATCGATATCGATATTTTTCTTTCGATATATCGATATCGATATTTTTTTCATTCGATATATCGATATCGATATTGCGATTTTTAAAAAATATCGATACTTTTTTACCGTTCCGACATCCCTACATCACACAATACAGGTTCTTCTTCTTCGCTACTCAAGATATCCATATCGCCATCACACCCTGACAACAACTCATATTTATAGAGTATATTCTCTGAAATATTGTAATTGGCCATCTCTCCCCTATGTCCATCTTCCTCGGACTTACCCCAATTTTTCAGCTGAAAAATCAGTGAAATTCTTAAATTAAGGAATTTTGAAAATTACATTTCGCTTTCGTTACATTACGACCAAAATATTATAATTGTAGTATGTTTACAATTTATCGAACCGATCGTTAACACGAAAATGCGTTACATTAATTTTCATCCCTCCGGGCCATATTGCCCCATTGAATCGAATGTACACCGATAGACGTGGCATATCGTGGCGAAATATTCGAACGTTCCTCGTACGCTTTACCCGCCCGGGTTTACCGCTAGTCCCGGTTCGTCGATTTCTGGCCACGGGTCAAGCGATTCGATATCGCGCTTCGATGCGGCTAATGGACTCGACGTATGCGCTTCCGTCAACTTTTGGGACACGGACAAGGTTTTTTGGTTCTCGATGTACATATTTCGTATAAATAACACGTATCGTTAAACGAATTTCGTTTAATTTTTGTGAGAAAGACAATTTAACCCTCGTCATTCACACCTCCAGATTGCGACGTAGGTAATAATAATTGGGGGTCTAATCAACCCCACTCACTTTGAAGAGTGATAAATAATTGAAAAATTGACAAAAAAAAGAAAACAAAAATACTGTAATGAATTTTCAACCCTTGGGTGAAAAAACATGCAGATTATTTTCAATATAAAAAAAAATGTTGCATTTTCTCAAAATTTCTGGAAGGTATATCGCAGATGGAAAACCGCCTGGGGTCGATTAGACCTCCACTGTTAAGGGTCGATGAGTATTTTCATTCGCGTATTAAACAAAAACATATAAATATAAACCTGCAGTAGAATTCGTTTTGTTTAAAACGCGCGAAATGCAGAAAAGCGATGAAAGAATTTCCGGTCTCTCGATACGTCAACGACTTAACAAGGGATGTTTCCAATGCCGTAACGACGATAGATTAGCATTATCAACCCTCTCGAGCAAATTGCTCGAATCTCGATCGAATCAAAATTCTGATTGGGACTGAATAATTAAAGGATCAAAATTGAACTCGTCTCAGCCACTGAATAATTTATATATAAAATTGTTCACATACTCGACATAGTTTTAAGGGCGCGCGCTCGTTACCATTGAGATAATATTATCCTTGAATTATTTCATACACGACATAATATTTTTCCAGTCAGCTTCGGATAATCGTTCAATCGTAAAAGTCGATTATTATCGATGATAATATAAGATAGCCGATGACGCGGCAAAGGCCATGGATTTTGTATGCGCATAGTACATATATTATCTGTTCTCGTCTGGCTGGCCGGCTGGTGATACCCGCTGATACAACACGTGGGTCCCTCGCGGCCACCGAGAGTTCACTGCGAGAGCCGTCGGCAAGGCTGTTCAAGGCTTCCCCCACCTCTCTATCACCCACTCTCTCTCTCTCTCTCTCTCTCTCTCTCTCTCTCTCACTCACTCTCTGTCTCTCGAACTCTATCGCTCTCTCTCTCTCTCTCTCTCTCTCTCTCTCTCTCTCTCTCTCTCTCTCTCTCTCTCTCTCTCGCTCGCGCGCGTTTCTCGAACTACACGTCTCTCGGATCTCACTCATCGGGTCCGTTTCAACGATTTCGTAATCCTTTCGAGACGCGAACATACAGACACAAGCGCATCGTACAAGTCGATACAAAATCCGAGGGGAACCATCGAGCGAGTTGGATACGTCTCTCGAAGGAAAAGGAGCAAATACTCGGTTGGCTGATGTAAAACCGGTCGAGTCCGGTGGCTCGCGATACACCGAGAGACTTTCTAAACGGGCGCACCAGAAAGGCGTGAATTAGGTGGATACGGGAATAATGGTACGAATGCGAGAGCATTACGCGAACGCGAGGCGTTTCCATATCGGCGAAGAAACGAGAATGTTCCTGGAAAAAAAGGTATCGACGATATTTTTGTTTAATTGAAATTTTGAACGATTTTACAAAGTTCTTTATTCTTTCTATTTTTGTGATTTTTAATTGTTATTTTTATTATTTTTAACGCCGATTTTTTTCACGCTATTTAAATTATGTAGAATTTTTTTTATCAAACCCCGCGAGCTGATTGATTCGTCGAAGGGTTAACTGTACGTTGTATCGCGGGAATTGGATCGAAAATTGGCGAGCGAACGAAGAAACTTAGAGCGTGTGAGGCCGAGATTGAAAACGGGGAGTGCGAGTCGTTCGATGAATTTTAAAATCGACCGTCGACCGGTACGTTGCACCGAGGGCAGAAGAGAGAAGAATAACAAAAAAGAAAGAAAAACGGACGAAACTGTAAAACGTAGAACAGAATGCAAACTGTACATGGAAATAAGTGAGAATCTCATGGCTGGTTGATTTCTGGCATTGAGACATATACGGCGCGAATATTTCCAGGTCAATGAAAATAATCCTGTTCTCTCTCTCTCTCTTTCGTCAAGTTCCACCAAAGGATTTTCAGCGCGAGGTTCGCGCACGATAAATAAAAATACACACGGATAAGAAATCGTTAACGACGTCCTTCGACCAAAAAACAATAACGCATGTTCTACATATTTATTTATCTAATATCTAAAATCTACTAAATAAATAATATTTATCTAGTATTTTTAATTCCATCGAAATCTTCGTAACTAAACACGCTCCAAATTTTATTTCGAACGCTAAATTCAATGAAATACTCGAGTGAAATATTCGAATATTTAATTCTAGCCTGGAAACTTATCGTGTATAGCTAACGTAGTCGAAAAATCGATATAGAGACGATATACGTATATATAGACGTTTATAGTGTAACGTTAGTAATCTTTAGTTAGCGAGAGGCCATAATTAAACGACCATCGCATCGGCTTCTCGTTTACCTCTGCGGTGTATTAACGCTGTTGCGACGTTAGGAGCTCGCGTGTTGCACTCTAACCGTGACACACTCCAGAAAAGCTATAAATACGTATGTATAATACCCTCGCGACTGTGCCACGGCGTAATGGTACATTCGAAATGACGAGGGGTAAACGCGGAAGGTTTATATGCATTGTACCCAGCAGACGGTAAACTTAGTATCGTCGACGATGTACGAGCGTCTCTCGATTATCGAGAGACAATGCGATAATGTACGTCTCTGTTGTCAGCGTCGAGTCGATGATAAAAGAAAAGAAAAGAAAAAAAAACCATCACGTTTTTGTCTATATCGTCGCGGTAATAAATTTTTCTCTTTCTTTTTAATATTCTTCGCTTTGTTCGACGTTCGTTTGGACTAAACGTGTAAAAATAACAATAATAATATAGAAAAGAAAAACGGTTAATGTATCGCAACGTTCGACCGTGAACCGGGCTACGATTATCGACAACCCTGTGAAGCTATAGAGGCGTCGTGAAGGACAAATATTCGAACGACGAATGCGTGCTTCGTGATGACAACAAAAGCGCACAACCGCAGAATATATTAAGCGATGCATCGTCTGTATAATAGACAGGGTAGAGAGAGAGAGTGACTAAAAGAAAAAGAGACTAAAAGAAAGAGAGAGAGAGAGAGTGATGGTCGAAATGACGCGAGTGAACTTCCCACGAAGTCTAATAAAAATTCATTGCCACTGTGACGACCATGACCGTCTCTTTTTTTTCTCTCTCTCTCCATCCTTCGCTCGTACAGAGGATTTCGCACTCGTTATTTTGTACTTCTTGTTTAGAGATCGCGTCTGATCTCGTCTCGTTGTCAATTATAATTCAGACTCCTACGTGCTGTCTTCGACCGTGTGATATACAGCGATAAGCCAATCGTCCGTATCGCGCGCGTTGATCGATAAAATAAGATTCTCGAGACCGACGGTCGATCGAACATCGAGGTTCATCGAGACGACCGGACCGGAAATTATCGATGCACTTTTTATGTAGTTTTATTCTTATCCGAATATTTGCAAGTTTGACCCGAAAAATTTAGAACGCGTTATTGGATCGTTTTTTTTTTTTTAAATGCGTTGTTTAATAAACGAAGGTAAAAACGGGTGTTTGAAGACGTCGTACCGAGAATCGAGAAGCATTAAATCGCGCACACGAGCTCGCGGACTTCTCGCTGGAGTTCTCGGGAGTAATAATAGAAGAACGCAATTAAAACCGCGCCGAGCGGTTAACCAAATGGCTTTAGGCTCTCCTTCTTCGAAACGTTCGCCCATACTTTCCCTCTCTCTTTATCGCGCGATAACCTCTTATTCGTCAACTTTGAGATTGCTTCGGGACTCTCGTTCCAACGTAGGAAAAATCTTGAACAAAACAGGTAAACAAATCCATAAAAAAAAAATTAAAAAAAAAACAAACAAAAACAAAAAGAAGAATTTCGTTTTTCTAAATTTCAAGCAACTTGCAAAAAAAGAAACGTCTCGTTTTAACTATAAATATATTTATCGTTTCAAGGACTTCGTCTCGACTTTCGCCGATTCGCCGACCCGTCATAATTAACCCGTAAAACGTAATCTCTTATGGGTTTTTTAAAATGGTTTTCCCGGTACGTTCGGGTCGAGATGAAAGAGGCCTCTTTTTTGCTCTCGTTTTTGTTTTTTTTTTTTGTTTTTTTTCGTTGCTTGCGTAAAAGAGGCCAATTAAGTGGGAACCTCGTTAAATTCGGGCGGGCGTGTGCACGACCGAAAAGCGATTGCACAGGCTCGCGCGAGAAACCTCGAGGGAGAGCGCGACGTATCGCAACGTTTTTCAGGGTTCGCCACCCGGTCGCCTTCGGTGTTTTCTCTGTCGCAATATCGGCGATCACGAAGAGGAACGTTACTTCGCGATCGACTCTACTACAACTGGTTTGTATCGAACTGTTGGAATCGATGCCAGAATACTAATGTTTACCTATGTATATATATATATATTTATATATACATAGATATATATTTATGATTACATACAAGATCCCCAAAAGTTCGAAACTTCGATCGAGGTTGCGCATAATCGTACGATCGAGCTGTTCGTCGAAACATAAAAGAGCACGAATATTGAGAAATATTTAGATTACGCGTCGTAAATTTGGATAAGTCTTTGGCCTTTGCCTTTAAACGTGCAAACTTTGAAGAAAAACAAATTTGTCCTTTCGTGGAAAAAAATAAATAAATACAAAAATAGGAAAATTGTTTAATTTTATTTGAATTTTTAAGGTCGACAGTTATTGACAAACTCTAAAAAAAAAATTAGTCGTTTCGTGGAAAATAACAAAAAAATAAATAAATAAATAAAATTGTTTGATTTAAAAATTTTAAGATCGATAGTGTTTTTTAATGGATACATAAATGTAAACATGGCGCCACGTCCATTAGCCGCGAACTTGTCGTGCATTTTCTCTTCCCCCGTAGCTCGGTCTCAACCATCGCGGCATTATAATCGATATTTCCTTCCTGATGGCAGGAACGATACGTCGCGTGGTCGAGATGAAAAGACCAGAATTCCGTACGGTACGAGAATACGTTGCATATATAAATATACGCGTTAAGAAAAAAAAACCCATATACGTGACGATATCCTTCGTCACTCACGATAATTGCGAATCTCCATGTCGATTACTTCGAAACGAACGTGTCTCTCTTCTTCTTCTTTTTTGTTTAACCTTTTTCGTTTCTTTCCTCACATCGTTGTTGAAACGCGCGTGATTACGTCACGGAAAAAATGGTAATTAAGAAACGAGAGACGGAACACCGGAATGGCACGTGCATCATTGTGTTATAAGTGTATTACGTTTTTTTTTTTTAATTTTCTTCGTATCTAACGTACCGTCGGCAATGGACACGGATCGGTGGAAAATATATTCCGCGACGAAGGTCTTCTTCTCCGAGGAAAAACATTGGAACACGTAAATAGCGTGTTTAGAAAATGTTCTCAATGTTATCATCAAGATGAAAATAATAAGATCTCGTTACATCGTCGAATCGACACGAGATTCGATCGGTATTCGAGTTAAAATTCTTACAAATATTCTTATCGCAATTAACGCGGATAGAATTTTTCTCGTACAATCTCGAATCTTGAATTAGAGAGATAAGGAGACGAGGTCTGCGAATTCCCATTACGGTTATATTATATACAGGGTGTTCTATTTATATATATACGTATGGAAATAATGGCAGAGCGAATGTGGGCGCGATCGTTCTCGAACTCGTAAAAATTCAAGGCGACATCGATAACAGACTGTACGCCGGCCTGTGTCGCTCGGTGCGCAGTGCTTTTATATATAATGGACATATATGCTTGCGCCAGTTTGTATTATCACGGTCGTTATAGATTCACATTGAGTCTTCTCTCGGTCTTTCGCTTCGACTATAAATCTGATACGTTTATAGAGAACAGGACCCTCGGCTCGCTCTGGACAATTTACAGGAATTAAAATAAAGATTATTCTTTTTTATAATTTTTTAAATATTTTTATTATTTTGTGTAATTTTTAATGGAATAAAGAGATGTAAAAACCCGCGAGGGCATACAGGGGATAAAGTTTACTGCTACTACTATTTATTTTTGTTATTTGTATGATTTTTATTATTATTTAATAACGTTATAATAATCAAGTTTTGTCTGTAATTTTAAGTTTCGATAAGAATGATCGAATTGATGAAAATTGGTAAAGAGAATAATACGAGAGACGATGGAATAATTTTTGCACGAACTAATCGTATCGAACGACGAGCGTTCGACCGATCGATTACGCATTCGACTTTATACTGGCCATGAAAATAAAAAAAAAGATGATGAACACCGCGTGGGTTACGCGAACAATATTTCAGGATTTTTTCTTCGAAGGTGATGAACGTCGGACCCCCAGGGCTATGACGTAGAATTTAAAAAAACGTCGCCAAACAAGAATGCGAAATATAAAAATCCGGTTGGCTATTTTCCTATCGTTTTGTTTTTTGCGCTGTATTGTGGGCGCTGATCTCGTCGTCTCGACACTTTGCAGTCTGGCTACAAGCCTATCATTACTCGTATACACGTCTCGACATCTCTTATGATGCTCCTCGGCATCTTCCTCATCGTCGTTCGTAGGAAAAAGAAAACAAAATCGCGATGTTCTGTAATATTGTGCAATAGCACGAGACTTCCTTTGTGCAACTAAAAAAAAATTGTATTCAACTGTATTTAATCAAATTCGTCAACTATTTTTTATCTTTCACTCGTTTTTTTTTTCGTCAGAAAGTTTATGTATTTTTAGATCTTTTTCGCAATAATTAGAAACTCGAATAATACTCGAGTTTCACAAAATTTATAAATGCTTTTTTTTTTTTAGAAAGAATCACAGTTCGATTTCGTTTGATCGCGCGGTGTGTGAAATCGACGTAACAAAGTGGCGAGCCGAGTCGAGGGAGTCGTAGAACGAGTCCGGAGCCGATTTTTTTGTCTTTCTTTTTTTACGAGACAGATAAATCTTCGCACTGATTGGTCTACGGCGAGATCGACCGACTGGCGGCCGGGGGATTGGAATTAATTAGAGAAAAAGGCTGATATTTTGATAAGCACACATCTGTTTTTATCAAATCATCGATAGAGTCCGAGAAGCTTCTTCTTCGACGAAAAAAATCTTTAAACAATATTTATCTTACGACTGATCGTGTTCTCAGTCTCGTTTTTTTTACGACTGAAAATACAAAGAAAAAATATTTATATTTACCTTCTTGAAAAGAGCGGATTCGTTCGTAAAATCGGACCACTTTGAGAAATAGCTTGAAAAAAACAAGATATCAACAACGGTACATTGTGTATTTAGAAAGAAACTACGCGATACTCGAAAACTATCCGGAGCAAAAATAGCCATAGATTAAATATTAACACAGCTGCCATTTTACTCGGAAAGAACTGGATCGTCGTAAAGGGAAATGGAAAGAATCGTAGTATGCTCGATTAATCAGAAATAGAAGGGAAAAAAGCCAGACACGAAAAAAAGAAAAGAAAAAAAAGATTTAAGGGTCCGAGAGTCAAAGTTGCTCAACGCAATCCCTTGTGTCGTCCCTCGACGGGCCTCCCTCGTTATCTCGATTCTCGGTTCGGGACGAAATCGTGCGATGCTCACAATGATGAGAGAGATTCCGTGAACGTGGAACGCCTCGCAACATATCTTTTTTATAACGAATTCGCGTATATAGTGGCTAAATATGGGGTAAAATGGACCAGTTGGTTAAAATCGACCAACTCGTTTATTTAAAAATGATAAATGAATCCTAACAAAATTTCCCTCGATACTAAATTAATACATTTTAATTAATCGGACGAAATAAATGGAGAAAATCAGTCGAATAAAAAAGAAAAATAAACGTAAAGAATAAAAAAAAGATGCTCTTTAATTCAAATTTGAATTTTAGTTCGAATTAACTCATAGGCTGAATAAAAAAAACAATCTATTCTGAAAAACAAGCCCTAGCCCCAAAATCTACGTGGATTTGAATAACAGCTTTCGGTCAGAAATATTTCGGTGGTCCATATTGCCCCGCATAATTCGATATAAAATGAAAAAATAGCGAATAGACGCGAAAGCTTCAAAGACCGGGGCTTTTTTCACCGTCTGATCTTTATTTCTTCTTCCTTTCTCTCGTTCTCTTGTCCATCGATTTTTTTTCGAGCTCATCGTGCGCCGAACGAAACACTTGTCCCCTCGACGCCACGGCGTCCGTCGCACGACATTTGCCGTCCATACGCGCGTGTCTCGATCGAGCTTCGTGTACGGGAGACCGGACGCACAAAGCTCGAATACCTCGGGTCACGAACTCCGGTACGTACATATGTACGTATAAATATATCGGCGTATATATTAGCTAATGTGGGGTAAAATGGACCAGGTTGGTTCTATATATACATACCATATATATATTTTACCATGTATATAATTTCTATCAGAAAACTGATTAAAAAAGAATTTTATGTAACATTTTTTTTCACGGTTATTCGGAATAAAAAATGATACATGAGTATTTTGTCCATCTTTTTTGAAGATATTGTAACAAGTACTACGTCATCGAAACCAGTTTTCTGACAGAAAATAAGTTTTAAAAGCCTCAAAAAATTATCTGTCAATATTTATTAATTATCAATTAAAGAATCTTTATAGGAAATTTGATGATTTACGAAGAAAGTTATTTGATGTTTGACGATAGTCAATAGTTTCGCTGTAATATTTAAAAAAAAAGATGAATTTTCATACTTTTTGAAGTTTGAACTCGAATACCATTTGAATGGCTAAGTTTATGAAAAAAGGATAAGAGATCTTTTTTGTGGAGCATTTAATTCTGTATAAGAATATGCCAGGAGCTTGGTTGTACAATACGCCATGACCATGGTATAAAACTCCAAACATAAAAAGGAATTTTCCTCCTGTTATTTAAATGGGAAATAGAGATGTGTTTTTAGCAACCTGTAAACATTAATATTAAGAATTGAAATTTTGACAGGCTTCTTTTTTTACCTTCCTGCAAGTTTAAAGCCTGGTACCAGGATGAAAAGAAGAAGTTGCCCAAAAGTAACACAGCCTAATTGTATATAAAAGATGGGCCAAAAAGTAACTGCACTTTTTTTTCATAGATGGCGCATCGACGCAATAAAAACACGATGACTTTTTAACCGACCAAATCCTATAAACATCGAGTCGACGAGAAAATATTATCTGGGAATCCTGTTCATCCCTGCCTTTCCTGAGGGAACAAGGGATGGAATAATCTCAATCCCTCGTGTCCTTTGGCATTCATTCGACCGAATTATGACCCAACACGAAACGCCAATTGTCAGTCACCGATCTGATAACGAATATACACGACAGGACATCGAGACAAAATTGATACGAAGAATTTTTCCCGTGAACATTTTTTCAGGGTTTCGATATTTGCAAAAAAACTAAAAAAAAAAATGATAAAGAGAACTTCATTGAAATGCAATCGACAATTGACTCGTCAGGGATGCTCGATATTCAAATTTGATTTTCATCGACCGGAGCAAAAAAATGGGATCGTAAAATTGAAAAATACACGAACCTAATGAGCTTATGGTGAAGTGAACGATCATCGCGTAACCGCCGAGGGTTGTTTGACTATGCGTGGGGTTGACGGCGCGGATGAGGGACGGTAAGGTTACTAACCGGTGCATAAGGGGGACCGTCAAGTATCTATAGCTATCACGCAATTCGAATGGTGTTTGCTGGTGTGTGACACACCAGCAAATTACATATATATATATAATGTGTATATATATATATATATATATATATATATATATATATAAGTATCCATCGATCGTTACTCGTTGCTGATGGGGGGACAAGGTTCCGAGGGCTTAGGGCAGTTTACAGTCGGGTTAGACAACTTCCCACATTTTTATTCACCGCACGCCTACGCAAAGCCGACCCTTCGTTCTAACTAAAAAAAAAACTATCTACATTAAACAAAAAAGAAGAACTATACATCCTCAATTTTCATTGCTTAATTTACTCCAATTACTGTAATTTTCTTTTTTTTTCTCATTCGATTCCAAATTTTATACAAAATTGCAACCAAATTGTTTCCAATTTTTTGAAAAAGTATTTAAAAAAAAGGCCAAAAACCAATTTATACTTTTGTAACTAAAATGCCTAAATTCATGCCGATTGGCCGGTTGTAAAATTTGGTAGAAGGGATTAGCATCGCGATGGAGGAGGGGGGGGGGGGGGGGGGGGTCTCGACACGAACTTTCATACATTGTGAATAATGGCAAGGGGGAGAAGCGCCTCGTTCGTTGAACGATCTAGGCACGTGCACTGAAAAATTTTCACCCCCGCGTCCTACCCGTGTTTACGACGACACGGGGATGAAAGGAGGGGAGATAACTCGAGTATAGTGTCCGTCGTAGCGTGTATATTTCGTGAACGCGTGCAAAGCCAATCGATAAGTCGGTACTGGCGTGTGGGGCGCGATATGGTAAAGTAAGTAAGGGTTGTGAGAGTGTGTAGGAAGGAGAGGTATAACGGGTATCTACCGATCCTCGAGGGGTTCCAACAATGCTGACAGGGGGCGGGGGGGGGGGCAAAGAAAGAGATAAATATACGAGGGGAAAGAAATAGCCCTGATATTAGAATTGTGAAGATGAGAAAGAGAGGGGGAAGGGGGGGGGGGGTCTTGCCATGCGACGAGACACCAGCGTCACCATCGACGTCATCGTCGCCTTTTTGAACCTGAACCGAGGACAAATTATACCGTTTATCACGAACTAAAAAAATTCTGGTCCTCTCGGCTGTCTGGGAGATATGAAAATTTAAGGGCTAACACCCTGTAGCGACGTAGAAAAAAGGGCTTTTTTGACAATTTTTTTGTTGGGCCGAAGGAAAGGTGATTGAGAAATAATACTTGGGGTAGTTATTGACCAAATATTTAAGGATATTCGAAAAAAAATTGTAGGGAATTGAATTTGATTCGAGCATATTTTTGTTAAATATCAAGAAAATATGTAAATATAATGAAAGACGTTAATAAATGAAATATGTATTTATAAAAAGCTCACGGACAATCCTCTTAATTTGTGAGTTATGGACAATTTTATGAAAAATGACGACAGAGGACTGTTTATATGAAAGAAAACACATATTCCCATTTAATATGTGAAATCAAAGTCCCTGTTTTTATTTATTATAACTTTTAGAATATGTATTATGTACGAATGAATAAAAAATTTCCAAAGAAATAAAACATATTATAATGAATTTTCTTAATTCTGTAGAACACTTGTATTAAACTTATTAAAATCAACTTCTTAGTTCAACAGTCTTTCTAATTGAAGTCATAACTATAAAGTCAGTCTTTATGGAGTTATAAAAGGAATACTAGAAAAAAAACAACATTACCTCGCTATCTAATCTTACAATTAACATTTTGCATTGTGGAGTATTATCTTCGAGAAAGACAATATTTTAAATGATAATGGTCAATGCTGCGCAATATGGCAGGTTAGACTTGACGATACCTGAAAGAAACAGTCCCCTGTGTTATAGAATGACAGGGGACTGTTATTTTTGAAAAAATTGAGAACAACATTTGATTACTGTTTTTTTTAAATTAAATTATTATTTTTAAAATATGATTGTGTTTTACAAAGATGCTTACTGTATTTTAGTATTATTTCAATTTTGTTTACTCAGGCAATAATGATACTGAAAATGAATATTTGTCATAAGACTTGTAATTGTAGAAATGGGACAAGACAGGGGGCTGTTAATTGAGGTGTTTGAAATACATTTAATTGAATATTACAATATTATATTACTACACGAGCTATGGTGTGCCGATAATAGCTAATATATTGTCGTTATTAATACATAGAACTCAGTAATAATAAGATCTATTATATAAAATTTGCCTAATACATCGATTTTCCAATTAGTTTAGAATCACCCATATACTTAAATATATGATCAATAACTACCCCAAGTATTATTTCTCTATCACCTTTCCTTCCGCACAAAAAAAATGGTCAAAAAAGCCCTTTTTTCTACAGTGCTGTTAACCCTTAACGGACGTTGATTTACAGCGTTGGCTAAATTTTAAAGCAGGTTTATTCGTCCTTGGCAAGGTTAACACGCGGTAGACTTTTGTTTAGCTTTTGTTTTGAAACAGACACCCGTTATATCAATCTCTGTCTCTCCCTTGATTTTTGCACACGGGGGCGACGAAATCTTTTTATTATATGGAAAGATGTATATATATATATATACACAAACGTATGTATAATATATATCGCGTGTTACGCGTGGTATCTGGATTGGCACATGCAGGACGAATTCGGTCAAGGCCGACGAGGATGAGAAACACTCGCTCTGATAATAAGAATAATAAAAGAACGAGACGAAGGAAACAAAAGGAGCAAATACTGCCGCTGGCTCTCGTCCCAAAGCGTTCGCTCGTTTTCTCGCCGAATTTCAGACTCGAGGAGAACCGACGAGCTTTTACAGCCTTATTGCGGTATTTGGTGAAAAACACCGGCAGAACAATCGGAAAATTTGTTCGAGTAAGCTGACGATAAAGCATCGTCGAATTAAAGGGGTTGAGTACGATAGAGTCCTTTTAATGGGCCCGGGTGTAAGATAAAGCTAATTTTATTTTAATCACGATTTTACGATATTTACGGTCGAAATGTAATTTTGATAATTTTAGTGTCGTCGAACGAGTATAATTTTGCCTAGGGGTAGGTATAGAAAGCTCGGAGATGAATCTTGGCAATATCGAGGGCAAATACGTCGGGAGCTTCGACGAACTTGAAATTCCAATACCGGAAGTCGGGGAACGGGACGACCCGAAGGCAGTCCAAGAACGCATTTCTGTACTCGCTCGATACTTTTCCCCGTGCACTTCCGGCGGCTGACGTCGACGAATTTTAGATTCGAATTTTTTGCAGATGAAGCTTTTTTTTCTTTTAAAAAATCCTGGCGACTGTTATTATTATTATTGTTTTTATTCGCTCAACGTCATAATTCTACTATAATTTCGATTATGAATTATTTAATAAATCGTTCGACATCTCGAGATGTCGACGAGTAAAAAAATAAATCAAAGACGCGAATTATCACAAACAAAGAAAAAGATGCGAAGCACGCTCCGCCGTTTATTTGGCCGCTCGTGCGATAAACCAAGGAAATATCGAGCAAAGACGCGAAACGAGAGTCGACTCCGAGAGTTAAATTGGGCGAAAATACGAGACGGTCAATCAATGAAAATTATTCATGATTCCCGCTCGGCGGTCGAAGGAGCTTTTGCGAATAATCTCAACTTATCTCCCGTCCCTCGTTCTCAAATGGCCTGGAAAACACGGTGCCGTAGATAAGATTTATCAACGAAAGACTTTCTTCGAATTCCCGATAATCAAAACACGAGATAGAAAAAAAAACGAAAAAAAAACGTCTGAACTTTCCAAGAATCGAGTCGACCTTAAAAATTAAGCGACACGTATCGTTCGTCTACTTAATATCTTTAAAACCGAAAAGAAATAAACGCGAGTGCGAGGAAGGTAAAAAAAAAATCTTATCAAAGCCGTGACCCAGTCCGAAGAACGACCGGAACTTGAAAACTTCTCGTCGTCTCTTCCCTCTCTGTCTTATTCTCGCCCATCGGAGAACGAGGAAGTCGGCCCTAGGCGCGTTAAGAGCGTTTATCATAAAGCGTAGGCGTCGGTTCAGTTCGTAACGTCGTTCGTTCGTGATTCATGTTCGACGACGATAATGAGTTCTCAAAGTGAGTGGGCCAGACTAAGATGCGGAAACGTAGGGAAAGTCGAAAAAAAGGGCTACGAGGACTGGAGTTGCGGAATTTGTGGCGAAGAAAATGAGAGTCTGGATCACATTTGGGAATGTGAGGTAGCGAGAGGAAGGATAAAGGAGGAATGGGTAAAAGGAGTGGACGCCTGGAGAGGAGGGAGGGAGGGGGAAGCATTAGAGCAATGGACCAAAGAGACGTTAAGAGGGGAGCCGTTGAGGGCGATTTGTGGGTACTTAAAGGAATGGGGAAAAATGAAGGAGGAAAAGTAGGGGTCGGGTAGTTTTTAGTTTTGTTTAGTTGGTATAGTATGTAGATAATAGCCTGTAAGTAGTAGTAAGGGATGTAAAAAGTAAAAAACTGTACAGATGGAATAATAATAATAATAATAAAAATACAAAAAAAAGAGTTCTTAAAGTGTCCAACCGGTCCACGAAACTTCCTCTCAAAATCGGCCCTTTCCTCGTTCAAATTCAAAAAATCACCGACGACCGTAACAATAAATACAAAAATAAATCAAAGAAAATGCAATAAATAAAAACAAGTGAAATAAAAAAATAAACGAAAATATACGTACATCGATGATATTTTGATAAACAAATCGGAAGAGAGTGCGGGTAAGTGCTTTGCTCTCGCTCGTTGTAATCGGACGTTTCCTCATCAACGTGTCGAATAGCTGTCCGTCGAGAGAATCGTGTGAGAGAGAGAGAAAGAGAGTAAAAGCGAGAGAGAAAAAGAGAGAGAGAGAGAGAGTGAGAGAGATCTCTCGTCCGTTGTCATAAAGTTCCGAGCGGTGTCGGATCCTCCTCGTACATTATGAGAGGAGCTTCTCTTTGACTACGTATACACGAATAAAATACATGCGAGAAGAGCGGACTTGACGCAGGGATACTCACACCTATAGCTATATATTTATATATGTGTGTGTGTGTGTATATATATGTAACAGCGACGACAGGACATTGTCCATTATCGTAAGCGCGCCTCGCATTTTTTTCCTCGCTCATTCTCGTTTCGTCGCCGGTCCAACAGATTCGTTCTCGCTATTCAAACCGTGATACATAACGATAGAAGCGATTTCCAAGGTCCGTAGGTGGTCCCTGCGATATTGTATCACGTATCTACCTACCAATTGTACAACATACGAATGCTGATCCAACGATTATATTCGAAAGGGATTGAACGATTTTATAATAATTGTTTTTATTATAATTATTTATAATTATAATAATTTTTATTATATAATCTTATGATACAATATTATTATAATTATTATGATAATTATGCGAATGCTGATGCAACGATTATATTCGAAAGGGATTGAACGATTTTATAATAATTGTTTTTATTATAATTATTATGATAATTATTTAATTATTATTCATATTCATCGTTGCTGAATAATCCTCGCGAAAAAAAGGCGACGAATTGTTTTTCGTTTAATAACGCATAGTTAATAATGAAGGGAAGGCGACACGAGTGACTCGAATACCGTTTGTTCGTATTACGAGTACTCGAAGTACTTAGGAGCGAGTCGAATACGTTTACTTCGGGTTCGAGGGAACTCGAACGAGTCCTCTATGACGAGAGTAGTCGAGTATCTCGAGAAAAAGTATTAATTGTACTCGAGTAGCAAACGTAAGTTTCTCGTGTGTAATTAAATACCGCCTAAATACCGAGCACAAGAAACTTTCACGTAAACACTTATTTTCGAGTTGCTAATTGGGAGGATTCAAGGAAACTGGGTCAAATCAAATGACAAAGTCGGTTTGATCATCTCAAGATTGAAGTTATCTCGCATCTTGGGACGGTCGGATGGGACCGGTCGAAGCGGAAACGACGTAACGCAGCTGCTGATGGCGAATGCCAATGTTCGAGATGAAAACGTACACGGTGACTTTTGCGAAGGTCAAGGGTTGGTCAGAACTAAACTCGGGTTTATCGACTAAAGTGAGGACGGGGGACAAACTGTAGCAGCTCTGGCGACCTGAGAGAACAAACTCGCCCTAATAAGGCCAAGAAACGTTTCGTTTGCGGACGTCGAGGTTTACTCTCCACTTTGGAAAGAAAACTGATGGTGGAACGATGAAGCCATGTAATACAGATATGAGTGGCTCGAGCTGGTGGCGTAAGGGCGAAGGTGAAAGATTCGAGGTTGACGCAGCTGCGAGAAACATCGACCGATATCACGAAATATCAGTGTCGCCGCGAGGGGTATCGTTTACGAGAAACCTGATTTACGGAGTATTACACTTTATTTTTTTCCTTACTCGTTGAGACAACTTTGTTATCGTGAGACAAAAAATGCGTTGGGGGAGGGATTAAAATTTGTCTTGGTTGCTTTATGTGTGTATGTAAAAAAAACTAATTTATCATATACTGAGAAAACGCTATGTGTGGCCGATTCTGTTTATGTTTATATGAAGCTCGTATTAGGCCAAGGCGATAAGCACGGAGCGAATAACCGATCCCTTAAATCGGACTCTGCTATTCTTTAGTTTTAACTAATATATGCTAGGAGAGAGACGTGCCTTCCAAGTGTTCTGTAAAGAATAAATTTTAAAGTCTATGAATATAGACTTTTTCCATAACGTATTTTCTATAATTGTATTCTTGTTTTTTGCTCACATTTCAAGTGGAGCGAGGGTTTAAGTCCATTGAGAAAAGTTGTTGCAAATCGACTAGAGAACAACATACTCGAAATTCAAATTGATCCTACGTGAAGTTTATTTGTTATATAATAAAGAAAATCATGAAATTTTGTTTCATAAGATTGTTATGAAAAATTGATCGAAGCTTCTTTGATGTCATATAAAAATGTGTGCGAAATTTTAAAAGGCTTCATAGACCAAAAAAATCGAGATACTTATTGTATAATATTGCGATAATTAATACGGGCTTTTATATGGGAGATTAGGAAAAATGACGATTTTGAAGAATAAATATCTTGATTTTTGAGTCGATAAAGGCCCCTGAAATTTTACACACATGTACATATGTCATCAAAGAACGTTCCTGCAAGTTTTCAGTGAAATCTGACGGAAACGCTGTAACGATAGGACTATCTTAAACCGTTGCAATTCAATTTTTTGTTTGTCAATTTCGTAGTAAATTTCTGCTTACGATGGAAACGGATAAGAACTTCCGGTCGAGTTCTCCGTCGCGACGGTAAATAAATTTAGAATGTTCTCTAAACGATCAAAATCATTTTTCGTTCGCATTTGGAGAGACAGATTTGTGTCATCGAGAATGAAAGCGTTTCGAACGTACGTTCGAGTGTTTTTTTTTTTTCTAAAGATTTCTCGATGACGAAGGGATTTACATCGTGAGCTTCGTCTCGTCGGAGCGACTGTGTCGTACGATGTGGAAAACGCTCTCGACGAGTCCGTATGAACGTGTTTACAGCTAACGGTAGGCTTTTCGATACGTCCCTCCACCCGGTCGACTTCCCTTCTCTATCTTTCTCATCGTTTCGGTTTCCGGCCTGCTGGTAACGTCGGTATGAAACGATGAGTGAAGGCAAAGGCCACGATTCAAGGTCGAGATCGTTCAACCAACGGTAATAGCGGAGCCGATACGCGACGAAAAAATTCTTTCTCGTTTGCTCGAGATAGAAATTTTCCGGTGGTTCGTTCGAATGGAAAAAAGATGTTCGTTCCTCGATGAAACGAGTAATTTTCTCGTACTTGGGAAAGATTTTAGCAACAACAAAATGGCGGATGATGATCATAAATCGCTATCGGCTCACCTCGAAAACGCGATTTGCGATATTTCCGGCATGGAGCAAGGTATCGAGATAAAATTTATTTCACCGACGAAGGATCGTGGCAAGAATGTCCGAGCCAAATTTCAACCCGATCGGATGCGCCGTTACGGAGAAATCGGGAATCTCCCTCGTAGGACTAACCTATAAAAGTGCTCGGCTATTCTCTCTCGCGTTTTCTTCACAATCTTTGCCACGTGTCTCGCTCAAAAACAACCAGGAAACCAAAATGAAGTTCTCGCGAACGAAAATATTAAACACTTCGTAAATATAATGCGTACCTCGTTCGTAACGAGGCCACCAGCTGTAGCGCGAGGCACGAAGAACGTGCACGCCTCTCACGATAACTTATCGACTTCTCCCCCCACACTCCCCTTTATCATTTGTTTTGGCTGAAAATAAACACGTTGTTTTCGTTCTCTTTCACTCTTTCTCTCCTCAATCTCGAATTCTTTCGCTCTCTTCTTCCACTCTTCTTTTCTCCAGTCGATGAATTTGTCGTTGTAGTAATTTATCTCATGCCGTAAATTTTAATCACTCTTCCTTATGGCTTCTAGGCGCGTTTCCCTCCACTCTTCACTGTTGCTCACGCACCGAAAAAACCGCTTTCGTTGTGGCGCGCGTGTGTGTGTGTGTGTGTGTGTGTGTATGTGTTAGAGGCGTTCCTCAGGGGGTCTTTCTCCATATCTCTCGTAAACCCGCCAGATATCTGGCTCGCTTCCAACGACTCGCCTCCGGTATTCGACTACTCCCTCCTACCCCTCATCCCACCCTCACGCACTAGTGTACATAATATCGCAATAATAAGGATGCCGGAAGCGAGAGCGGATACCGAAATCCGAATTTAGACGAGATCCGAGTTGAGCCTCGGATATTTCTTGAGGGTGTATATAACGCGCAGTCGCTATATAACCCCTTTGGCGAAGACGTACAAAGAACCATCGAACAAACATCCCGAATAATGAAAATTCATTTATTCGAAATTTTTTTAATTCCTTTCCAGAAAAATTATATATTTATTTAAAAAAACAAAAAAACAAAGTTTACTATTTTCGAATTTTAAGTACGTACTGAAAATGTAATGAAATCTTTAATTAAAGAAGCCAATTGCCCCTAGACTCTCGAGATTTATTCCAACCCTCTCGTACGAGACGACATTTTCCTTTTTTTTCTTACACCCAGGAGACCGCGAGGTAAAATCTGGTCTAGATAAAAAAATAAAGCTAAATTCCCGTCGCAACAAGACCATTTTACGAATGTTATTCCACGAGGACCTTTCTCGGTGAATAAATAAGGAAGGTAAAACAAAAGAATACGTAAGCGGGTGAAAAAAAGTTACCGAGCTGAAGAGAGAATGCGAGAAAAAACAAACAAACAAAGGTAAAACAAAAAAATAGCGTGCCGTTGAAAGGAAGGCGTGTGAAAAGGTACGCGAGAGTTTTCTCTCTATCTCTGACTGCGAGGCAAACTTATTATCAGAAAAGAGCCAAACCTCACCCTTTCTCGTTCCGTGTGCGAGTTTCCATCGCAATTTGCGTTTCTCTATGCGGTCTTTACCCTTCAACAGCCCTCTCTTTCTCCCTCCCCCCCACGTCCTACCTTGCGTAGCTAGCCATAGCGCCCATAATCGATAGGCGAATATCGAATAGCCGTTAGTTCCGTTTCCGTCGGAACTGGATATCAGCGCGAGTAATGCCCGAACGAAAGTGCATCGAGTAAGTATACACCGTTCTCTTGCTATATATGTGTCCTGTGTGTATGTATATATTTATATATGCGTGCGTGGATATGTATATACGTATATAAGTATATGAAAACACAGTCGTTTGGTACCGTTCGACTATACAGCGCACTCGATTCGGATTTCAGATCTGTTCTCTCTTTAACGCACACTCGAATCGGATATAGAGGAATAAAATTCTCGGGTATCGAAATGCGTTCGATCGATCGATCCCGGTGAAAAGTTTTTTGCGAGAGACGAACGAGGTCGAGTCCCATCGTCGTACGACTCTCGATTCTCTCTCTCTCTCTCTCTCTCTCTCTCTATTTTTACGTTTTTACGTTTACTTTATTTGAATAGAGTAAAATCCACTATTGGTTCGGATTTTGTGTATTTCGACGATGAGATTATTTTTAAAGATAAGAGAAAATATTATTTGGTAAATCTAGTATTTTATATGGTATTCATTGATCGAGGAGAATAATCGTAAAATATCGACGAGGATCGAGTGTAGAAGAGAGAAGTGGGTAGAAAAAAGTTGCGACTCACCTAGTGGAATGATCGACGAAACCGCCGTCCAGGAGTCGCAGTTTAGCGAACAAAACGGCGCTAACGAAAGGCACTGCGGTTAGCTCCTCGAGGCCGACCTCCACCGAGAATTTGTACTTCTTCTTCTTCATCATGAAGGCCATCTCAGCGAGCCCCGGGCACTTCACTTTGAACGCTTTACTGGAAACCACGCTTCGTTGGCTCAAATCGAAACCCTCCCACCTTTTTCAATTGGTTTTTTTGTTTTCGTTATTTTTTTTCAATATTTTTATGGCCAGTCTCGGCGTATTTTACTTTTTTTTTTCGTCGTTGCCAGGACTCGAAGAGCTCGTGAAAATTTTGGCGAAATTTGAAACGGCGAGGGCGTCGTTAATTTTCTTTCTTTTTTTTTTCAAAATAAATTTTCTTTCTCGTTAATTATATTAATAATCTGTTGTCTAGGCGATTCGACTCGTTCGTCTCAGGCTCACCAGGAGCGCTGACGGTAGTAGTAGTAATAATAATAATAATAATCGCATGACGCTAATATCTCTTCCTCTTTCGTATCTCGCGTAAACACATGTGGTCCCACTGCTCTTACAGCCAGCTCCTTATTTTTTCTTTTTCTTTTTCTTCTTCTTCTTCTTCTTCTTTTTTATTATTTTCCTACGTCCTTACGACCTTCTCGATCGTACGCCGCGACGACGAAATATTGGAAAGACGACGAAGGGTGGCTCTGCGATTCTGCGACACTTCATCGACATCGCCCTTGATACTTTCTTGTTCCTCGTTGTTTTGGTTTTATCGTACGTGCTTACACTCGAACTTTTTCTTTTCACGACGTCGTTTCTCTCTCTCTCTGTCTCTCTCTCTCTCACTTGCCACTCAACGTCGATTCCAACTTTCTCGCTCCTCTTTCATCCTGGATGTGCAGTCTTCTCGGGTATCCCAGCATTATGAATTCTTCCTCGTGTAACGAATACCTCACGATTCTGCAATGACAATGGAAAATAATTTTCATTAGTCTCATTGCCAAAAACAACTTCGATTCTTTCATCATAAAATAAAATAAGACAATAAATTTATCGAAAATTGATTAAGGGGTCACGTACAGTTAGAATTTTCAAAAAATCGATTTTTGTTTTTTTACATTTTCTAAAAGTAGCACATTTGAAAAGTATTCTGTGAAAATTTTAGACGAATCCGACTGTTGGGTATGGAGATATGTAACTTTGAACGGAAATTTTTCTTCTGCATGTAAATCGTACTGAAAACTTTGAATGCGTTTTTCTCGAAACTATGTTTTCGAACACGGTGATCACTGTACCTCGGAAACGGCTTTACCGATCGACTTGAAATTTTGCTCACTTTTTCTAGACATAATTGTCCTCCGGATGAACGAAGGATTTTTCTATGCGATTATTATTTTTTTTTTTATAGCTGAAAATGTGAGCAAAATTTGGGTCGAAAACACAACTTTGACTTCCAACATCCACCATTTTGTGAAAAATCATAAAATTTTCAAATCCTTCGATCAACCGGAGCATTATGTCATTAACTAATGATCCCTACTTTTATTTTGATTTCGGACGATCCGGTGACGAGCTACACTGATCACCGCGGAGGACCTTTTTTTTTTGGGACCCCTACGTTACGTGCGGTTATGGAAAAATTTCTGCATATTTTGCAATGAAAAAATTGTATTATTTACTTAAAATATATGTCTTTTGTATGGAAAAAGATTTACGATTAATTATTTAAATGTGTCCCCAAAAAAAATTCGCAAAAAACCCCTTTTTTTCGAAGTCCTAACTGTACGTGACCCGTTAATTCAGGTAAAAAAAAAAGTGGGAGTTTTACAAGGCTACCTTTATTCTACACAACCATATCCTTTATTCTACACAACCATTGCCCTATACTCCGACTTCGCATTTGCCACGTGAAGAGGGAAACTGCAGAAAACCTCCGCCGATACAGGTGATTAATTCAAGTATTTTTAGAAGGAACCGATCGTCCGAATCGCTTTTTAAAATCGATCATCGAGACAATTGGCATTCTCGGTGCGTCAAGAAATTAATCATCTCTCTCTCTCTCTCGTTTATCGATAGATAATCTTCGTAGAAGTTATCGTTATCGCAAAGTCGATAACGAGGGTCGCGGAGAAGGCTGCACAGCGCGTGCCATTGACACGGGGTTGCGAGAGAGAGAGAGAGAGAGAGAGAGAAAGAGAGACAGATAGAGAGAAAGAGAAAGAGAGAGAGACAGAGATGGAGATGACCGGACCAAATCGCGGAAATCGTGGATTATCGGCGAGGCCCGTGACTCACAAAACGTCGCTTGTTCGTTCCCGCGACGATCTTCAACTCGGGACGCGTAGCTAGAGTCTTAACGAGCACGTGTCTCTCCTTCTCGGCCGTGCGAGAGGTGGATACGGAAAAAGAGAAAATTGTTGGTGTGCTCGAACCGACGTTGGCAACGCGTGACGTGAAAATTTATAACGTCGATGACCAACCTCGCGACCTTGCGCGTATAAATTCGTGTTACGCCGACGCCGATATAGGCTTCGTTTAATGACCTTCTTCCGTGAAAACGAACTCAAAGCAATTGCTACTTTTGCCCCATCGGATTGCCAAATATACGAAACGAGCGCTTCGAAAATCAAAATTATCGCGCTTAATTATTATTCTCGTAGAGGCAATTTTCATTATTCTTCTTATTAGGGCTGTAATAATGAATTAAAAGTTAATAAATAAAAATGTTAATTTATTAAAAATTGATGAATACGTTGAATTAAAAACTCGAATTTTTCTTAGAAGATTATTTTCGAAAAGATAAAAATTATCGAAAAGAGAATTATCTATAATCGTTGCCCCGTTCTTAAAATTCTAACGATTAATTTATTTTTCTTCTCGTTTCTTAATCTTTATCGAGTAAAAATAAATTATAATCGAACGATCGAAGAAACGTTAATTTACGTAGGAGAAACGTAATTCATGGAACGATATGTTCAATGGAGAATGAATCGTCCGTTAGAACGTCGATGGGAAATTTCCTCGCGTTATTTCAATTCTTTTTCCCTCGAGACTCGACGATAACGAATAAAATTGAGACAAAACAACTCGATCGTTTTGATATATAATATACGAGTTAAAGACAGACATTCGCGCCTAGTGGGGCAAACAATCAACTTCAAGTGAGAGTCCATAAGTAGGAAAACGTGTATGTATCTTCGTCGCTAGATCGTTAACGCTATTTTCTCACGAAACTCGATAATACCTCGCGTCTCCTTATCTTTCCTCGTATTTATCTCAATATTTCCAAAACTCGAATCAAGATATAGTTTTTTAAATTTCCTGATCGCTCGTTTATAGCAAGATAATATCGTTTAATTTTAGCCACGAATACTTTTGTATCTAATTAAAGAATTTGAAATTTTTACCTTTTTTTTAATTTTAATTTTCTTGAATTATAAAATTGTTATAAATATCAATAAAATAAATTAGAATCGTTGGATTCCGCCGTGAAAGAGGCGTGATTAACGCGTGAGTTTACGTTCGAGAATCGGAAATAAACTGTACGAGTGAGAGAACATGATGTATCGTCCACCCCTCTCTCCCTCTCTCTCTCTCTCTCCGTTTGTGATATACATATAGCTATACGTTTACGTGCATTAGGCGCGCCTGACGTGTTCGATTATGTAATTGGCGGCACACACGGTCTCGTGAAACGCGAGTGAGTGAGTGAAAAACAGAGAGAGAGAGAGAAATGGCAATAAGAAAACAAATAATAAAATGAAACGTGAAGGAAAAAAAATGTAACGTCGCCCGAGCCATTTAAAAGTCCGCAATGCTGATGCTCGCAACTTTTTTAATCGGTCGCAATTAACATATAAACATATACAGACGCGTACAGCGCACTTTGCATTACGCGCGTGTCGCATCGCTTTTGTCGAAAAATGAGACAACACGGAGGACACAAACGAATGCGAGAAGTATCTTTATAAACATATAAATGTGTGTGCGCGTGTGCGTGTGCGCATGCGCGCGCGAATGTATGTACAGAAGGCGGGTGAAATCGCGTGACTCGGTTTACGGAATAACGAATGAGGAAGCCTATATTCATTATTATACGAAGGAATAAGAAAGAGAAAAACAAAAAGAAATAAAGACATGAGTGTGTTTTGATTTATACGAAATATTTTAATAAACCATCCGACGAGTAGGGCACAAAAAATTTGTCAGCTTTTGGAAAAGAACGGTGGCCGACTTTGAGAATAATGCCTGACATAACGTACGATTGAGAAGCGTGACGGCTTTCATTCTGGCAAGATTCCAAAATGCAACGAAAACAAAAAAAAAACTCGATTCAATTTCGACGAATCGCGGGAGATAATTAAATCGTATCGTTCTCGCTCGATACTCGTGTTCTCTCCAGTACTGCCTCCATGGGAAATGGCACAGTGTCGACGAATGAAAATAAAAAGAAAAAAAAAAAAGTCGTTCGAGAGAATCTTCACATTCGCTGCACAATCAAATAATAATAACGATAATAATAACCGCGAGACAGCGAGCTTTCGCGTTTATTCGCAAATAGGCGCGTGTGTAAATCATCACGGAGAAGAGAGTTTTCCGGTGAACCGCACGAAACGCACTGACGGCAACGAAAAAAAAAGCCTCTCGACACTCTCTCGTCCGTCACGGCGTGTTACATTTGCATCGCGAATTCGACGTTGCGACGCTTCGTCGCGTTCAACAACGCTTGCTCCAGTTTCGCTCTCAACATCTTTTTTTTACTCGACTCTCCCCCGCCCCACTCCCGCCGCCCATCATTTTTTCTTTCTCCTTTCTCTCGTTCGCGGACACCAGCGAGTCCCGTCGATAAGTCTTGGGCGAGATATATATCCCCCGGGACTCTCCGTCTTTCCCACGAAGTTATATCGCCTCTCGTACGTTTTGTAGCACACTTGTTACTACAACGCTTCTTACTCTATTCAATTTTTCTCTATTAAGTTGGCGAACGATAAGATATATTCGCGCGAACAGATCGACGATTAACGGGACAATGAGATGAACGTGCGTACACTGTGCGAGGGAGACGCATAAAGAGTGAAGGGACAGTGAGGTCGGAAAACAGCTGTCGCACGACTGGCAGGTGCACTTCCGACCTGACCGATACTTCACTTAGCTCGTATAACCTCATCTCCTTTCTATTGCACTGCATTGTGACGGGCAACTCGAGACACACGAGTATATCATTTCACTCGAGGCATAACACGCTCTCCGTTTCTCATTCTCTCTCTCTCTCTCTCTCTCTCGCTCTCTCACCAACTCTCGCGCTCGTCCCTTCGCACGCATCGAGCGAGAGAGTTGCTCTCGGAGAATCGACGCCAGTCACGGTCTTCCCATAACTCGTGCTATACTCACTGAAAATAACCATGGACCAATCGCTCTCGCACTACTTTTCAGAATGTTTTCCCCGTTATTTAGCCAACAGAAGATGGAAAGAGTATAATTTGCTTACCCCTTTCAGTTTGCAATCCACGCGCGGACTGCGTGGCCTACGACGAGACAGCCTCTATTAACCGATCTCGCACCACCTCGAACTTCTCATTATCACGACCGTGAGAGACTCTCAAACACCGAGAGAGATGTTCCGTGTTTGATCCCCACCACCACCGCCACCACTGCTACCACCACCTCCCTCGTTTGCACAGCTACTCACTCGACCGCGGCGTCACGTCTTCACGCACGAAAGAAACTCGAAAAACTGGCTACCTTCTGCAGCCAGGAGTTTTCCCGTAACAGAGAACACAAGCACCGACGAGGAAAAACAAAAACGGTCTTATTTTCGTTCGTCTGTCTCTTTCCTCGTTCCTCGCGACGCTCCGTCAGTGCGTGAGGTCCTCTACGTACTGACGCGGAAAACGCGAGATGGTCGCACCGCGCGACCGTCGCGCCAACTGGCGTGAAAAACTGACATTTCGATCGTGACACTAGCGCCTCTACAGACTAGATGCCAATGTTTTTAGAAAAGATCTGCTGCATTCCTCGTCTCGTCGCGTTTGAATTCGATATTTTCAAACCACTTTATCACGTCAATTCCCGCAGTGTAACGTGTGATTTTATTGCTTGGAACAATTAAAATTTCTTTTGTCGCATTTGTTTATACAAGTGAATTTTCGTATTCATTGGAATGATCTTGAAAAATGTCATATTCGAAGGACGCTCTTTCCCGCTTAACAATCGATGCCTCCGCACCGCGAACTAATTAAGACCTCGCTGGGTAGTTTATTTTTTATATCAACTATTGTATTTATTACCACCCAGACTATGTGGACTACCGATTAAAAAGTTGTTCCATCCAGTAGACAATTAAGCTTATTTCGGGAGATTATTGACAAAAGTATGAGAAAACAACATTGGGACTTTGAAAAACTCAAGTTCGGGATACTGTCGTTGCTCTATTTCCGGCGTTGCAATCGTCTCGCGCAGTATGTCCCGAATGGCGGCTGCGGTGGCTGGTTCTTGCATCCCGAACGAGGTTTAGAAATCTCACGTTCGATAAACTATGTGAATGCTCGACGAAGGTGTTACTTGATCGCGCTTGGACGCAAGATAAGTTGAATTTCTGAAATCAGTGCTGTAAGTGTCACGGGACGCTGACGGTGTTAATGAGGAATAAGACGTTCCCGTATCCTTGCCAGTTTGCTCCCTGTGCCTCTGGCATCAGCGAGCGTGACGCTTCTCTCGTGAGACGCTTGCTGATTGTGTAGACGCGGAGGGAGAACCTCCCGCAGACATCCAGACACGAGAAACGAAAAAAAAACTACATCGGCTGTCGTTCTCGTATGCGTATCTCGTACGTCGGCTGGAGGAAGAACCCACGGGCTTCTATTATGCTTCCCAGATGATCGGAGAGTGAAGAGCAAAAAAAGGCATCCCGATCAATCGGTGAGTCAAGCTTTTTGTTTCACAACATTCATTGATATCTTCCACCGTACAAATGTGACAAGTCGTGCTTACAACAAATTCACATGATTATTATTCGTTTTGATATTGCTCGTGGAGCGAACTGGGCGTATTTTCTCTCGTCTCCTCTATTCCGACGCTTCTCTTCGTGGTGTTTGGAAAATATAGCGAACTTGGGTTTATTTTTATGTCTTTAATAATGACAGGAATATCGTTAAACAAAAGTTTTTGTCACTTGCCACCTGATAATACTAGAAAACCGAATCTCTCTGTTATCCGTTTTGTAACGTTTTCGTAAAATCTATTTTTTTTTAAAATAAGATAAAAAAAAATTGTTTGCAGACAAATTAATAAACAGTTTTTAAATGAAGCATCAAGAACACGAGGAATGTTTCATTTAATTTAAATATAAATAATTAAATTAAATTATAAACCATTTTTAAACTGTAAATTATTACCATTCGTATTACCAATTTATAATTGTTTAATATCATTTGTTTATGTCGATAATAATGCACAGTATGGTACACTTTTAACATTGTTAATGTCGATATTATTCGTATAAGGTACAATACTTTTCGTTTTCATCGATTTTGTGTAACGAAGGAGAAATAATCATCATCTTCGTTTGAAAGCATCTTTCTATCTTTTTAAGAAATTATCCATAATCTCAAATCGAATTATTCGCAAGCATTCTTTAGTGGAAGACCTCTAAAGACTCTGCTTATTTCAATGTCATTACTTATGTAACCGGTAACATTTGTAAACATTATTATGTATCTCTACGATACTCGGGGTACTCACTATCATAAAAGTTCCGTCACTGTGCGTGTTTTTTTCATTGAAGTAGCCCGAGCTCACGATGTTGCATTTAGGGTTTTGCTGAAACGACGATTCGAATTTTTTCATTAATTTCAGACTCAGTTATGGAGGATAGCGTGAGTGTAAAGTCAATGGAATCTGTGGCGACGAGCGACGAATATGAATTTGTGACGGATAAGGGAACGGGCAAGAATCAACAGACTTTGCTCGAATTGCCAATGCTCAAAATTGCAAATAATGGTAATTTGGAAGATCTTCAGAACAATTTACGCGAGGTGATTATTCGATTAAATTTACTTTTTGACGAATCGTAAGAACATTCCATGAGTTTGCGTCGAAATATTTTAGGTATTGACAGAGGATACTAAGATGGAAGGCAGTGGAGACATAAAGATCATCGGAACGCCCCAAAATACGAAGAAAATTGGCCACAGTAATTTGGGGGATCGTCAGAATAATTCCTGCGAAGTAAGCAAATGATTTAATTAAATTTTTGAGAGAAAGAATGATAAATTTTTGTCGAAACTTTATCAGGAGCTCCTGCCAGAAGACACGAAAAAGGAAGGTGGCGAAGATATACAAATCATCGGAACGTCTCAGAACATGAAAAAAGTTAGTCCCGGCAATTTGGAAGATCTACAGAACAATTTTCGTGAGGTCAGTGCCCAAACAAGTTTCTTCTTTCAGAGATTGAACGCGTGATGGATTTTTGTCAAAATTTTTCAGGACTTGACGGAGGACACAAAGATGGAAAGTGGCGGAGATATAAAAATCATTGGGACTTCTCAAACCACGAAAAAGTCTGGTCACAGTAAATTTTACGTTATGACACCGTACGGTGCTGCAGAGAAGCAGGATGTTATGAAACCTTACGATTATAGCGACGAGGGGTACGGAAATGACGGTAAGACCGATATTCCAAAATCTATACCGCTGCCTTGTTAAAAAGATGAGAAAAACAAATGTGATCGAGGCGACGAATAATCGAAAAATCTGCTTTACACAGGACTGGTACGCATTCCTAATTTGCAAGCGCAATGCACGTTATTCAACGGTGTTACTTATCTCGGTGCCGCGAATGTCAACGCACCAAAGTCGGAGAGCGAGATACAAAGGAATATGTGCATATTGAACGCCGAACCAGGGTTGAAAATAAAAGTTTTTGTATCGATACCGAACAGTTCGGAGGGCTCTGTGATGTAAGTACATTTTTCTTAAAAACCTATTGTACATACCGCAGGATAAAAAAATTGTTATTACATATTCGATTTTTGGCAGTCTGTTCGACACGATGACGCAGCAGCCTATTAAGTACTACGAGGTGCAGAGAATTCTTTTCTTCGCCCGTGGCGATGTCACCGGAAGCTGCGCTGCTTGTTTCGGCTTCACATGGTCACACGGCGAGACTCGCGAATCTGCAATACATCAGTGTCACGTTTTTCGGTGCGACATACCAGAAGCCGTAAGTATTATCGAATTCTTCAAAGATCATGAAGAGGAAATAAAGTTTATACAAAAATTTCACTACAAAAACAATTTATATTTGTAGAATAATTAAGAAAAATAATATGGCTCGTAACGACGATACGTTCGACAATTTCACGCATGTTTCAGGTCGGCCAGGTGTCGTCCTGCTTCTTGAAAGCTTTCCAGAGGATTCCGCGCTCGATGACGAACTCTCTAACGGGCAGTGATTTGAGCGGTTTCGGCGTGGGAACAGAAAAAATGAATGCTCGTGTATTCATATTCGAAGTAACGCTCGAGGTCAAGGAGGAGGATGGCAAGGGCAGTTACAGTACTGTACCAAAGGACAGAAATTGCTTCAAGTTGCGAAGCAACGTGGCGAAACAGGTCTGTCTCAGCATACAGCAAGTCGCGAACAAAGATGGGAGCAGTACTCTCGAAGTCGAGAGATGTTTCGGAGTCCTCGTGAGTCCTGGACGAAATGTAAAGCACAGTGATATGCGACTCCTCGAGATGGTAACGAACCTTTCAAAAATTATTTGTTTCGATTTTCCTGAATTCGGTTCGATCCATTTTTTATTATACCACAATTTTACAATTCGTAGCAAATTAATCCAGGACCGGTACTCCAGGAGAAACAGTGCTACAATATATCCGGCCGTTGGGATCCCGCTGATCCGGCACTCGCAAATCTGAATGTCGAAACGCCTCGTGACGGCGAGATGTTCATGACCGTCGCGGTCGATCTCGTAATACGAAGGATTCAAGAACCGGTCCGGTTTCAGATCGAAACATCCGTAAAGGTTTTCCCGCAAAACGAGAGATTTTGGAACGAGAGATTCTGGTACACCAAGAGAAATCTTGTTCAACAGTTTTATCTCAATTCCAGAGAGGTGGGTTTTGTTTTTATTTACGTTTTTTTTTTTTTTTTTTTTTTTCTTAAAAATCACTCGTTTGGTTTCTTGAACAGAATTGCTTATTTTTGGGAACTATGAAAATTGCTTTTTATGCAGATTCTATCGGGCGATGGTTCGGAGATTCATTACGAGGTGCAAAGTATCGTGACATCGGGCGAACTGGACAGAAATCGTTTAAATCTCGCACTTAATTTGTCG